>JAPIVC010000495.1:1200000-1506454 GCA_030586385.1 Camponotus fellah | reverse complement strand
TCAATAATTATAATTAATAAAAAAATATAAGACTCGAAATATAAAATTAAACAAATCAGATTTAATGGCAATACGAGTCAAATGTCGATCTTATATCACAATTATTTATTATACATCAAATAAGTATGGAACAAATTATAAAGAAAAGTTAGCGAACGTTTCGTCCCTATTTTTGGAACATCTTCAGCGCAAATGTAATGATGTGATAAAAAATAACAAAAGATTTTATATTGGAGTCAATTATAAAGTATGCCGTCTAAAGTAATAATAAATGCCTTTGGTATTTCATTATTTTAACGATGCCTGTAATAAAATCAGTGAAATTCGTCAAAGAAAAAATTATTTAAAATTAAAAAACAAAAAGTGACATAAATTAAATAAATAATGTAAACTAAAAATAAATAAAAATGTAAAATAATGTAAGAAAAAGGTATATATATAAGTATATGTAAAATAATGTAAGAAAAAAGTAAGTGTATATATATATACATATATATATATATATATATATATATAATATATATATATTAGGCTATTAGGTGATCATTAGAATTTTTTTAGGAAGGGACAAGTATAACAAGTAATGATAATTTTTTATGTTAACACAAAGTAATACAATAAACACCATAATAATCCAAGAACTCGAAGAACAGAATATATTGGATAGAAATGCATAGTGATTGGAAATGATTAAAAACTAAAAGACAGTATGCATACAACCTATTTATTAATAGTAATACGATTTTGTAATTATATTAAATTTTACAATTTAGTACATTATATTGTATAAAATATTAAGCACAACAGTGTTGCAGTTATGCTAAAATGAGAATTATAATAAAAATATAAAAATATGGTGTTAGCATATGAATTCTTTATATTTTATATAGAGGAAGAGACTTAAAATATTTTGCAACATCTATATTTTTCGAGTTTTAATTATAAAAACTTCAGAGGAATCAGTGATTAATTTGACAAATTCTATACATATATTAATAATTAGATTTTTAAATAATTTAAAAAATGATTGATAAATATCAAAGACCAGTTTACTGATAATTAAAAAGATTTATAGAAATACGATTAAAAATGTTTTTATTCAGTAGCAGGCATTTTGTGTTTTGTAAATAAAAATATATAACAGTGACAATAAATATATGACAATGAATACAGAAAAATATTTATTTTATCTTTAAATATTACAGTATCTTTCGCGAGTGAATAATTTATTTAATATTAATTTACATACATAAAAATATCTTGTTATACAGCATTGATGCTACCGACATTTCGTGCACACATAGCACGGAAAAATTGTGCACATTATACAGGGTGTCCCGCAACTATCGCTCCATATTTTAAAGGTAAATTCTCTGGCCATTTAAAAACAATTTTTCCTCAGCAAAAATGTCGAGGCACTAATAATTTTCGAGTTATAAATGATTGAAAATAAAGAGTTTTTCGCAAATTAAGCCTTATGGAAATAAAATATTAATAAAGTCACATTCTTTAGTTAATTTTAAGTAGAGTTTACTTTAATAGAATTTTAATTTAAGGCTTAGTTGGAAAGATACATCATGACAAAGATTGGGAATATGCAAAAAATAATGATCTTCTTCGACATTTTCGCTGAGGAAAAATCGTTTTTAAATTGGCCAAAGAATCTACCTTTAAAATATGGAACGGTAGTTGCGAGACTCTCTGTATATTACCCTCTGAGAACATTTGGATTTTGGCTTTGTAGTTCATGTCCACGTTTTCAATGTCCATAGAGGGAATATCGCTTTCAGAGATCACCTAAAAGCAGGCCATGACATCTCTCAGTCTTCTCTCTGATATGCATAACATAAAATCATATGGACCAATAAGCATCGAGTATTATGTAAGTCAATATGGCTATTTAATACTTGATGCTCATTCCATATGGTCTTATGTTATGCATATGCACCTATGCAAGTTTGTCTGGATAGGCCCTAAAGGTGGAAGCACATAAAATTGCAGGAGCAGTGCATAACCATAAGCATAAGAAGATTAATTGATTCATTTTCTTATGCATATTTTTGTGGACCAATCAATTTCCCTTATGCTTATGGTTATGCGCTCCTGCAATTTTATATGCTTCCACTTTTAGGGCTATCACACACAAAATTGCATAGCTGCATATGCAACGTTGAAATGTCCGCCCTCAGAAATTACAATGTAAAATTGTAGTAATGTTAACATATTTGCAATATTAAAACGCGTTTTTCCACAAATGCAGGCCGTTTTAAATTTAATAAATAAATCTTAAAAATATGAAATGTTTAAGAAAGATAAGAAAAAAATATTTACCGCCTTTGAAAAGAAACATCTATTAGTATTTTTTATCAAATATGTCTTATTAAATATTTATTTCAATAATATACATACAATTATTTTACATACATTCGACACCAGAATATTTTAATACGTACAATAAATGAATTATGTTATACATTTTTGCTATGTTGAAACATTGCTGCAATATTATCAAAAATATTATAAAATAATGTCTCTGCATTATTTCTGCAACATTACACTGCTATGTGCAATGTAACGTTGCAATAATGTTGAGTTTCTGTGCTGTATGGGGATGTGATTTCAATGATGGCGCACCTCATAATAGCAGATATGCAAAACATTATCTTAAAACAAAATTTCCAAATGCTTGGATTGATCGAAGTAGTCCCATCGCATGGCTCGCAAGATCGCCTGACTTAAACCCATTAAATTATTTTTTGTGGGGTCATTTAAAAAACTTTATTTATCGACATTCTGTAGAAACATTAGAAGATTTGGAAAAACAACTTCATTGTGCAATAGCAACCGTCACGCCGGAAATGCTCCAACTGTCCAAAAGGTACAAGAAAATCTTATCCGCATATAATCCGCAGAGTTAATATGCGTATATAAATAGAAGATCTGTATTTTGAGCATATGCTTTGAAGCATTTAATTCAGCTTTTTTCAGGGCCAACAAATTTTTAAAACGTTGAAACAATAATTTTAAATCAAAATTATTTCCAAGTAATTTAATCTTATTTTACTTTTATTTGCTTCGAAATATCAATTAGAAAATCTTCTCTTATTAAGTAAATTGTATTGAAAATAGTGATATTTAAATGCATAATTCATGTAAAACTTTAGTGAAAAGATAAAATAGCTTACACGCTCAAAAGCTACACATGCCATGCGCGCGTCATTCCTGATTTAAGGTAATTTACCCACACAGCATATTATACTAAAAGATAACGAAAAGATGTCTATAAAGACATTTTTTTTGCTTTGTCGAAAAAGATAACATAAAAAAGACATAATAGTATGTGGCACGTGTTTCTTTGCTTGCCGCAGCGAATCTCTTAACTTATCTCGTATTTAATATTTATCATGAAATAATATATAAAGAATTAGTAATTAATGTAAGAAATAAATATAAGATCTGAAGCATATTTTTGCCTTTTATGAGCAGTAATGCCAGAAAGAGGATATTGCTCACACATATCAATCAAAGAGAGTCACATATACATATGCTATGCAGAATGATTGTATGCGTATCGTAGCGTGATTGTAGCCGCATCCTTTTCCTGACATTACTATTTATCAGTTTAATTTCTGACAAATTGAATTTAAAATAATTTATTTAATAATCTGGATTCCTTGTTAGAATTTAGAATATTAAACAGATTATTAGAAATTAAGCGGATAAATGGGAGAAATTAATCCATTTTTGCGTGTATTGAAGTATTTCTATTACCGAATGTCGATAATCTATGTAGAATGAATTAAATCATCTTTTAGTCATCATATGGACAAGACTAAAAAGTCATTCAATTCAGGTCATGAGACGATTTTTAGTCATCTTTCGATCGATTTAACAATGTCAATAAAAGATGTCTGTGACAGAAATATGTGCAGTTTTAGTAAGACTTTTAGACTTGATGCTATGTGGGATATCATCCCAGTATATTATCGATCAGGAAACTGTCCAGAACTGTCAGTTCTTTATCAGTTAACATTCTTGAAATAACAATATAAATATCGAAATTTTCGATGAAGTTGTCAGTTAAATTTATTCATTATGATTTAATTACCAACAATATACGAACTAAAAATATGTTTTGCTGGAATTATTATATTGTAATAAAATTTACTAAATTACATAATATTTTATTTTTTATAATATTTTTAATAATTCTTGTGTACACAAATAATATTATCGGCAAAATGAGTTGTTGCCTATCGAGTTTATTAAATTTTTAAGTCTTTAAATGTCACACTTCTAAAGTCATTGGAAATAGTATGCTATATTAAATAATTTATACATTTTAACACAAATAGTTAAAATTCAAATTCTTTTCATACTCTCAAATCCGTATTTTTACCAATAAATCTTATTAGAATAATTGTTTACAGTATTATTGTTCACTGTTTGCATCGATCGTAGATGGCAGCAGATAGAGGGTGAAATCTAGAATAAAGTTTTGATTTTGTCTAAGAGATTTCATCTTTTACACATATCAAATTGTGTTATAATATGTTTATTTCATATAGACTTAATAAATAATTTTCCTCACAGTTGACTTTCAAAAAAAATAACATATTATTAAAAATAGCATATTATTAAAATAGCACATTATTAAAATAGCATATTATTAAAAAAAATTATATACTAATTAAAAAAATATAAATTTTTTTGCTATTATAAATTTTTTGCTAATTATTTTAATAATATGCTATTTTTAATAAATATACTATTTTTTGTGAAAATTGAAACTGAAGTTGAAATGACATTTGTCTTGATGCACAATAATTCTATTATATTATCTCCTATTTTTAGAATAAAAATAGTTTTTCTATTTCTTCTTGTTCGTATCACATATGTACTAGATTATCGTATATTGCCATTATATTTGAAAACTCAGAGTTTTCATGCCGCTCGATTGAACACGACTAGAAAATGCACGACTAGAAGATACGTTAATTCCATTGAATCTAGCGAATTATTGTGCTGCAAGTACCAGACTAGATGTGTGTGTGTGTGTGTGTGTGTGTGTGTGTGTGTGTGTGTGTGTGTGTGTGTGTGTGTGTGTGTGTGTCTGTGTCTGTATGTATCTCTATATTTATACACAATATATTCTGAGCCAGCATACTCACATTTTTCGCGACCACGTAAGATTGGTGGATGAACTCAATAGAAGTATGATTTCGATGTGCACAGAGCGGAAGATATTCGAGACTTGTGTACCCGGCCAATTTCAAGTAGATCTGCGCATTATGGGATTATCATTATCGTGTGCCGGATATCCATTATGGATGGGACTTTCGCGGGGTCTACGCGGCATTCAGAAATATCTGCTAAGGCGATTACACGTCTGAAGCTACCTGTAGACGATGTTCGTCTTTGTTACGTCTTTTACGAAATCGCAGGAAAGTAACGTATGACATATAATGAAGGTATTTTTTGTGAATAATACACATGAAATGAACAGGACAATTTCCTGTTTTACACAGAAATAAACTTTATCATAAAGTTTAACTTCTTAATTTTCTTTAAAAAAATTGTTTAAAGCCTAATTTATTATTCAGAATTTATGTATTCTGATATTAATAAATATGTAATAAAGTAATAATAATTATATAATAAAAAATTCTATATTAAATTTTTGTAATCTTTATATATCAAATCTTTATATAAGTTTATAAAAAAATCTTATAAATATTTAAATGTACATTATTAAAAATGCTAACGTTAAGTTTCTTATTATTATTACATATATGTAATTTAATTTATTAGTCATAATTTTTATGAATAACTTCCTTTCTAATTTCTTTAAAAAGTAAAAATTGAATAAAAATATTTTAAAAATTATTTTTAAAAAAATGTTCTAGTCCTTACATAGGAATGCATGTTTAAACTTACATGTTTAAACTTACATGACTTAAATGCAAACTGCAAATATGTATATCGTATTATGTATATGGTAAAAAATAAATATTTTTTACGATAAAATGAAAGTATTTTTTACGAAAAATTTTGTACATGCATATATTTGCACATGCATACGCACTTTCTCTCTTTTTCTCTCTGTTTCTTTCTCTTTATCATACATGTACTCACGCACGTACGCACGAGCGCGCGCACAGACGCATACACACACAGATTTGCGATATGATTAATTTTTGATACATATTATTTAATTGTTCCTTAAAAAACAAATAGATCAGAAAGTAAACATCGATAATTTTTTTATTTTCTTTGTGTGAACATATCTCTTCCATTCAGTTCAAAATTATAAAATTGGCCCTTTGATAAAACCAAAGATTTTTAATCATCCTGCTCGTTCTTTCATATTTAGAAAAAAAATAGCGATAAAATTTATACTTTCTTCTTTCAACATTGAGACCGTTATCCTGGAAAGACGCATCACGCAAATTGAATCTCTTTGCGTATCCATATATTTAATTTTCTGCCTCTTCCCATCCTCTTTCTTTCATACAGCACCATAGCTTTCTTAAATATATACAGTGACTCACGAAAGTATTTGAACACTTACCTTGAAATACTTTATTAATTATAATAAGTTGATATAATAAAATTGGGATCATCTTCGATCCAGCTTTTCATTAATGATATTCTACTTTTCCTTTCAACATTTTAAAAATGTTGAAACGCACACTCACAAAATTCACCTTATCGCTTCAATAATTCAACTGAACTGTTCGAAACCGAAATACTAACAGCTATATCTCAATGTTAAAAACATTTATTGTACATTTAGCATTATATTGACATATGTATAATCGCTATCAACACTATCCGGTTATGATACAAGTGCTGACTAATAGACTAAATTAATTTAACGAGATAGATGATTCAGATGAGCATAATATATGCATGTATTCGGCAAATAACATATGCAATATATTATTCAGTCTTATAATAAGTATATTATACAATACTTACAGAAATATTATTAATATTGTAAGTAAGTATGACTCTCTGGATTATATAGGCCAAGATTCAAGCAAATCGAAATGTACAATAATTATGAATTATTTTTTACAAACATAAACTTCGCTGATGCTACAAAAGTCGTATTTGAATACACAGAAATGAGTTCTAAGAATCAATAAGAAAAATTTTTTAGGCACTGAATGTAAACATTCATTGTTATTAGTCGTCATACATAGTCTAGCATTCATGGTGAAATATTATATTGAACATATGTTCCAAAACATCTAAAATTCTTGAAAGTGAGAGAAAATTAATTGTCAAGTAGCGCAACGAAGGAAAAATGTAATGTAAAATAAGAAAATTATAAATATAAATAGATCTACAATACATTATGTTCTTAAAAAATCGAAATCTGAAAGAACTGTAAAAAACAAGGACCGACCATCAAAAAACTAACGGAAAGAGAAGAAAGAGTTTTGATCGGTGAAATAAAAAAAATCCAAAAATTTCTGTTACAAAACTTGCAACGATAGTTAAAGAGAACTTCAAGAAAGATGTAAAGAGAATTATATAGAAGAATGCTACGTGAAAATGATTATCATGTCAGAGTTCCCAGAAAGAAGCTGTACATATTAGTCATATTAATAAAAATTAATAAAAAAAAAAATTAAAATTTTCCAAGGAATTTATTAGTAAAGATAATGCATTCTGGAATAAAGTAATATTTTCAAATGAATCGAAATTTAACGTTTTTTAGTCGAACGTTTTTTAGTCGGACGCAGTGTTTGGAGATAAGCAAATACCGAGATGGAAGTGAAAAATTTGCGTGCTATGGTAAAGCAGGGGGTAGCTCAATTATGATCGGAGAGTGTATGGCAGCAAACGGCACCGGGAATTTGATCTTCATAGAAGAAATAATGAATAAATACAAATATCTGCACATTTTATAACGAAATTTAAAAGAAAGTGCAAGAAAATTGGATATATCCGAAGACTTTTATTTTCAACAGAATAATGATCCTAAACATACCGCAGAAATCGTTAAGGAATGGATCATATACAATACCCCCCACATGTTGGTCACCATGTGGGGGGCCCCGATATTAATCTGATTAAATATCTATAAACAATAATAGGAAAAGAATTACAAAAATTTAATATAACATCCAAGGCAAGTTTAAAAGAAAATATATTCGAAGTGTGGAATTCTGTATCACCAACACGTTACACAATGTTAATAATATATCTGTAAGTATTGTATAATATACTTATTATATTATAATTAATAAAATATTTCATGGTAAGTTTAAATACTTTTTTGAGTCACTATAATTAGGCGCGTTTCTTTTTGTGTTCTTTTTTCATTGAAATATTCTCTTTTGTTTATTGTTAGATGCAGTACATTTGCCAATGCACTAATAAAAACAACCTTTACAAATTATATAAATCCACATGTGTACAATTATGTGTCATAGAAACTTAGAGAAATAGATTCCAATTTTATTAATTTTTTAACATTCATTGTATTTTCTTCATGTGTAATATATTATATATTATATTTCACAATATCATTATTATAATATAATATTATCGATTATTTAACATTTTCATAAATAAAAATAAAACATAAATCTATGTAATTATAAAATTTAAATAAACTATCAGAGTTCTAGGAATTTAGTTTAAAATTTACATTTATATTAAATATATATATATATATATATAAAAATATATAAATATTAAATATATATATAATTATATATATTAAATATATATTTCATATATCTTAAAACTTTTATATAAACTTTTAGATAAAAATTATATCGCTTATCTATATATAAAGATTTCATAGTATATGTCCTTAAATCTAATCTTTAAAAAATACCGTCTAAATTTATACAATTACGAAGAAGAATTTAGATCGATATAGTCTTTATATATAATAATAACATGTCAATTCGCAATCAAACATTAAACTATTACAATAAGATCTCGCCACGACTGTCATATCCTATTTTCTTCTATCATTCCTTGAATCTCTCCCCCCTCCGTCTCTCATCGTGTAGCCATCGTCGGTTTTGAAACATTAAAAGAAAACGCTGAGTTATTAATGCAAAAATGCAAAGGTATACAATATGACAGAGTCATTATTTGAAAAGTACAGTTGAACTTCGGATGCTCCGGCGGAGGGGAGTTGTTTGAGTAATAAAGAGCGAGAGGTTCGCGCAGGGGCTGTGAGGGCTCCGGGATTGTAGTCAAGCAGGTCTTTGATCAAATCCCTCGTCTAAATGCGCGTTGATCTCCTATGAATATGGAGAATCCGTAGCCGAAGTTACCATCGTATTACATCATCTAATTGTCGTCCTTTCCGGCATCAGGTGCGATTACGTGAGAGCATCGGCATGGTCTGTCGATAAAAATCAGAGATATCTGTATTCCAATTTAAGTACGTATGCATTTTCGAAATTGATACAATTACAAATTAGGTAACCATTGTTTATCTATAATTTATCCAAAATTTTTTAAAACATTTGTTTAAATTATAATGTAGAATCTTGTCTCTGACATTGTGTTCGGCAACAAAATTTAAGGGGTGATTATTCATGATAAAATAAGACAAAAATCAAGAATAAAAAAATTTCGAGAGACTTTCTTTTTTATAAATGTTTGGAAAATCGCATAAATGCATCTCAAGAACGGCAATTCGCCTAACTTAGGCATGCATTAATTACGTCGATAGAATCGTTGTTACGATTGATACGAGCTAAGCTACTGTATTATATGTCACGGTGTATTTTGATGATTTTTATGCGAATTTTTAAATATTTATAACTAAAAAAGAAAGCCACTATCGAAAAGTTTTTATTCTTGATTTTCATCTTATTTTATTATGAAGAATCACACCTTAAATTTTGATTCCCCTGTTGCCAAACATCCTGTATACACACACACACACACACACACACACACACACACACACACACACACACACACACACACACACACATATATATATATGTGTATGTGTGTGTGTATTATATATATATATATATATATATATATATATATATATATAATTAGACCATATAAAATACGATAGGTACGCATATTCGATCTGATAACTGTACTTATAATTGTAATACATGCAATAATAACTGCGAAGAGAAAAACATGTCAAGAAATTATATAACATACAGAGTTCGGAAATTATGAAATGAATCTTTTTACACACATCCTACAACTTTTGTCTGAAACAATTTTTTATAAATCTTTTTATAAATCTTATATTTTTTTAAATATTTTGAGATTCTGACCTTTTCTGAACACTCCGCAGCGATGTAATGGCATGTTTCCGACCTTAAATTTATTTGTAAAAATAATGATTCTTATATGGTGTCCTTGACAATCTCTGAAAATTTATCGATTGAATTTCCGAACCCTGTACATTTCTCTGTAATAAAATACTTCAAAAAAATGTGATACACATTTATGCAACTTTTAAAATAAAAGTTACTTTGTAAACATAAATAGAGAGCCGTATTTTCTGTGTGGCGAACTATTCGGTACCTTAAATAAATCCGAGTGTCGATATTCGCGAATCCCAGACTCGGATTCCTTAAAACGAGACCACGTCCGCTTTGATAAACATAAGCCAGAAAAAAGGATAAAAAACTCGACTCCTTTTCGTCGAGTGGCCGAGCGGAGACCGAAAAACAATTGCGCGGGCGTCATTCCTTTACCCGCGATGACTGAATGGTAGCGCAGTACGAGAGTTTCGTAGTCTGTGGAGCATCATCGAAGTGGATAAAATAACAGCAGGGTTAGTTCCGGTGCAGATCAAAGCCACCCGCGCCGCGGGGGTGACTGGCGACCGAGAGAGCAGCCCCCCCTAGCATTCGCCTACACTCGAGCTCACTCAAGTGGCATCGGCTCTCTCGAGAAAGGAATAAAGAACGGCCTCATGCGTGAAACGATGCCACTGCAAACAATCTCGTGATTTGTTTAGGTATAACAATCCATCTCTCCCAGCCCCATTCTAATCCTCTCCGCGAAATCGTCCCCGCGCATCTTTGGACATCGGATATACCATCGTAGGGAGATTCTCGGATACAGGTTCGTATGTAAATGTTTTCCGCAATTTTTATGAGAGAGCTTTGTTGTATAACTTACTGCCACACGAGAAATTTTAATCCAGCGCTATTGTGACTTGCGATTCATCATCCGGAAGCTGAGAATATATGAAATTACCTTTATTTTTCCAGGTTCGCCCGTCTGGGTTTTACCCTCCCAGAATCCCATAACGGAATAGAACAAGGGATCGTAGATGATTAGCTGTTAACGCAATAATAGATGACGTGACGTGGATGAAGGTCTCCCTCCGAGAGGTTGAAGGCTATTGTCTCACGATCGAAATGTCCTTTTCTATCGTTATTACGAACTACCAATTTTCATCGAGTATTGCTTAAATCTAATACATACTTTATTATATCTACTTTATATTGCTTATTTTTAATATATACTTTATCTTCTATTATGATAATAAAAAAAGTAACTATAATATATATGTATAATGTAGTAAAATATTAAAATGTCATAACAAGGAGAAAGAAAGAAAGAAAGAAAAAAGAAATCGATTTTTAATTATTATAATAATTATTCATCTTGTGTGTTTTATTAGATAATCAAAGATACAATTGTACGCATAAAGTAAATCAAATAAGGCCCGCAGTCTAACAAGGGTAGTTTTTAAATTTCCCACATAAATACGAAAAGATCATACGACTATGGCAATGTGAGTGTCAAACATCTCGCGGGTTCATTCGAACGAATCTGTCAGTGTAACATCAGGAAGAGGTAACGTACTTTTGTTAAAAAAATCGTGTAAAACGTATTTTTGTTTATTTATGCATGAATATTAATTTTTTTAGTTTTTATTTATATTTTGTCTATTTACCTACATATATAAATATAGATATATTAGTACAATATTTCTTATATTTTTTTGTTAAATGCATAAATATATATTCAGTTTTTCTTTGAAGTTTAATATGAGCCTTATTAAAAACTAGAACTCTTCCTTATAAAGCATGTATTTTTATATATAAAGAAATGAAAATTTTTTAAATAAAGCAATTTCTTAAAGTTTTTTCCACAGTTTAATAAATAAACAAAAATTTTTTAAATACAGTCGTTTTTTGCATAATACTTTAACTTATTAACATTAATAATAAGATGGATTTTATTTAGTGCATCTATCTTATATATAAACGCAATGCGTCTAGCTAATAAATTTATTATTCTTTTCGCACGCAATAATCATAAACATCTAAATATTTGATAATTTATTTCTTAAAAATACAAATGTAAATAAACATTTATTCAACGATATTTTATCAGTACACGGTAAAAAACATTTTGTATTTCTGTTGAAATTTTATCGTATAAAAATTTTTGTGTTAAATTTTTAACACACTCTTATGTTAATGTAACATATTATCGTTGTGTTACAATTTCGTTGTTTGACATTTCTGCGTTGAATTAATATTCACCGTTTCTAAGAGTTAAAATAACACAATTAATATGTAAATGCACGAATTTTTGATGAAATAAGTTATATGTTAAAATGAATATAGATAAGTTGTGTTATTTTTCCTCTATAACAATTTCCATATGTTAAATCGACATATCTCTTCTGTTATTTATCACAAAAATGTAAGAATAACATTTTCTTTTCATTAAATTTAACATTATAAATATATGTTAATTTAACATAATCTTTATTTCATTTAAGATAAAATTTAAGTATTACACTTTTGTGTTAATTTTTAAACATATTATTGTGTTATTTATTTACATACTTGCCTTCTGTTAAATTAACATTAAAATTAGAGTGGATAAATTGGGACATGTGAAATATGTTAAATTTAACACAAAATTTTTTACTGTGTATAAAAGTATAAAAAATCAGAGATTACCTCGAGCTATATTTTCAAATTTAGATAACTACAAAAAACGGCATTAATACCATCAGCGTAAGCAGTGCTTTCAGAAAGTATATATATGTTGTGTAAAAATATATATAAAAGCGTTTTGTAACCTCATTTCAACACCGATAGGTATAATTGCTAACGCATTTAATACATCGCACATTTATTCCTCGCCGCGACTTATCTCTCTCACTGCCGTGGTGTCAACGGAGTGAAGAGGATCTCTCTTATCGAAGGACTGAAGTGTCAGACTGGGGAAACAATAAATCGGCGTATTACTTTGCCGGATAATCAGCCAATCACCGCGGAATCGACGCGGCGTCGTGCCGTGATCCTCTTAAGAACGGCTTTTCGAGAGTGAACGGAGCTCGTTATCGCGTCTTAATCCGCGGAATCCTTTCAACTGCGATCCTGTCTACGCTCTTTTTACCAAAGGGATTCCTTTGCGCTTCCGCGCTCACGAGTACTCGTTCCTCTATCCGTATCGCTCGTCGCCTCGTCAATTTCATCCCCCTCAACTTCACTCATCTTTCTCCTTCTCTCCTTCTCTTCTCTTCTCTCCTAGCTTCCGTACTCTTCAGTTCTCTGACAGTTCCTTCGTAACTATTCGTCGAGCTTCCAGAGTTAACTGAAACGTATCGACCACTCGAAATCTAGGTGCGAAAGCAACCTTGTTGGTTGTCGCGGTATTTGTTTCTGTCGTATCATTATCCGAGAAATATAAGAAATATCATAAACGATAAAAGATAAAGAAATTTCTTGTCTAATGTAAAAGATAATCATATAAAAGATATTTTACAAGTATTCGCATTTTTACTAATTTGAAATATAACATTTTCATATCCCTTAGGTCTCACACACGTCACATATAAGAGACTTCTTAATTTATTCTCTCTAATTTATTTCTAAATTTATTTCTTTTAATCATTGTAATTGCAATTATTTTAAAATTATTTTTATTTGACATATACAATAAATAATGTTTACTAACGTTAAATATTTGGAAATAAATATTTATATAATTAGGATTTAAAAAATAATAATAATAAAGGTACTATAATAACTTACAGTTAACATTTGCATTTTAAACAAAAAAAATATTTGATTTGTAATTCTTTCATATAGCTTTTACGAAAATATGTTTAAATATTATTGTTTTATTATTAGTTTTTTGATTTTTAACAAACGAATGTAGCAAGGTGACAAAGGTTAAAAGGGAAATTGGAACGTAATTTTAAAACCGCAGGCAAGAGAGTACTGGCAACGATGATGTTGAAAGGGGATGCGAATGGGTAGAAACGGATAGGTATGAGGGAACGAATCGCAGGTTAGTTAGATAGATGAACTAGTGGATACTTGGTTGCTTAGCTAGTAGATTCCTCATTATCAAGAACAATCTATTCACACCTTCTCTTATTGAAATCTAGTGATGTATGCAAACAACTCTTGATCATACGATAATTTTTACGCATTTTTATTCGTAATTTTATATAAAATATCGTTTCTATAAATGTATATAATGTATGTATTTTTTACTGAATTCCTATTCGTGATTAACTAGTACAACTCAACAATTCGTGATTAACTAGTACAACTCTTAGTGTATATATATATATATATATATATATATATATATATATATATATGAAGAATTGAAAAGTTTAACTATATTTTTAACTATACTTTATATATTGCTATATTATTACAGAATGTATTATTACTGAATGTATATTATGCGAGACGTTTGGAAAATAATTACATACCTATTTCAAATGTTCAAAAGAAATGTTTATCAAATATTATTAACAAATTAGGTTTTTTTCACAAAAGATGTTAAAAATGATCTTAACAAGCAATAAGCAAATCTTAATTCATCTACATATATATATGTATATATGCGTGCGTGCGTGCGTGATATAAATGATTGATATATAAATTACACATGACTAACATACGTTGCTATGCAGAATACAATTTTTATGTGTTAATAAAAAATATAATTATTGTGCACGCGAAAATCTATTAGGTAACTGAAAAAAAATGTTAATTCTGTATATCATAGACAAATGATTATGTATATCATAAGAAACCCAATTACAGTAAATAATTTATATTTAAAATGATATATACAAATAGCTGCTCGTTTTATCATACACAATTTCGTTCGTACAAGAAGGGTCGTCTGAATCCGTGGTCATCTAAAAAAGAAAGGTCCGATTGAGCAAAGTAACCAGACGGGCGTAAAACATGCATGTCGAAAAACAAACATTGGCATATGTGTGCATCAAACCGCAATATTCAAAGTGTTTTAGCCACTATATAAATTTCCATGTTGCGTAATATTTGATTTTCAACTACTTTCAAAACTATAAATTTTTTAACACATAGAAATTGTAAAAATCAATGTGTAACTGGTTATAAAAAATGAATGTATTTCATGAAGAATTATACAAAGCAAACAATTTCAAGTATTTATATATTTTCTGATAATCCGATCTTTGTGGAAAACGGAACATAAACGGGACCCACGATCCTTTCATGCATTAATACAGCGATCGGTGATACAGAAATGGATAGAATGTAAGTATATTTGCTTTTAATATCGGTTAAAGCCAAAGTATTACAAGCATTAGAAAGATAATCCATAGCTACATAGCTTACCATAAGGCTCATAGCGACCAATAAAATCTTTTGTGTTGTTGTTGTTGTCATTTTGAAATTGCTTCTTTTGAAAATGGAGTTTTTTTCAAAGGGTTGAGCAAAAGCAAACTTGAACAAATAAAAGTATTAATGATCCGAACCACTAAACTAGTACAAACAAATAGAAGAGAAAATGGTAGAAAGAATTAACTGAATATATATAACAAAATTCGAAGGAAAAAAACTGTATTGTAAAGTGAAGTATTGAAAAAGAAAGATCAACAGAAATTAGAATTTTTTTGAATTTTAAGGCTTCAAATATGTTCACATATTTACTGAAATCATTATATATAATACATTAAATAAAATGTAAAGAATTTAATAAAATTTAAATTTTATCCACCAATTTTCTCACTGCAACAAAAGTTTGCTTATTAATTGACATATATCAATATTTTTTAATAGTTTTAGTATGGCTTTTCTTAAAAAATATAATGACACTTTATTATTTTTTAACTTTTCATTTTA
Organism: Camponotus fellah; assembly: GCA_030586385.1. NCBI lineage: Eukaryota > Metazoa > Arthropoda > Insecta > Hymenoptera > Formicidae > Camponotus > Camponotus fellah. The sequence goes on along the minus strand of JAPIVC010000495.1, from coordinate 1,490,327 downwards.
ATAATTTAATAACACACACACACAACTGTTATTAAACTGTTACAACTATTACATATATAAAAAATATAAAGATACATATTATTACTATTATATAATATAAAGTTTTAGATTACTATAAGAGTTTTTAAAAAAAAATTTAGATTTTTCAGATAAGATATAACTTGCGTATTTTCAAAATATATAAAATATATAAAATTCTCAAAATATATAAGGGAAGAACTTATTATATCAACTGACTGCTTCTATTTTTTTTAAACAACTGATGCAATGAACCAAAACTTTCAATTTATAAATCGTTAGAAATCATTTAAAATTCTTTTATAAAATCGAATTAAATTTGAAAACAACTTGTGATCAAAAGAATTTTTAATAAATCGACATATCATCTCACGTGAATCTTTAGTCAGAAGTTTTGCGAAAAAATGAAGTTTACAATTAATAAAAATGAAATTGAAACACTATTCATTTTCAGCCATACATTATAAAAAATGAATTTAAAATTTACATAAAATTATGTATATAACTTGAATAATATATATAATTATGCTATAATTATATATATTATTGCTTCATCTAATGAACTTTATATATTATTTAATATATACACAATAATATAAACACATAATAAATATAATACATAATAAATATAACACATAATATAAACACAAAATAATAATTGAATAATAATTAAATAATAATTAAATACATAAATATTTTTATTATCATATTTCATTAATCAATATATATCTCAAGTATAAGTACTGAAAGCTAAATTAGGTATTAATGTTAATAAAATTATAATTTATTTTAGTACTTGCAAATACAAAAAATAAAAAGTATGAACTTTGTACATCTATATAACACGCATTATTTTTTTACAAAATAACACACACATACACACATTATTTTTTACAAAGTTGAAAATATTCTTCGATCTTATTGTTACAGTCACATGCAAAAGATACGTCAATCATGTATTAACTAACACAAAACTCAAATTATAAACTTCTCACGCAAGTTTATCCAATACACTAGCGTGTTTTCTTCGTGTCGTAATAATCAAGAGTTACCACCGTATTAATTCGGTAGCGCGAACAGTAGCCGCACTGACAAAATGATAGTAAAGCCCTTAGGGGGATGCGGTCACGTCTGGCATGAAACGAGAGCAGACGTTTACAACTGTGTGTTTGGAAAAGCTGTCGGCCCTTGTCATCGTCATTGAGAATCTCACTGCCGTAAGGATCCGCTTTCCCCTCAGTGCTCCTGCAGGCATTACACTGTAATAGGGAACGCAAGGCTGGACTTCTCTTACGCCGAGATTTCGACGAGCCGTGCCGTTTCCGCACGGATACACGTGTATCGTGCGTGTATTACATGTATACGTATCCGGGAACCGCACAGAAATCGGCAATCTGCAACCTTTACCCCTGTATGGAGCACTGACTAAGCCCAGCTTAACCATTTATAGGACGTTCCACATCCCATTGGCGTGGAGCTACTGGATTTTTCTGTTTATTTATTAAATTAAAATTTGAAAATATTGTATAAATATTGTATATATCAACATATGTCGCATTTTAATTTTCATTTCTTTTATTTTTATAATTTTATTTGTCCTCTACCTCTTTTGCCATTAGTATTAGAATAATTTTTTACATAAAAATGTAACTTATTAACTAAGAAATAATTATAATATTGAATAAACAATCATAAAACATTTAAAACATCAATCAATTAAAACATTTTAGAATTAAAAAATGAAATTATTTACGTAATGTATATATTTCACAATAAATGTAAAAATGTGTTCTAAATATTAATGAAATTATTATTAATTATTATTAAATTATTATTAATCTTATAATCAATCTACAAGAAATTATATTTATAAATTATTTTTGTATGTTACATTTATTCAGTAAAGCTCACAAGTATGTTTTAATTTCACGTTTGTTAGGGAACTCCGGTTGATAGGATATGATATATCGAAGTTTATTATAATGGCAATGCGATTTTTTGAATTGCGTTTTTGAGAGTCATCTCGCATTATCGAGCTGAGCGTGACAAAGAGAAATTACCTCGCGGCGCGGCATTTATGAAGCGCCGCTGCCTGTCACCACGCACACCCCCGTTCTATTTATTTTCATAGGGCTCTTTTTTTAAATTTCAAGCGCTCGTGTCACTCAACCGCAGTTTTCCGCACTCTTTAACAACGGACAATCGCCCCTGTCACGGCAATACCGCAGCGGCAGAATTAATCGAGATTGAAAAAGTTTGATCTCGCTTTGACGTATAGCCGGGCGCCCTCGAGACGACGTAATATTGATTTGTAATAGCGAAGAAGTGGGTCATGCTTCTCCATCAAAAACGTCGTCCGTCCTATGAAAAATATAACCAAGCTATGATTTCCGTCCACGCGTCACACCTGTATTCTCTAAAATTATTATATCACGTGTGAAGAATAATCGATAAGAGAACAATAGTCTTGTAAAAGTTTTATATATGTAAAAAAATATAATTTAACAAAATTATATATACATATACAAAATAATTTATGATTAAGGTCAAATTTCAAAGTCCAAGAATAATATAATATATGCAAATCTTTAAAATCAAATTTTCTGAAAACGAATCTTTTACGAAAACAAAAATTTTCATTGCTTTTTATAGCTTTTAATTTTGTATGGGAAATCATATACTTTTCTGTACCGACATGATTTTATACATTACATAAAACATGTATAGTTTGTAGTGCATTGCAAACATATGAACATACACATTGGTAGCGTAACAAATCGTGCGGTCCCTTTGTCATTGACTGGCCATTTGAGTCCTCGCGGATGTGCACAAAGAGATACAGATACGAAATCTTGGGTACAAACTCAAGAACCCATGCACTTGTGCACTTTCCTCCACCATTATAATGCCAGCATTGTGCGCTATTTTATAAGCTAGATGCATGTATGGGTGGGTACATACAGAGCGAAAATACGCGTCACGTCGAGGGGCGAAGATGATCTCGCGAATACTATTTGGTATACATTGGAGAACCTTTTTGTACTAGCAGCTTGCCACTTTGCTTTGAGATAGGGTCTATATTATGCTCAGCGCGTTTTATATCTTTTCAACATATATAGACAATATCATCATGGACATGTGCGCGTATATATGTATATACAATAATATAATCTCAATACAAAAATATAATCTCATAGTCGTTTAACATAATATATAATCTTCCTAAAAATTATAAAAAATTTTTACCCGGCCTCCTTTGAATAAAAAATTTTAATTCAGTCCCTTCTGAAATAAGAATATGATTAAGAAGTTGCATGTATTATATATGTATGTAATAATTGACAAGTAGTTGAGTTTACAAGCTTTCTTAAGAATGGGCAATATATGTTAATATTAATAATTTATATTATGTTAATCTATATTATATGTATACATACATATAATGTAAATTAATATATATTGCCCATTCTTAAGAAAGCTTGTAAACTCAATTACTTGTCAATTATTATTTGTCATTGAGTCATGTAATTTGACAACTCGAATGTTGAGAAAATAATGAGTAAATAATTTCATTTGATGAATGAGTGAATTTAATAATGTCTTGCACTGCTTTTAGAGAATGGAAAAGATTTTAATATATTTCTTTTAAATGTGTATAAGTTATGTATATACTGAAAAATTGTTTAAAGATTGCGTATTTTGATAGCTTTATATTGAGCTTGCATATATATGAATTTATAATTAAATTTATTTTAAACAGATGTATATATAAGAATTTATAATTAATATAATAAAATTATAAAAATTATAAAATTATAAAATTATATCAAAAACAATATCAACTTTATAAAAGTATTACAATAAAATTTTATTCCAGTATTACATATCGATAATTTATCAAAGAATAGAAAATTTAATGAAAGAAATAATATCATTTTACTTACTCTTTCATAAATACCGCACAAGTAAATGCGCTCGGACCAATCGAATTCGCCAAACTGTCAACACAAAATCTGTTTGCACAGATTAACCGATCATACAGATTAGTCGATGATCCAGCGGGTTTCTAAATACGAAGAAATATCGCTCGTTCGTTCTTGACGAGAGGAAAGGGGGTTGTGTGCCGCCGCAGTAAACAAGGGTGAGAATCGCGGATCGCGGTAGAATCGTCGAGTCCGCATGATGAAAGCTGGGGTGTGGCGAGTCACCCCTCTAGAATTGGCGAGATTTCAGTGTCTGCTCGAAATCCACCCCTTCGTCGCCGCTGTATCTCTCCCCACCCTCCTCCCGTCCTCTCTTCCCGCGTCCCCTTCGCGTTCTTCCTGCCCTCCCTTGCGAAAATCGCGCCGGGCGTGTCACGCACGTTGTATTGTCGTATTGTCGACTGCAATCTCGCTAAGCGTTTCACGGCGACACAGAAATCCCTCGCGCGCACGTGTTAACCTCTCCACCCACGTCGCACACACACACATACGTACTGCGTCTCCTGCATTCAGAAACGTTGAATTCCCGTCCGTGTGTCCACTACCCGCGAAAATCATCCCTCTTTGTCGCACGCATCGTGTACCTCCACATAGCCGTTGACGATGTCTCTGTGCACTGTGCGGCGCACTTGCACTTGTCTTTATTTTCTGCCTCGTGCATCAACGATTGACGCGACGCACCTTTGTCTCACGCTTTTCGACCGGGGTTGTGGTTTCGATTGCTATCACGAAGGCTAGGACAAACACAACATATTGTTTTTTAATATTCTTGTAACATTAAATTATATGAAAAAAATCTAACTTGAAAATATCATATATGTATGTATATATATGTTATTGAATATAATATAAATATCTTTATTTAAATTGTATATAAAAAAATTTGTGTATAAAAAAAGTTTTTAATATATTATTTTATATATATATATTTTATATATATATATATCGTATGCATAATATAAATTATATTCTATTATATATTTATATATAATATGCAATCTCAATCATATTCTTATTCCGAGAAGAAAACTGTAAATTTAAAATATTATATATAACGTATATCGAAAACATTTAATTATATACATACAATTATATGTTAATGATTCCAGCTTTGTATATTATTATTCGAAAGACTTATAAACAGTCGTCTACATGTACTGATTGACATCCACAGTGTCAAAAAAATTTTTTTTCGTATTCCCGGCTCATTCAAAATGCAATGGAATGGTTGTTAGCTCGTACATGTCACACGCAGAAACCACTAAATACCGATCAGTGGTCTTTGCTCGTTTCACCCCCTTCAATCTTCTTGATCCCCCTTCACCTCCGTTTGCCCCTATTAAATTAAATTGCACCCCAAATTTGGTACAGCTAGTTAAAATAATAAAAAGATCCGCGCTTCACTTTTACTCAAACTATTATTGGATTGGCAATGCCCAAGTGGTGCAAATGAAAATTTTCAATTCTAATCACATTTGCATCATAACGATCTAATCATTTTAATCACTGATAAAGATTAACAATTATATCGGTAAAAAAAATTTATATTATGTGATACGTTGTGATAAACATATTTATTTAAATGAGAAAATTTTAATATACATTAAATTTCAATAAATTTTTATTATTTTTTATTGTATCAAGTTTATTTTCCCATATATAATTATTTATATATATATATATATATATATATATATATATATATATATATATATATTAATTGCAACTGATAATTTTTATATTGTCAACATTAGTATTAGTGGAGAACAATATTATATATAGTAAAATTATAATATTTGCACAAAATTATAATAACAGGAAATATATTTTATAATGTTTCTTACTACGAATTAATCTCCATATGTATTTCCGGTTCCCATCTTTTACGCAGAAATTCTTGTAAAACTGGTCTTTTCACACGGGGCGTTTTTCTCTCCGTTTCGAAAAGAAGTCTCGAAAAGTTCATTCATAATTTTTGAATGAACCATTCTCCAAGGGGGCATAGAGGGAACGTAAACGAGCCGCACTAAACAGATAATCGTTAATCTATTAGATTATTACGGGAATTAGTGAAATGAACCGTAGTTCAATTTATTGGTCATTGGCTACCGCCTCCATTGTCGTTTCATGCCGATCCATATTGTTACTGGCGCGGGTCCTTTAATCTCGACCTGATGTTAAAGTCTTCGACAAGGCTGCTGTCGGCTTCCTTTACCATCAAAATCGACACGCGGATTACTCGATTCCGCTATGCTTGTATGTATCGAATGTAGACTTTCATAATAAGACTTCAGCATTGATACTTTGAAATCTTACCGATCTGCTCTAATTGATAGCAAATCATGCGGTCAAGAAAAACGATAGAATTCGAAAATGGGCTTCTGTTCAAAGGTTTCTTTACTGAAATGAATTATGGAACAGAATGATCTTAAGTTCACAGATTGCTCAGTTACAGTTTTCTGCTGTATATGTATATTATATAATTATAATAATATTATATAATTGCATGATAATATTGAATATAATTATCAAAAAGAAATTTAAAAAATTTCGAATAAATGTTTAAAAAACTTATAGAATCTAGATTAGCATTTTACACGTATGTTATCAAATTCTTCTGCTATATATCCTCATTGAGCTAAAATTGCGATATCTAAGACAAATAATATATGAAAAATTAAACATTTGGAAGGTAAAATAAATTTTAAGATATATTGTATATGCACATAACATCCTACGTGTATTTCGGCTTTAAACATATTTGTAACAAGTACCGGGCTATAATCATTACGCGCAGTTACGCGATTAACATACATAAATGAGAATAAAGGATAAAGAGACAACGACAGGCGCGGCGATTCGTATGTTTAAAAGAACGGGCTAAAGAAAGCGCGTCTACTCACACGCTCGTCCCACTCGTTTCACGAGTTTCCACTCGCTTCATTGAGAATCTTCGGGATGTTCGGACGGGATCGAGGCAAAAGGGCAGATATACCCAGGTGAACACAATAGCATACATACCATCTCAATGGGTCCTTATTATCGCTACTGTCGAAACAAGTTTCCGAAACACATTCGTTCGCCATTCATTCCGTCGTCTCCTCCTCTCATCATCGGCGGGAGGGAAAAAACACGCGCGAGCGATGAAAGGACCATTGCATAAGTACGCAATTTCCGTGCCGAAATATAATCGAATCGCGGAACAAAGTTACCTGTAATCCGTGGTATTGTTCGAAAAAAAATCGTCGGACGGAAATCGCCCACGTGTCGCGTCTCATTCGCATCGCAATTCGCAGGATTCGTATATTTCACGGAGAGTTAACGGAGAACACGACGCAGTGAGTTTTTAATACGCTTCACGTATCCACGCGCAATCTCGCTCGCAGTTTCACGATAATCTGCTGCACCAAGCCGCTTTCCGCACTAAAGCCGCTTCTAGACGATATACGTTTATTCGCCAAATACTCAACAGACAAATATCGTATCGTATGGATGATGTAACGAGCGTCAATATGATCTAATAAAATTCGTCGCGTAAATGTAATCTATACATTCGCACTCGAATAAATGAATGTATCGCTTGGAAAGCTAGTATCAATGATTAATTCTCTATAACCTTCGATTTACAACGATATAATCCAAGTGCTAATCTCTAAAATTTTAGATCTTTTTACAATGACCTGTTATATCGCGTATATAAAAATTTTCGATAGTCGGATATTTAAAAAAAATCTTTTGTCATATTTAGGGGAAAAAATAATACATAATACATATGAAAAGAAACCATAATAATTAGAAATAATAATAATAATAATAATAATAATTATAATAATTAATAACATATATCAAGAAATATAATGCCAAAATAATATATCATGTAAATAATAATACCATCTAATTATCGCTTCAAATTCTTTGTATAAAAAACATTTCCAGCTAATTTGTTTATTATATATATTTATTATATATTTAAACATAAAAAGTGAAAATTAAATAAATTATATTTTTCTTAACAAAATTTTATAAAAGTTCGTATAATGTGTATCAAAGTAATTACATATTCTTTTATTAATCTCATATTAATTTATATATTACTTATATAAATTGTTATATTATTATTATATTGTATAAATTGTTATATTATTATTATATTGTATAAATTGTTATATTATTATTATATTATTACAAGAAATTTTTCTAAATATTCTTTTTTTATTCCGGAAATAATATAGATTATCTTTGTAATTATAATTCCAATGATTAATTATTTCTGCTATTGCTTTTTTGAATTTGTCACAATTTCACTGTCTTTCTCAATGTCACTTAATGCGCTATTTTCGATGACTTTAGCCGCATCATCGATAATTGGTCAATGCGCAAAGAAGAAGCTAGTTAATTATCTTACGAAAGTGAACTAAAAAAGGGATGATAGCGTGTATTCATAGCGATTGAAGAAAAGAGGAATGAAGTATCAAAGAAAACGCGCACGAGCGCAAAGAAGTGTCGGCGCAGGCGTATAAAGGAGAATAGATAGATGATAAGACGAGGCGAGTTGAGAATTTTAGCGAGAAGGGTAAAAGATTTGCCTCATAAACACTTCGAGTGTGACATGCATTTGGTGCTAAGCGCACACATCAAAGTGCTAAGAGATGCGGCGAGGGGAACGCAATCTTGTTCCAACTCGGCCAACTTCGACTCCTCTCGAGATGACGGCGACAGAAAAGGCATTTGTCGCTTTGTTTGATTTCGTATTCACGAAGATAGCTTTCACTTACGCGCTGCGTACCAAGATTAAACAGATTCGAAAATGTGTCTCGAGCATCTCCAGTGACCTCCCGAGGCAATGGTATAACCCTCTGCCTCCTCTCTCGCATCATGACACCGTCTATGTCCTTTCGAGGATGTGTGACTTCGTGCGTGCGCCCTCAGCACTTGTTCTTTTTTTGCAAGTCTGACCCAAATCGCAAGAATCCTAATTATTTTCACGAAATATATATATATTTTTATTTAAAATGATATTACAAGAAACCATTAAATAAAATTTTGAAAAGTGTTGCTATGTATTAAAATATAGTTGCTATGTATTAAAAAAAATATATTAAAAAGCGATTAATCTCTTTTTACGTTATTACTTCAATTGTTATATGCTTCTAGAGTTTACGAAATGCAAAATATTTTGTTAACTATGATTTAAAATTTTACAATTTTTTTTATTGTTCAACCTAAAAGTTTCTTTTTACATTCTTAGAATTATATAATCCACATATTATAATAATATTATCAATATTTATAAATATTCAATAATCAATATTTTAGCTGTGTGTATTATTAAAATGAACAGATAATATATATATATATATATATATATATATACATATATATGATGTATATATAAATGTAGTTCGTTTTATATGTATTTATCCAATGTAAAGTGTAAGGTATTATTTTCAATGCGCGAATACGTAACCACTTCGAACAACAGTGAGAGAATAAAAAAAGAAAATACATGATACAATATAGTAGAAGATACAATATATAATGTCATTGAACAATAAGATAACAGAGCAAGAATATAAAATACAATATATCGAAATCTTCTATAGAGAGAGTTCGCTGAATCGCGTTCCCATTTGGCTTTTATAAGAGTCTGGCGATAATGAGGAAGATGGCTCGTTGAGGCGTGCGATTTTACCAAGAGGTCGAGCGAATCAATGGCATCGCGCGCGTAAGTACCGAGATTCGCATGGAAATGAGAAATGCCGTCGTGTTCCCAAGAGGGACATCATTATAATACATCACATTGCGCAACCGTCACCACCAACCACCCCCTTGTTAGCTCCGCATGCGGGGGATTCGCGCTCGACCACCTTTCTCGCAATTCGCCGCGACGAACTTTGTACTTCCATTGTCGTGTCGCGTCGTTCAATTTGTTGCCCATCATCCCCTGCAACACAATAAATCATGTGATTATGGAAATCAACGCCATGTCTGTCTCCTCGATGGTATAAGTATGCCGTTATATCATCGTCCTTTTCCATCGCGTTTCTGTTTATATTATATCGAGAGATGCTGAATAGTTCCTTAAAGTTTCGCTTAACTGAATCATCGTTATTAAATGTATACTTATTATTTTTTTTAATGTTTGTTTTATAATTCTGCAATATAACTGTAGGATGAATAAATGTGTAGGATAAATAAATTTTTGTCGAAATACAAATTAAATAATAAATTAATAATAAAATTTAAATTAATGATAAAAAACAATCAGTATAATACACGATACACTAGAAAAAAATGATTAAGAGCCATCGCGGATGATAGTGCGTTTTTTTTTTTTTATGATTATTCGCGAAAATTAAAACGCGACAAGTCATGCATATATTTTACTTGGTGCATTTACCAAGATATAGATTCTCATTTTCGAAAATATTATAAAATCCCTCTTTACCCCCCTGAAGAGATGTAGGCGAGAAAAATATCGTGGGAAGTTGCTGAATCGGGAATTTAATTTTCGCGAATAATTATAAAAAAAAAAAAATTTACGCACTATCATCCGCGGTGGCTCTTAATCGTTCTTTTCTAGTGTGTCGTGTATTATACCGATTGTTTTTTATCATTAATTTAAATTTTATTATTAATTTATTATTTAATTTGTATTTCGACAAAAACTTATTACATAAAGAGCCTAATTTTTTATCAATCGGTATAATGTTTGAAAATTGCTGTTGAAACTGTGCGCCAACATTGCCAGAATACGATGAGCGAATTCAAGTATACTTCCTAACAGAATTTTTTCCAGTATTATTCTCGATGCAATAAGATTGGCACGCGGTGCGCTTTATTACGAAAAAAACGCACGAGAAGGGTTCAGGTTCTCTTCTCACGGAGATAACAAAAGAAAATGGTATGTCTCCGTGAAACGGATACGCGATTGAATGCTCGACCGCTCTCTTTATATTCCTTCCGCTTAGTCGAATGATTCGGGCTGAATCGAGTGACTCGTCAGCTCTGTCGCGTTTCATCGAGGCGTCGAACCGTGGATAAACGTTCAACCGAGGTACAATCATCAAGAGAAGCGGGATTAGCCTAGGAAATGCCCCAGTGACACCTGATACTACGTAATTAGATGTCGACCATGCGCGATATTACAGTTAGGAAAGTCGATAGAGGCACGATTATGAAATTATGGCAGACACGCACATATACGTTTGTATTGAAGCTTTTTACATCAAAATTATTAAACAATACACGCAATGAATATTAAACAAGAAATGTTGAATACAATCAAGACTTTTATTTTAAAAATAAAATCAAAATAAAAAATATAAAAATAAAAGATAAAAGAAAAAAACACATTGAACATGGCGTGTATACAAAAATATTTTAATTATTACCTTCGTTAAATATAAGTTTCTAATAAAAAGCTTTGATAATTATATAAATTCTACAAGACATTATGAAATTAAATAATTATTGAACCCTACTAGTATTAAAAAACAATTGTATGATTTAGCTTAAAATAAATGAATTCTTTCAATTTGATCATTTAATGATATATTTATAATTTGTATAGTTTTTAACTATTTAATTAATTTCTAATAGCACATGAAATTATATTTTATCAATTTTATCTTTTTACTACTACAGTTTTTAGAAAATATGGATTTTTATTTATAATAATAAAGTCTTTGAAATTAAACAATAAATCTTTGGAAAAATAATTCTTTAAAAAAAATGTAACAACTATTTAATTATAAAATTAATGTAATACTATTTAATATACTATTTAACTATAATTACTATTTAATTATAAAAAAATGTAATACTATTTAATTATATAATTATTTCTTTTATTTCGTTAAATTTCTAACAATTTGGATATCCTATTGCACTGTAGACATGCTCATATAAAAACATGATATGCGAAAGATTTAAACAATCAGGAAATTAATTCATTAAAACGTTATTGAACAACGATGTATTGATACGAGCGATCATCGAAACAAACGGCGGCGGCACGCAAAATGATCGCAGCAGGAGGCGCTGTAAATCCCCTCGGTGCGATATTGGATCGTTCGTAAATGCGGCCTCCTGCTCCCGGGGGCTGATTCGCGACTGCCACCCCCGTTAATATCCTTATAATTGGTTAAAACCCGTAACTGATGAGCGGACTGTAAGTTATTATGCGAACGAGACCCTTGGTTCGCTTGGTTCGGCGATGGGGGTTTACGGGATACGGTTCGACACCTCTTCATTACTCTCTTCATCCCTCCATAGAGCTAACGGCAGCGTGTCGATGTGGATGCCGGCATTATGGCGGTCTACGTATTGTCATTGTATCACGGATCACCGAGGATCGTCCGCTCCACTGCAGGATTCACGCGAATGTTCGCTCGATTGCACTGATATATGCGCAAAAATTCACTCACAAATATATATTTCGGACGTGCACTCAAGATCAAATTTATTTAGAAAAGATCTATCTACGGATTTACAGAAATAATGACAATCATTGAATTTATTTCAACGCTCTGCGATGTATCGGACTTTAATTCCTACAAAGAAAAACTGTAGAATATCTCGATGTAAATACTATACCTTATTTAAATTTATTATTTACAGATTTAATTGTACATTCTAGATCAGAAATTCTGCGACACATTTTCTAAGAATAATATATTAAAAAATAAATTGTAATAAACGTGGCAGAAAAGATAATCGATTTTACTTAACGATCATTCATTTACTTTGCTCTATATAGTTTTTATTTTTCAATTAACATTACACATTGTTTCTTTATAAACTTTTAATTAAAAAATGAAAATTTTATAATATTTTTAAATTGAGATTATGTTAACATTTTATAAATTATTGATGACAAAATTATTAATAATAATTATTAATAATTTCGAGATAAATAATAGAGTTTTTCAGTAAAATTTAATGTTTTATTTTTTAAATAATATTTCTTTAAGCAATGCAAGGATCTGTAGAATTCTTCTTAAATATCATAAATGATAAAATCTAATGATTTTACGCAGAGTATTTTAGCAATTTTAGTAGGGCGCTTTCTTCCTTCATAAAGCAAATTTCCAAACCTGGAATTATGGTAGACTGAGTCAACTTAAAAGGTGACCGACGCGGTTACTTTGCAATCTATACTCTTTAAGGAAAAATATTCGTAGTTTAGGATACTTATAATAGAAGCAAAAAGCCGACAACTCAAGAAGCAGCACGACATCGGTCCCAGGCGTTAATAATCCCGTCATAATTGTGCCTCTGCAGTGAGGATAATTCTTATTAAATACCACTAAATACTTGTTTGTATACAAATCATTTGTATACATCTCGCTGTGCTACCAGGACTCTTTTATACTTTTTATACTTTTCTTCAGAATAACCGAGATTTCCTGCTGTCGTGCAGAGAAAATGGTATTTATTATATATTTCTATGGTATCGTGACAAAATTAGGAATAAATATGTCAAATTTATTATAAAATTCTCACTATAATATTAATATGAATAAATAAAAGTATGAATAACAAATAAGTAAAAATTTAAAAGAAGGGAAAGAGAGAATAAATTGTCTTTATTCTTTTCTGCATTTAATATTTGTGCAAGTTTGTTCTCTCTACAACACAATTCTTCAGAATCAGTGATGCGGCCAGGACGACGTATCCAATATCATATCATCAAGTCTAGATGCATTACTGAGATATGATGCGTCGCGTATCGACCACGAAAGTACATTTCAATGACGGGCATCCGTGTTACATCGCAAACATCGCCACATTCCTCATTGACACGTAACCCGAACGACGCCCTATAGAGAGTCCGTCGATCCCATAACGACCAACAGTGTTTGATAAGAGACAGGGTAGCCCCGATGGTTTGGATGAGCTCGGATTTAATGGATGGATGAAGGACAGATTCTGCAGATACATCAGAGGACCGGCGCGGTATCTCGCGCAAACATCAGGACGAAAGCACGTTACTCTCTCTCTATCCCTCCGCAACCCCCTTAACCCCCGATCAGTCTCCGACTCTTTCACGTAGCTACTATCTTTCTTGGATGCTATACTTTCAGTCTCTACTCCACTCTAAATCGCGTCATCTCTCTTTCTCTTTTTTCCTCTCTATCTCACATGAGTAGATCGCATCATCTTTAATGCATGCTCTTTGTCTCTTTTGTAATGTTCTTCGTCAATTAACCAATTCCGATATCGTCGATCCTTTTCTTTCACGATTATGGAAGATAGGATGTCAAGGTAAATGTATTTAAGGGGTTTTTGCGCGTTCGACTGCAGTTAGATTAGCAATCGCTCGAATGTGTCTGAGAGATTAGTACATGTATATTATTATTACATTTATTACGCATCGCAAATTAAACTTGTTTCCCACGTAATCGATACGCGGTTACATAAGGCTCACGATCCTTTTGCTTTTTATATATCGGATATACGTATACTGATAATTGAGCGCGAACTAAATTAATAAAAATTAAAATTACGCTTATTCAAAATTATTTAATTCCATAATTTATTAGCAAATTTAAATTAGCATAGATTTAAATTTGCAGCCTGAAGTAATTAAAAAAATTAATTCACAAATAGAAAGATTCACATCATGATATTTAATAATTATCTATCATTCGACGTAACACATTTTTATATATTTAAACTTTATAGAAAGTAATATTAATGGATATTTTAAAAAGATTAATTACACAGGCCTATAAGGGATAATTAGTATAAAAAGCAGAGTAGGTGATTGAGTTTTTGACGCTGAAAACGAATCTGACCGCAGAATTTCTCCAGCACATCATGTTTTTGAATAATTTGTGGTTAAAGTAGTTTCAAAAATAATTATTTCAGCAAATTTCATGAATTTATTATGGGAGAATTTAATTTTTTTCAATATTATGAAATATTTATATCAATGGCATCGTATAATACGTAATCTTTATCTTTTAAATCTATTTCCAATTGCCGCCGCATGATTTATTTTCGCTGACACAATACAAGTATAAAGTTATAAGAAAATTTACGTTAAAGAAAATTTACGTAGACATCAATATGGCAGAACTATATCAAAGCTGCCATTTTGAAATTTGAAAAGGCTTACATCTATCATATGCAGTTATCGAAAAAATTTTGTATATCTATAATTATTACACATTTTGATGAATTTTTCTAAATTTTATTATGACCTTTTTATTATGATTCTGTCCGCCATATTGAATCTGCCATTTTTACTTTCAAAAAATAACAGCGTTGAAAAATTTATGTTTTTACTCAAATCTTGATTTATGGTAAGACAGAGAGATGACACGGTTAACTTCGAATGGCTTATTGGATCCCATAGACATACTAACATAAACGGCTTATGAAGTGAAGCCCGAAGTTGGAACATCCTTCTGAGAGGAGAGGATAGCATGAATTTACTTGTGTGTTTGTCTTTTTCTAATGAATATATTCATGCACTAATATGCGCGATTTTAATATGAAATTGCATCGTGTGTGTGTGTCAAGAAAAGATAGACGCACCAAGTAAATTCATTCTATCCTCTTCTCTCAGGACATCTTGCATTATCTTGTAAGCACTCTATGTTAATATATCTATGTTGAAACCCTACGTATAACCAGTCTTATAATTTGTATATCTCAGCGAAAAAATCGTGTAGTGGCAATTGAAAGTGAATTTGAAAGGTGAAGACTTTAGTAAAAATATTTCAAAAAATTAGATTGCCCCATAATAAATTCATAAAATCGAAATAGCCGTTTCTTAACAATTTAACCACAAATTACTAAAAAATCTGACGTGCTGGAGAAATTCTCGGCCAGAGCGTCGTTCGTTTTTAGCGTAAAAATCTATCAGATTCATCTACTCTGTTTTTTGTAACCAACCAAACATAAAATTTTGCAGGCCTATATTATTTAATATCGTTAAATTATAAATACGTTCTATTTGCAAAAGAAAATCTCGAAAAAAGTAATCTCGATATTGAGAAAAAAAATTATATTTAATTATATTTAATAATTTTTCAAAGTTATATCTTTGCAATTTTTGTTTTATAAAGGAAGCTAATAAACTGCTAATGTGTGCTGCTGTATATATACACCCACATATAGATTACTGGTAAATTTGACAAACGATGTATACTAAAAGAGACTTAATTGAGAAAAATAAATGGTAATTCATTGGTATCGATGAATTTATTGCATTGGATTGATTCATATTTACAACAGGGACACATACATATGCATTTTCATCTACTCTATCGATTATCTACATATACAACTTTTCATTTTTAATTACGCTTGATTAATTCACCGCGATTACCTGCCGCTTATCTAGCTCGCACAACATATACAGACCAATGTCTGTTACGATCTTCTTCGTTAAAATAAATTTTCAACACATACAATAGAGCAAACTATCTTTGTTGTATAATCAATTTTGTTTCGCGGTGCATTTCAGAATTTATTTTATTGGATAAATAGAAAATAGCGTTTAATTTGCCTTTTCTTCAATTACGAGATGTAAATAAAAATGCATAGATGGACATATGAATAATAATAATAATAATAATAATAATAGTAATAATAATAATAATAATGATGATAATAATCTTTTTATAAATATTCTTGAATCTATTGCAAAGCTCTTAATGATCGTAGTCATATTAGCCACAATAATCATGATTAGCTCTAATAATTACAATAATAATAATAGTGACCAATATTTTATTTGCTATCTATAATTCGCTTAAAGCTACTATCACACCGATTTATACATTTGCCTAAAAGTAGATAGATATGCGATCAATGTGTAAAATCGCTCCGTATGCCCACATAATTATAGATTCTTCTATTTATTTCGCGATACAAAAGAATTTCCTTTAATCTTCGTATTCAATTATATTTCGATCCTGTTTCAATAAAATCAAAATTTGTTTAATATACAATTTTTTTGATAAAAATAACAATGATAAAAAATATATAGTTTGTCTCGAGGTTTTAAAATATGAATTTATTGATATGCAAGTTACTGACAAAATGTTTGAAGAAATTAAATTATTTCACATATACTTTAAAAATTACAGAGAAAATGTAAAAATATTAATTTTGAAACATATAAAGTATTACATTAAAAATATTATATATATTACGTTAAAAATAAATAGATTTAAAAGAATATTGATTTTATTTTTGCACCAAATACAAATGTGATTTTCAAAATCCTCTCATCAGACAAACTATATTTATTCTAAATTTTTATTTCTGTCACACAATAGAGCAATTAACACATAACGGAACTCGAGAGTAATCACTGCATGAGATCTGGACGAATTTTTGATAAGTTTTTTGGACGATTTCATCTTACTCTCTCTGTCAGTCTCTATGTTGTTGAGACAGTTCTAATTACAAATCACTTTACTAAATATCTCGTCCACCGTTTACGCGCGTTAATGTATTTGCTTTGCACATATATATATTTACAAATATTTACATACATAATAAACCCGCAGGAATTCATTGCAGCCATCGATATCCAAAATCGATCATTAAAACCCTTTCCAATTGAAGGGACTAATGGGGCAACTGCATTTTGTTGATTGGATGTGGTTGATTTCATTCATACTATGAATTATTTACGATATCCGATACATCGTCTGATAAATATATCTCGTAAAATCACATATTGAAATATTATCCAAACTATTACAACGCGTGCAATCCACAGTCGAAAGTCTGACAATTATATCTCTATTTACAATATATTCTATGGAGGCTAATAAAATGTAACATAAATTTAATCAAGAATTTTTAACAGTGAGATATTATAAAAATATGAAAAATCAATTTTGTGCTACAATATATATATATATATATAGGTGTATATATATATATATTATATATATATATATATATAAATTTGAAAGAATAAATTTGATAAAATTTAATTAACGTCAATTACGTTATAAAAATACGGAACCATTATCCAGATATATAAAAGTAAGAAAATCGAGCAATAATTTCATAGTCATTTAGTATTTTGTTTTCAACTTAACTTTAACTTCAATTTTGTAATCATGCGGATGAACAACCAACTGTCAGATTTTATTGAAAAAACTGCAATATTATTTTTTGCAATATTAAAACTTCTGTTGCATTTACAAGAAATAATCTTATTAGCTCTTCATCACTTCCATATT
This sequence comes from Camponotus fellah, assembly GCA_030586385.1. Taxonomy (NCBI): domain Eukaryota; kingdom Metazoa; phylum Arthropoda; class Insecta; order Hymenoptera; family Formicidae; genus Camponotus; species Camponotus fellah. The sequence goes on along the minus strand of JAPIVC010000495.1, from coordinate 1,472,107 downwards.
GTATATATTTTAGCTAAATATGTCGTAAATGTATTTTCCAATCATTATAACAAAAGCGGGATATATGTTCTCCAAATAAGAGATATATCGAATGCGGATTCTTTGGCGTTTCCTTTACTCTTTACTTGGAAGTTTGCGCTAATTGGCCCATGTCAGCTGAATAGCAAGGCGAGCCGAGGATGAGCGGATATTGTGTTTTTCTAGGATAATGCATGTTTTCGCTCTGTCACAACATCTTACTGAGAGAATGATAACTTGTAGATCCAGGCGGGGGAAGTATAAACGGATTGACAATGGAATGTTCTGGACCATGATACACTGACGAGTAGCCCGACTGCTGATTATGACTCTGGCTCGAGGTGTCCAATCCACTGAGCACTGGAGAACCTGCGTCGTGCAGCTTCCGCATATGCTTCTTCAGGTCGAAGTTCCTGCAAAAGCCCTTGCCGCAGATTTTACAGGAGAACGGTTTTTTGTCATTATGCGTGTGCATGTGGAAAGTGAGATTATATATCTGATGGAACGCCTTGTTGCAGATGTTGCACTTGTACGCCTTCTCTCCGCTGTGCGTCAATTTGTGATTTTTATAGTTGCCCTTCTGATGGAATCCTTTGCCGCAAAATTCGCAAACAAATGGCTTAAAATTGGCATGTATTCGCGTGTGAGTGTTTAAGGTTGAACTACGATTAAAAGCCTTTCCGCAAGTCACGCATTTATGCGGCTTCTCAGCGGTGTGAATGATCTTATGCCGGCAGAGAGTGCTCGCTTGCCGAAAACCTTTGCCGCAGATTTTGCAGACGAATGGCCGGGCACCTGTATGCACCGGCATGTGTCGCGTAAGATTGTAATGCGCGTTGAACACCTTACCGCATTCTGAACAGGTAAAGGTCTTTTGCTTGTTCACAGTGCCGAGCTCGCCGCGCGGTGCCGGACTCTTCTTCCCACGCTGATTCTCCGGCGACATACTGGCAAGACTGAGCCTGGAAGAGGCCTCCTGAATAGTCGTTGGGGGTGGCGAACTTTGCGTGACCGACGGAGTTGAAGCGGGTGGGCCCGGGAAAGCTCTCAATAAAGGACTGGGATAGTACAGCGGATAGTATTTGGATAATACGGGGTAATGCTGTAGCAAATCCTGATGTCTTAGAGTCGGCACGTACTTTTCGAACGCCGATTTCAGATGCGCTGAATATGACGGAGAAGAGATGCTCGGTGATTGTTGTAAAATCGTTGTTGTTGTCGTTGTCAGTACCGTTGATGGCGGGGATAGAACTTGATTAGCGTTCTGCTCGGTCAGTCGCTTGTCTGGCTCCATAATCTTTGCGATAGAGAAGGTGAGATTACGACAGGGAGTCGGGGAGGTCACCCTCTCAGGCGGCAAGCTCGTCGGTGTCTCCGTTGCCATTGTGCTGCCCGTCGCGAATGGTTGCATGGTAGGCCTGCAATGAAAATACTGACTGTAAGACGGTATTTCCCAGGGCGAGAGATTTTCATGGTCAAGGGTGAATCGCGCAGAGCGGGTTGAAAAGAACCCCTATACTTAACGCTGCCTACTGATTGATTTCTTTTAACGCCTCATGAGTAATTTATATAAGAAAAATGCGGGTTGAAAAGAACCCTATACTTAACACTGCCTACTGGCTGATTTCTTTTAACGCCTCATGAGTAATTTCTATAAGAAAAATGCTCTTTCTTTTTAAAAATACAGAAAGACTTATATGTTACGATTTCATATGCTGTAATTAAAATATAATATTAGTAAAAATATTTTTTACTTCTCATGTGAATATGTGTTACAATAATAAAGAAATGAAAGTGCAACAATGATAATAAATTTAAATATGTATATATTTAAATAAATATATTTACATATATATTTATTATATATATTTATTATATATATATATATATATTTATATTTATATTTATATATTTTTAAATAAATTTAAATATGTATATATGTATTTTACATCTGCTTTACTCGAATTAAATGCAATTTCTTTTTATGTACCAACATGTTATTATATTTTTTCTCAATTAATCAAAATAAAAAATGTTCACAAGAAACTATTGAAAGACATAATACAATATATATATATATATATATATATATATATATATATCTTACACCTCAAATATTTAATTGAATATGTGCCAATTTTATTGGCAGCGCCAAGTTTTTTTAATTAATTTTTTTTATTTTATATTAATTTGTACAAGTTATATTTACTTGTACAAGTTTTCTTCCTTGTACTTCTATTTATCTTGTACAAATTTTTATCCTTAATTGGCGCAATTTTCATATATCACTACTTTTGTAGACAAGACAACAGTTAGATATACAATTAGTACGTGAACTTGGCATCTTTTTTTAAAAAGGTAAGTTTTTAGGGACTATAGATAAAGATACACGGAGTGCTTCGTTAATGCTTCGCACGAAACTTTGCACGAAACAGTACAACACACATATATGTGTGTGTGTGTGTGTGTGTGTGTGTGTGTGTGTATGTGTATGTCAAAAGACGGTACTGTTTTATATATATATATATATATATATATATATATATATATATATAGTTTATTGTATTATTTAATTATTAGAAGCACTTTTATATATATAAATATATATACATATATATAAGTGCTTCTTCTAATAATTATTAATACAAACACATAAATTTAATTTATTTCTACAAAAATTAATTTTATAATTTAAGGTGATGTAAGAATTATATAATAAAATTTGTAAATATTGCATAATGAAAAATTATTCACGGGATGAAAATATTAAAATGTCTATTATTCGTCGACAATACAATATGCACGGGACTTTGCTAATCGTTCAAAGAGGGAATATCAAAATTATGGCTATCAATTTGATGACTTCGAGGGCCGCAAGTACTAGTAATTCCCTCTTCGCAGCCCCACGTTAGTATTTTAGCACACACCGAAACTCACATGTCAGTAAATCCAAATGAAACATACGGTACCGCTATTATATCCACTCAATTGAACTTCGCGTTCATAGAAAAAGAAAAAACGATGAGGATAAGTAAACATCGATTCAAGAAGAAAACGAAGCGATTTTTTAATGCTTCCAATATTTCTCACACTTTCTGTCCATAAATACTGTCATTTTAATCATTTTTTATATATTTTAAAAAATGATTCTTGAATATTACATAAGTTTCCAAAGTTATTTACAATTTTATCTTTTTTTTTAAATTCTCTCCTAATTGAAAAAACTACATAAATAAAAGATAATGTGTGGTACAACTTTATTTTTACAAAACTATTAATATGATACATTTGTTATTTATAACACACAGCTAATATATATATTATTAGTATATTTTCAAATTGTTAACGATAAGATATATTTTTCATACATCTTATTATGAAAATGAATATTTAATATAATATAGATTTTTGAACTCAGCTGTATATGTGAGCCATTAAGCATATGCAATGGGAGGAAGGAATGAATGACGGAACTGAATGAGACGCGAAATGGTCAGCACAGTAGAAGAGCAAGCTTTCCCGGAGGTATCGCGAAAGGTTTGCACGTCGAAAAGTAGAAATGTTTGCTCCGTGGAATGGCGTTATGTTTGGACTTGGAATGACGACTGAAATTGGATGGGATTTCGTTGGCTATCCCATGAAATACTCCCAGTGCAATAGTCGTCCGATCTTGATGCAAGATTTACGATAGAATGAGTTTGATCGAAACATGTATAGCTATAGAAGTATATTTGCCAAACTTTAATATTTTGCTTTTCTGCTAAAAAGTAACACTTATATATTTTTCTTGTCTAAATAATGTTACTCGAAATTCTCTTTTATTAAATTTTATTAATAAATCTTTTTACTTTTTTATCTTTCTTAGGGTATCCAATCCAGATATATATATATATATATTTCTTATTTATGTACAAATGAAAAATAGGAATTGTAAAATTATAGGTAATAAAAAAAAAATTAATGTTTTTAACATATAAAATAAAATAAAAATCAAACAAATTTTATCGAAAGGCGGTTAAAAGATACTTATAATAAAAACTTTGGAATATATTTTATTAATTAAAATAATCGATTTTTTCATTGGATTACACTAAGAAATATATATATATATGTATACGCCTAAATCTCTCTATCAAATCTAAAAAAAAAAGTTTTATACCCAATTTTAAAATAAATTAGAAATATATTTCTAATAAATTTAAATTATAATAATTCCTTATGAAATCAATAATTTATCCTAATCATCTATAAATTTCTTTCTCATTATTACATCATATTGTGGTACATTTACGCTCCAACTTTGTTTTTATATATCTCGCTAGAATTTTACCGAAAAGCTCAAAAAAATGAAGTTAGATGGAACGACACAGTAGCCCTTCATAACTCGCCCATCTCGGGCACCTCTCGATTGTCCCTCAGTCGAAGGCAACTTTAATAACCGACGTAGCTTGATAAGAAAAGCTACCCCCGGTGTGAGAAGCAAGATTCGAGAAAAACGGTCTTGCCTCATAATTCGAAATCCGCCCCTGCTACCTATAGAAAAGCGCCGACAACTTTCAGCGCCATGAAAAGTGTTTTCCCAACCGTCGATCGAAGTGTACCACCGACTAAAAAAGGATGTAATTATGTATCGCGAAGACTCGATAGGCGAAGACTTTTCTTGGAGTTTTCCCAAATTAAGCTCAAAGCACTCGTTAGGTGGCATCATTTTTTGTGTCTTCGTGACTTTATCGTGTTTTTCTCTGCATTTTCTTTCTTTTATGCGGCTATATTTTTATTTTATTATTGATGTGTATTGTTGATTTTATAGATATATTTTACAAACAATTGATATTTATCAATATTTTAAAGCAAATTTCATATATCATAAAAAACTATTTCGATATTTTTTTAACATTTTTATTATATTCTCGATATTTTTTAAATTTATCATTTCTAGAATATACATCACTCGTTCTATTCTATTCTATTATTTCATTTCCTAGGTGATAATTTTACCTCTTATTCTTTTCTTTTATTTCTTGTTTTCCTCTTATCTTAGTACGATATATATATATATATTTTTTTTTTATTTCTTTTCGCCTTTTTCCATTCTCATTCACTGTTTCTCCCGTATTACTCTTATTTTTTTTCTTAAATACAAAATACTATGATTCTCTTCTATCTCCTTATATTATCCTTCTCTCTCTCTTTCTTCAATTCTGTATGTCTATATTCTACTTCTTGCACGCATTTTCCATTCTATTATTTTTTCCTTCTCTCGTTCCTATCATTTTCTCTTCTACTTCATTTTCCTCCGCGCTCATTGCCTTCTCTGTTACTCGTCCCCAACATTATCTTTGATTTTCTTCTCACACTCTCCTCATTCACACGCTTCTCCCTCTGCTGTCTTAACTTTACCTCACTCATCCTCCTTCCCATTCTCACGCTTCTCCCTTCTTCTCTTTTACTCTTTCTGTCCCTTATAGTCTCACTCCTTCTCTTCTTGCACGCTCAAGCTATACTGTCGTCCTTCTCTTTGGTATCACGTCAATCTGTATCTCTTTCCTTATTCTCTTTTCGTTTCACTTCAGTCGAGAGGGATAGCAGAGTAAGCCGCTACCGACGGAGGGGATGAACGAGAACAGATTGGTGGAGGCTATCATCGGTCGCCCGAGGGTGCAAGAAGCGAGGGGTGGCAAACCTTACCGTGGTGGGGGCTAGCATTGTTACAGTACTTAACGAGCGGCCGTGGCAATCAGTATCGTTCCCCGCTACCGGGACCCGTGGCACTCGGCAATTCTACCAATTTATATCAATCCCAGCCGAAGTATGGCCGACACGTAGCCAGAGACCATTTTGTTTTCTTAATGCCACTCGACCCAATCGACAACGTGATCCCACGCGATCATCAACGCAGCTATTTGCTCCTTTCGCGGAGCCTGATGTATTTTTGCGAATTGTTCTTTCTATGCACGATAAAAAAGTTGACCGAATAATCATACAATTCTAGATAAAAAGTTGAAAAGAGGAGAAAATCATGTATCAAATTTTAAAGTGCTGTGGCAATTAAAAAATATGTATAATAACATATGAGAGAGAAACATAACAATATTTTATTATTAACAATTAAATATATTTTTGCATACATATAAAAAATATATATACAATTAATAAGAAAAAATTCAACGTTTCAAATAAAATACATGCAATTCATTGCGTGATATATGCATATGCGTCATATATGCATATGCGTATTTATATTGCGTATTCACATTACATGACATATTTTTAGGATAGATTCTTCTAAAATTGTAAGTTTTTATATTCCAAGCGCGCGCACAACATTGCACATTTGATATATGAATTTATTAAATGCATTATTGGATTGCATCATTTATTAAACATGTTTGCAAAATATAGATACTTCTGTTATCATACATAAAAAAAATCACTCTAAGCAAAAATATGAAAATAATTTCAAGAATCAAATGCTATATCAATTGCTAGAAATGTTATATTTTTTAATAATTCAAGAGAGAAATGAAATGCGAAGTAAATTTAACATCGAGGCACAAAATGTTCATAACGGGTGTTGCAAGTTTTGCATAAAAGACGCGCGGACTACGCGAAGCTAAGAGCTAGCTTTCGTGACTGGCTCAATAACGCGGCAACCCCTTTGCGAGCGAGCGATTTATCTACCGGTAAGGATTAAATCGCGGGCGCTAAATGTACAAAGTTTACCGATGTGGTTACAAACGACCCGAAGAATCCAATCACCTCCAGTAAACTATTAGCGAACGATGAACGGATAGCTACGGACTTAAAGAAAGTTGAAGAGACTCGAAGGAACTTGAAATGGTTTTGCAAATTTGTTCGCCTCGTTGTCGATCTGCTAATTACCTTTCTCTGTCCTTCGATCCTTTCCGACCACCAGGATTTCGATCTCTTATTTACTTTCTATCATAATCAAAGAAACAATTAAGATATTACACTCAACTGGATGTCGTGTTTTACCGTTGCCTTTACCGTAAAATACTTTTCAGGCTCTTCCTCTGACTTGCAAATGCGATCGTCTGAGGATCGCCAGTTGTCTTTCTTCGAGTTTCTTTAGATCCTCTGTTAATATAGTAAGGATAAAAGAGCGCTATCGCTTTTATTATTGCATTGTTCTTTCTATTTGCACACGCTCTCCTTCTTTTTTACATAAAATTTGAAATTCTAAAGATATGTATGTATGTATGTGTGTATGTGTATATGATGTAAGAAAATCTAATAATAGAACAAGAAATATATATTTATAATTATTTTACAAAGATAATAATAAATAATTAGTAAAAATAATTATAAATGCATAAAAAATGAACCAAATCAAAATTTTTATTAGCTTAGATATTTTTATATCTTATTAAATTTTCAAAAATTATATATAATATTTATATAATTTATATATTAAATTATATGCATAAATTCTAACTTTATTAACATGTTTTTGAAGAATTTAACTAAAATTTTAATTGATGATGTTTTTCGTAGTCTCGCAAAGACATGCAGCTAGTTCAAACAGTTGACTCTGAAACAGTAGGAGTTGTGATTTGAATCAGTGAATCCCTTGTATGAACATTCTGGAATAAGAGGGTGAAAGTGGGCGGATAACGATTTCGCGTGTACAAGATGCATCAATCACCACGGCCTTCTGTGAGTATACCTGCTCATGAACTCAGGCGCCCATCACTCTTCACCGTTAAGTGGCGATAAGGGAATAAGGTGCGCCACAAAATTCCTCGACCTTTTCTATAAACTACGATCCTAGTTTCGAAGTATTGTTTGTTTTAATTTAACTTATAATCCTCGTGAAAATATTATGTCGTACATTTGGTTCCTTTTTATTATAATAATATTGTAATAATAATATTATAATAATAATATTGTAATAATAATATTATAATAATAATATTGTTCGGATATTAATCAAGTATAAAGCAGAAAGAATAGAGATCATTCTTTTCTTCTTAATTTACATAAAAATTTATCTCAAAAGTTATGGCACAAATGATATAATAAATGCAAATATATAATAATATATAATTTTATAATATATAATTATAATATATAATTTTATAAATAATATTCATAATATATAATTTTATAAATAATATGTAATTAATAGTATCTTGTGATAACATATAATCATATTGTGTGTTAAATCATAAAAAGAAAATCATAAAAATTATATTCATGGTTTTCTTGTAGCTGAAAGAAAGCTTTCGAAAAGTATCGAAAATTCCTGAAATTGTCTTTGTTCTGAGTCAGGCTTATTAACAAATTCTCTCTTATTGTTCCATCGCCAACAATCACCTTTCGTGATACGGCGCGTGAACGGTTGACATATAATTAGCATTTGGGGCAATGCTGAAGCTTAGGCTGAGGATGACAGGAGGCACAATGCACGCACCCTTGGTTTGTCCTCTGTTCCATAACTCGGCCACAAACCCGCCCTCCGTATTCCATTCAGTTAACGAGACGTAAGCCGTTTCGAAATTAATCAGCTTAATCGTTTATAGGATCGCACTTTTACATATGATAATATCAAATGTAAAATGCGATATCACAGAGAATTTCATAAAATTCAATTAAATATAAACAGAGCAAGTACTTTAAAGCTTGTAATGAGGAAAGATAGATATATTTTTAAAATATATATATATATATATATATATTTTAAATTATAATTATAATTAAATTTTATAAATTATATTATAATTTTAATTTAATTTAATTAATTATAATCTATTTAAAAAATTTTATCTTAAATTTTAAATCTTAAATTATAATTAAAATTTTAAATCTTAAAAATTATAATTAAAAAATATAAAATATCTTAAATTATAAATTATAATTTATAAATAAAATATGCTAAAAAAATTTATCAGATAGAAAAGTATTTTTTATAATATCAACATTTTTCTTCCCATATGTGTGATGATCCTCCATTAATAATAATCACTATTAGATTTGAATTACTCATAATAAAAATGTAGTATAAATTAAAAATCAAGAATCTCCAAGTTATTTCAAAATTTTTTAAAATATATAATTATAATTGAAATAATGATAAATAATACACGATAATAGGAATAGGGAAACAGGAAATTGATTTTCGATAAAATCTTCGAAGCATATATTAATGCAGGTGTGAGTACATCGCAATAATGTCTTCACGTAAATCGAGACGAACTAGGACTGAATTTCGAAGTTTCACGTTATGAGGAGAGTCCATAGAAGAGGGTGATTTAAAGTTAATTGGAGAGCGGCGACGCAGCGGCGAGGGGTATAGAGGAATAAATTGCGAGTCGACGAATCAGGGGATTGGTGTATTCCGACGGTATTCCGGATTAAGTCGTTCGGTTATATGCCGTTTACATTGCGTCCCGGCAGTCTCTCCCGAATCATTCGAGGGAATTGCTTAATTTTAAGAAAGTTCCCGGTAGGTTTACCAAGTTGGACTTTGACATCCGACCAACGGAATCGAGGATGCGTTGTTGAACGTCCAACTTACAGTCTGCAATTTTATTACTTCAAAAAATATAAGAAAATTTAATTACGAAAATAAAATTTGCCGAATGTCCACCAAAAAATATATATTAATTATTAATTAAATAATATCAAGAGATTCTAAATTATAATATGTATATTTAAATAATTTAAATTATATTCTTTATAAGATTTTCTTAAATATATCATCCTTTTCGATGAAACAATTCTTCTGTGATTAAAGAAAATTTTTAATCTTGAATAAAATTATCCTAAAAAACACTTAAAAAAAGATTTCTCCATTTTTTTGAATAAAATATTGAACGTTAAAAAGTTTCAATTATGCTAGATAATTAAACTGTATGAAGAAAAATCACAAGAAATATAATATAATTATATTATATAATCATATAAAATAAAATTATTAGAATGTTGATGTGATCAATAATCAGAGACGCGAATGTGAAAACTAAAAAGTCCTGCGTATCGCTGGAAATAACGATTTAAGATTTCAGTCGCATGAATCGTTAGAGCCGTACATATGAGCAAACGTTAAAGGTCGAAAAAAAATTGATGCCCACATGTGTGCTCGGATGAATACGAGCGGCTTTGCAAAATGGCAACGGGTCCCGCTGGGCTCGATACGTACGTCCGGAATTCACTGGTGTTCGACATGTCGTCGTTGAGTCGAAGCCAAGAGGAGTTGGCGGGGGGTTCACAGCTGCGCAGTCTACAGGGGGTTAGTGTTCTCTCCCACCCAACGACTGTTGCAGCCCCCGTTGGAGCACCGGAGGCACCTCGTTATCACTGATTCTTTCTTCTCGTCTTTCCTTTTCCAACCTAAATCCCTTGAGTGATCGGCAGCCTTCATAATCACACTATAAACTCGTCATCGTTTCCAGCATGAAGAATTGAATACGCGACGCGTAATTTGTGTCAAATAATAAAACAATTGTCTTATAGCATGCATATCGAAAGCGTGCATATGCAGACGCACAGTCAGCTTTTAATTTAACGATGGTTCGAACGCGACATTAAACATTATTATTTTTGCATAAGGCTTCATATATAACTATATTAATTTTTTTACTCGATAATATCAAGATCCTGAAGAACCGTGCATGTAAATTCGAACATGCGAATTTATTGAATGTTAAAGTTTTTAGCTGAATATCGCGTAGTACCGTAAATCCGACGTTATAATCGTAAACGTGACACAACGCGACCATGGAGCGACTAATTGAGCTCGTAACCCGCCTTTCCGCGCACTCGAATGAAGATACATAAATTCTGACAAGCATCGTTTCAACATACGTACACATGCTGATTACTAAAGCTGTGCTCGTTTCATATTTTAGGCGTAGTGCGTCTTCCATGTTCTCTCCTTACAATGGTTGAGTAATTCGAGATCATCGACCTCCTAACGACGATCGGTCACTGACGATCATAATAGTCGCGCTGGAATAATGAGTTGGATAAAAGTCAGGGAAACAATTGCCTCACCATTGTCACTTCGCGGCCCATTCAGACCACCCTACTGGCTTTCGTCACGTACGCTTTTGCCAAGGGAACTGCAAATGCGAGACCAGAATTGCAAATTTTTACATAATATCCCAAACAAGATTCCGAAAAAATTATGCAGAGAATAGAATTCTCTGTATACGATTTTAAGCGATCACTTGGACACTTAAAAACTTAATTTATAGTATAAAATACTTACATAACAACTTTAGAATAATATGTCATTTATTTGTACTATATATATTCTTCGAATTTAATATTATTATATAAAAATAAATATTTAAATTATTATTTAAATAAATTTTGATCGGTCAACTTTGTACATATTTGCACATTTTACACAATATTTTTGCAGCATTTTTTTCATCATGTTTCTAACCATCTCCACTAAACCGGTTGAGACAATGAGCGAGAAAAAAGGGGTTTTGCGTGACGCAAGGCGAACGTACACAAATGCACGAGGGTGTATACCGCTTCCGCTCTCGTCATTCAATCGCGATCTCGATTTTCGAAAGAAGAATGGACCATAAATCCGATACCCGGAGACGACGTTGCAAAGAGGAGCCAGGCACCGGTGCCGGAAGTCTCGCGTGCCATTTGCCTCGTACGATATACTTATACGCGTCTTCGGGAATGGTAAGATGAATAGAAATCTCCTTGAGTGGCGCGTGCCGACTGTCACCGGGAAACAATATACTGATGTGAGAGAAACAAGCAGCATCACCAGCAACTCGAGCTGTTATACAGCAAGTTTGATTGGCTACCACTATTCTAAATGAATTGATATGAAAAGATATACCATCCTATAAATGTCTTTAACAAAATACCCTAATGATAAACACTTTTATATAATTTAAGTATATGTTAGTTATAGAAATAAATTTTTTCCTCATCTATTATTTTCAACATTATAAAATAACACTACAATGAAAATGTGAATTTTAAATATTATTAGATTAAATTGTCTTGTAATTTGAAATTAATTTGTTGTAAAAATGCTTGATTCTTAGATTTTAAAATCCCTAACTTCTTCTAGATTGTAAAATTCCGAAATTTTTATGTGGTAAATATTTGTATATTAAATTTTTAAAGTTTTATATAATTTTTTTATTTTTTATTAATAGCTGTTGTAAATAAAAATATTTTGTCGCAACTTTTACTACTTAATTGAGTAAAACACGAGAGCTTATGGCAAAGAATTCGTGATTCTTTATTTCATGAGGATAAAAGCCGAGTGGTCGAGACGCATCGTAAGATAGTTTGAATCGAGGATACTTCAATCTCGGAAGGTGTTCGATGATCGATTCGAGTAGTCGCGGGGACTTTCAATAGCATGGCTTAGTTGCCGAGGAGTGTGTTACTGGCGGATTTGACGTGCTTATCAATGGATCACCGACGTAATAGGCTGCATGCACCCCAAATCGAGCACATAACTGATAAGGAAGCAATAGCCGTGACGATATTTGCGTGCGGTTATTTACATTGTATAATCTTGGAAATACGAAATAGTTCTACGAATAGGCATCAGTAAATCTTGTGTATATAGTATGTTATGTATATAAAATAATTAATAAGAATTGATTTTTTCTTTTTTACATCCATGTGACATAATGTTAAAAAGTTATTTCTAGAGAAAATGAGTTATTTATATGGGCCATTTTATTTCTTTCTCAAAATTATATATATATATATATATATATATATATATATATATATATCTGATCAGATTAATGGAAATCTGATAAGATTTCACATTAAATGGAAATATTTTTATCCCCAATTTTTCTGCGTTAATCTTAATTTTTACTAAAGAATTAATAAATAGGAAATCTTTTTGATTATTTATTCTCTCTCATATAAACACATACAATGAAATTAATAAATAGGAAATCTTTTTAATTATTAATTCTCTCTCATATGAACACATACAATGAAATATACATTTATAATGTTTTAATTAAATGCAATTTATTTTTATATGTATTATATACAAATAATTATAGAAGAAATTATTGTGTGTAATAATTTAAATAATGTAAATTGAAAAACAGCTTTTTAACATAAAAAGAGGGAAAGAGAAAGAAAAAAGAAATTACAAGTATAGTTTTGAATAAATTTATAATAAATTTGAATTTTTTTAAGACATTTTTTGTTCCATTGAAGGGGAGTTCAATCATTTCCGAAATGTTCTTTAATGAGAGACATTAATCATCGTCACGATGATACTCTAATGTCCCTCGATACTTAATCTCTCACTCTTTTTTGAAATAAGTACCCGGGCGATTTCAACGGGACGAAGTGCCAGAAAGAACTGGTCCGATGGCTGCCATCTGCCACCCCCAAACGCCGGGGCTTTCTACCGTCGGTCTCAGAAGCTCGAAACTCTCTCGCGAGTGGCTTGGACGGCTCAATGCCTTTAACCGTTTTGCTAACCGCCCCTGAGAAATCACCCCTCTTACCATAAGGCTTTATTCTATCACGAACCAATGTGCACGGCGCTTTTCATACAAGATTATATAGGATATTGCACGTTAAATGTCACAATTTAACTCCTCAGGCTATGTCGTCAACTTGCCAAACATTGAAGAAATTCTACGAAAGTGATTTAAACGGAAATATATTGCAGGAAGAAAATGTAAGTTTCTGACGAAATTGAAAAAATTTTTTAAAAAGAAATATTTTTTTCACCGATTTATACTTGTTTCAAATTATATACTACAGTAATAAGATCCGGAAAGGAATATTCGTATACAGATATATCGATATTGGTGTCGACAAAAGAAACTACACAAATATTCATTAATCTATCAAAAAATAGAACATGTTTTTGAATATTTAACAAATAAAATTTTTTTGCGAATCACCAAGTTTCAATGTCTCTATTATTCGATGCAGTATTTTTCGGGCCTGCCAACGATTTGACTCGGACGAAGCCGTAAATCGGTGTCAAATTGTCGGGCAAATAGAGGGCGGGAACGAGCCGGGCGACGTAAAAAGGCTTTATGTACAGCGTATGGCTCCTTGGTCGTTCCCCCCAATTCAGATCCATGCTGAGGCGAAAGCAGCTGGCTCGTTTTGTGAATTCCATTTGAATAATTTCTGGTCGTCGTGGCGCGTGCCTCGTCGAGACCATCCACATCTTCTCTTGAACTCTCGCGCCAGGTTGGTCTTTCCTACAGTATCGCAGCTTCCATTGGTCCGTCTTACGAGGAGACACGTGGCCGGATGTCGGTGTACATGTTCCATGCGCATTTCCGTTCGTCTCGACGGAATAATACCGTCTCGTCTCACACTGCAACTCCATCTCCTTCGATCGGTACTCCTTTGTCCGTCCTAGCAGTCCTTGCAGCCTCGAAGTTCACGCAAAGGCGTGTCTCGAGATTCTGAGAGTGTTGTAATTCCTTTATTGATGCAGGGGCATCCAGTTTCGTTCACTGTTAGCGACTGTTTAGTCGGAATCTTATAAAAAAAGTCAAGAAGTTCTTATTAAATCCTAAGGGTATTTGTCTGTTGTATGTTTCTTTATGATTTCGAGAAGAAATTTGTTTCTCTTATTTTTTGTAATAATTTTCACGCTCTTGATCTTACACCACAAAAATTCGTAAACTATGAAGCTTTTTTTCTCTAACTGTTATCAAATTCAATTGTGATTTCAGGAGGGGATCCAAGGAGCGGCGACAGGGTAAGCCTATAATCAAAGTGACCACTCGACAATTTATGTGATAAATGGCGGAGGGTCGAAGGGGATGTGGTCTACGTCGGCGGAGGTGAGAAGTTTATTTAAGACCAAATCATCCTTCGTCGATTAAGGTAAGAGAGGGTGCGTGCACGGGATGACAGTGAGATTGCTGGGACGAAAGGGGCGGATGAGGTCGGTACGTGTTATTGCTTGTATTGTGGTACGGCCCCTCGAGCAGCCAGCAGGGGTTGGTTTTAGTCGGCAAACTCTCCCCGGAGATTTCAAACGTCTCGTTGCCCTCAAACGGAATGGTGGGATGCGGATTTTGGGCGACAGCAGCTACTTGTCGGCCAATACGAAGACAACGCTATCGAATTCGCTACGCGAACGTAAATTCTTCCTCTCTCTTCCTCTCTTTCTCTTTCTCTATGCCCAGTTAAATAGCAATTTTCAACCGTTATAATAAATATTGGAAACTATTCGCATACATACGCAATCCTTTATAAAATTTTGTGAGTATAAAATTTTTGTATAAGATACAATAAGACTCTCATTGATAGCAAAGAGGAGGACTTTTAGAATTTTTACTTTTTGAAACATAATTATAAAGTATTAATTTTATAATTTATATCTCTTTTTTTATAAATTCTGAAAAAAAAATTTAGCGTATAATTTATACTGCATTATATGTTAGAATTGTAATAGAATGAACGATTGTTAATAATAAGATCCGATAATAAACAAGTAATTTTACGAAAATAAATTCCCTACATATATCTTATTTACAATTTATTTCTCATATTTTACATAAACAAGTTATTCAATTATATAAATAACAATTTAATTATAAAGAGGGACAAATATATTTTAATGCACATAAAATACTGTTCAATCTTAAATAAAAGATCTTAAATAAAAGATTCAAAATAGGATACAGAAAAAAAACGCAACAAAATAAAGAATAAAAAACTTATTTTAAATCAAGAATTTATAAAGGCTCAGTTTAAGGATGTTTTGTATATTTTCAAAATATTGAGAATTTAATGAAAATTGTACAGAATGTCCTTACATATGTTTAGAATCTTCAGTACAATTTTTAAATCGATTCATTAAAGCGTTCACAAGTTATAAAGATTTTAATTTGCATCGAATTAACATGTGTTCTGGGAAACGTATAACCACGTCGATTCAAATAACAAAAATACATGGAAATAATATTCAGAATTTGTTTAAAATTTGCAAAAGTTTAGATACAGAGAAAATATTTGATCAAATAATATTATACAAGTACTAACTGGTTAAAAAGATATTAAATATAATTTAATGAAGTTACCCATGTATCTGTCACAAGGCAAAATTCTTTGCCAAAAGTTAATCATTTCGATTAACAAAATTTGGAATATTTCAATAAAAACGCAATAAATATTAAAAAATACATCTCTGTACTGCAGCTAAGATCAAATTGATAATATTCCACACAATTTCTCATACTCAAAATTTACCAAAAGTGGATATTCGTCAATATTGATTTTCAGCTACTTTTTGCTGGGATTGTACATACAAAACATCCTTAAATTTTAAGATTCTATCTAAAGAAGAAGTTACAAATCACGGGCTATTTCATTCCTGTGCTTTTCCTAACCATCGTAAACAAATTCATTATAGATTCCAATAACTTAAACTAATCTCTAAATCTCAAGATGCATATAATCTAATAATTTACGTTCTGCAGCTCACATGAAAATGTATCATAAATATTTTTCCAAGCTGTAACATCCCGCTTCGCACCTTTCCGACAGGTCCTGCCGCTCCGAAATTTCCGACGATCCTCGTTTGCATTAATTATCTATTACGTATCCTTCGTCGCGCGTAATTGCGGATGCACACGCATCGGCCGGGCCGGACACTCGCCCGCCCTCGCGTACATATGTACACGCACACGAGCATTCACGCGCGATCCCCGCGCGTATATCTCGTTATATCAATCTTGTTAAGTGAGCAATGCATATGCTTACGCCGCCGGAGAGTTTTCGACGAATTGCGAGCCGCGGCGGGGGCGTACAATGCCCGCGCTGACCATTACGCATTCTTTTTATGCATATGTATGCATATCGTATGCGCACGCGGACGGACGGACGCGGAACGGAACGGAACGGCCAGCCACCGCACCGGTGGCGAGAGACCGGATATAAACACCTGCCCATCACGCGGCCTTTATGGCTTGGGTCCGGGCGTATCCACGTGTTGGTGAGAACTTTAACTTCTTTAACGGGGGAGTACAGGGAAAATTTATTGCCGAAGGTGTCACTACGAGCATTTATGACCCGGTGCTCGTTGATGATATCCAATTAGAGGCCAACACAAAGCTGAACATTGTTGTCACAATTTAAGCATATATGGTATATCGAAAACCATCGCGTAGCTGACGGAAAAGATTATCGACTCGGCGAACGCGAGTGTCACTGTTGCTGCAGTTACGGATGTTTATGGGCAATGTAATGTGTATGAGCTTAAAGTTGAATTCAGGACGAATTCTTAACGCGTCATGACAGCTGCCGGAATGATGCGCGAATAAGTGATACCTATCGCGAATAGGGCACAAGAAATATCGCGATATGAACAAATAAATTAATAAAGAGTCTGCATTCCCTCTATTTACACACTTACGTATTTATCGCAATACATTTTTCATCTTTTTATTTAACATAATATTCCAAATATATGTATAATAATTTTACTTGAGCGAAAAATGTAATATTTTTTTATTAAAAAGAAAGAGGAGGGAATATTATATCTTTCTTATAAAAATTATTTTTATATTATACATTTAATTGTTACATATAATTGTTACTATTTCTAAAGATGAAAATTTTTTAATTTCAGTATTTTAAGAGAGAAAGAAAGAACAGAATTCTTATATAATATTATCATTAGCAGATACGCAACGCTCATCTCTCCATTTATACGTAAAAAATCTCAATGACATGAAACTTCATCCAGTTTTAAAAAGCACTCACTTCCTGAGCAGCCAATCTTATCTGATGTCAAGAACTGATTGATATCTCGATATAGCTTGGAGAAGGGTGGTTCGAGTCTCATCTGCTATAAACCACCCCCATCGGCTTTATGAACTGCACGTAGGGTAATGCTGAACATTTAGTGCCTGGAAGGTAGGTACACATTTAATCATAATCTAATATTTAAAAGGTAATTTCACGGCCTGTTTACTTCGTGCAATCCGCCTACCCTCGCATCACTTCATTCTCTTTCCCCTTCGTAATACACGCTATTTCAACCAACGCTAAAATATGGGAATCGCGTTTTCATAAACGGTACCACTTCTCACGGTTTCCATCAATATCGTCTTCGCGTGGGGGCACGTGAACTATATTACATTGCATCTACAATTTGAAACTTATTTATAGGATTTTATGGATGAATTAATAGTTTTTCAATATTATACAAAAAATTAAAATTAAAAATTTGTAACAATAAGTTTGACGATTTTCTATATTGCATTTAAGATAACAAAATTACTAAATAATTTCTCTCTATTGTACAATTAACATAAATTCGCTTAATTGGCAAACTGAAAATATCAATTAAAATATTAAATGGAAAAGTTTTATATATTCAATGTTACTTTATTTAAAAGAGAAAACTTGATAAATATTTCTGTATCACTTCAAGCATCTCTATTTTCTTGTGCATAGATAAAAAATAGTGATAATTATGTACCATAATTTAATAATTTCATCAAGATCATTATAATTACCGCTTAAATCTGCCTAATCCAATTATATATTCTCTTTAATATACTCTTTTGATCTTTACACTTTCTTTACAAAATTGTTTTCACAGTATGCTAAACTATAATTATCACAGTTATACACCAAGACACATCAAGACGGAGAAGATGTTTGTACCAGGGGAGACCAGGCATCACGAAAAGAGGTGGAAATACTAGATATTGTGTCCACGTGGCCGGATAATGAAAAACGTAATGTATTCGTTTAACGCTCATAAACAAGCGAATGGGCATTGTTATTATCGCGGGTGAGCCATTGCGATTAATCGCCTGCCGTTGATTCATTCCGCTTAATTTATACGCAAATTATACCCGGTCGCCCTTTCGGTGCTCAGTGAATAAGCATGAACTTCCGGTGTGTCCGTGCACCTCGGTTTCGTTCTACGGTATGCTCGCACAACCCCACTCCCGCGAACTTAGAACACATTACCTACCGGAAAGTAATCGCGTATTAGCAACAATAAGGTGTACAGGTTATTCCGAGATCGGGAAATGTATATTTTATGATAATGTATGTTAATTATCGTCTACGCATCTTGCTCGCGCGAGTTATCGAGTAGATTATCAGCTAAACCGTTACCGTCAGCTAGGTGGTGACAATGAGCTCTGCGCCCCTGATAATAAGATAATGAATGATTAATAGAATCTTGATGAAAGATTTTGTCAAAATTAAAATATTATTATTCGAATAATCCATCGAAAGTTTTATATTTGTTAAATGGCAATGTTTAATTGCACAAATAAATGAGAATATCTGAAAAATTTTTTAAAGTCTATCGAAGGATATGAAAAACCATTGTATACTCTAGTATAAATAAATTATAATTATTATAAATTATAATTATTATAATTATAAATTATAATTATTAAAACTTAGAATATAATCCCTCGACTTGTAACTTGTATTAACATAAGCAAACATATATCATTAATACAAAAATGAGGAAAAAATTCAATCTTTAAGACTTGCAAAATCAAATATGACGCGAATTATCTTCGAATGGAATTTCAGACAATACTAATCAGCAGATTAATATATCTTTGTGCTGAAATGTTATTAACAACTGATAAATTTTAGAGAGAACTGCTTTGACGAAAATCTTACTTGAGTATAAGATGCGACCTTGCTTGAATTTCTTCGTTTCCTATCTTTCCACTCGAAATATCGTGTAAAGTCTCGCCATGCTAGAAAGGTGATCGCAAGCCGATCTGAGATCGCATTATCACGTTAGCCGCAACTACTAATTACCGAGTACCCCGTACTATCTCGATTACTTTAATTAACTGACCGCTTCGAATTAACGCACACTAACCGGCGGCTCGTACACAAATGTTCAACGATGCATATATACGTGGTGTACGCGCGCGCACTCATGCGAAACGTGTCACCAATTTGCCACTTTAATTTTTCACAAGTGCAAGTCCATAAGAAGATGACCTGGCTCGTTGTCCACCGCATATCTCGCATGTGCGATCGATCCCCCGCAATATGAAACCCCAGCGGATAATTATATTTTCATCTCCCCGTCGCATTACGATCCTATCTAAATGCGTAATGAGCACGCCTAACGAGGACAGAGTTATTACACGAATATACATATATCTATAATTATTTATTACACGATACGTACACACTACCATCGCGACCTATCGTTTAATTATGAGCAAGCATTTAATTTGCGCGAGTGCAATTTTTTTACCTACGATGCAGCGAAAAGATGCGACTATGTTGATATCTTTGAAATATTACTCTCATAAAGAAATGAAATAATGAGCGATAAAAAGAAACGTTTGTAAAATTCATTATTTTCAATTATACACAAACGGAAAAATAATATATATAATTACACAAGAAATTTTAAATTTTTGAAAAGATGCGTATAATTACAATATAAAGAAAAGTAAATATATTTTTTCAAAACGATTTGAAAATACAAATATTTATATTATATAAAAGAAAAGAGCTTTTTTTTAATATCATAGTTTATTTTGTCTCTTTAAATATCATAGTTTGTCTTCTAAAATCATATAAATCTATCATTGTTAACGTTTAATTTATGAAGATAAATAATATATCGATTAAAAATATTTACAGGAAATTTTTTCCATTCGAAAAATAATTTATGTGATCTTTTAATCAAAATTTCAGTTATATTCAGCTCACGAATAAATCATTAAGTAAGATAATTCATGTCATGTTTCGAGTAAATGGCTATTTCCGAATCACATAGTTCAAACTCTTTTCGTGTCATAGACCGTCTTAATGCGCGTTAAATTGCGTTATGTCTACTTATTAGTCACGGCATAAGCAGGCTGCGTGCAACGTTGAAAAGGCAATCGTGTAATACGTCATAATTTCCATAGCGTGACTGGACACTCCTCCGGTACACCTTCACCATTCTCGCTTCGTTAATACACGCGTACAAAGACTGAGTTTTATTTTTCTGGTCCCTTGTTTGCTTATCATTTATTTTATTTTAATTAGATTTTATTAGTAAAAAACCGATAGTTAATAATATATAATTTTATACAGTATATTCAAATTGCAAATCAATTGCATCTTGTATTTTATATTATCTTAGTTATTCATACTACAGTTGTTTCATATCATATCTTAATTATATGTATAATGATATATATAAGATAACAAAATAAATATGTTTAAGAATAACTAGAAGAATTAAGAAGTGGAAAAGAAGAGTTAAGAATAATTAGAAGAATAAATCATTTTATTAAATTCAATAGACTACTTTTAAAAATTCAGTTTTCTCTCTCTCTCTCTCTCTCTCTCTCTCTCTCTCTCTCTCTCTCCCTCTCCCTCTCTTTCTCCTAAAAGTAATAAATATATAACATGGAGCAGATAATACGAGTGCTTGTTACTCAGTGTTATATCATCCACTTGTATATAATTTTCGCAAACTGCGGAAATTAAAACTTAAAGATCATGAAGTTTTTTTAAAATTGCATGTATGTTGCATAAAAAAATTTCCATATAATCCACATTCTTGCATTTTTATCGTGAATTTCTTTTTCATTCGTTACAATTCTTTAATCAGCTATCAATACATTACAAATTATATTCATTACAAATTCATTACAAATTATATAGTTTGCGACAGATTTATCTATACATACCTCGATAGAATCACATTTGTCACGCATCAGATACGCAATGTATTTATAGTATTTACTGATCAAATATCTAAAGTATCTAAAATTGACCGTTTAATTAATTTTATACAAATATATATATGTATGAAGAAGGTATAATCGAAATGATTCTTGTCAGGCATGTGAGCGATTTCCCTATAATATGAATACCTTTATGAGTTAAATCCACTTCACAATGAATTTTTCAACATTCCATTCGAAAAATATTGTGCAAATTATCAATCTGTCCAGATATCACACTAAATTTGATTAATCGAAGAATCGGCAATAGTTATCATGATTATATTTTAGTAGTATCTTCAAAAAATCTAATAAAAATATTTGTCACATGAATATCTTGCATACTTTGCGATTATGGCGTATTTATAATAGGTTTTACAAAAATAAGAGAAAAAGGAATAATGAGAGAAAATTTATTCACGGCAACTCGATATCCAGGAAGAAAGAAAGATGAAGAAACCTCGTGATTGGCATTACGAAAAAACGGCATAGGTGAGGGTGCGACGATAAATCAAGATAAACTTATGATAAACAAATTAGTCGGTGCACTGCTGCCCCTTACCGGTGTTATTGTCTATCGTATATCTCCGTACAAATTACCAGCCGTCCTGAACACCGCGGGCTAACTACTGCTCTTGAGTGGTCTTAGTGTTGCGCACATGTATGGGGGTGTAAGGATATTCGAGGGGTAACTCAGAATTAATGTACCACTTCCTCTCTTCTCCACCTCGTACTGCATCGTGTTGGAATAGTTTTTCTAACTCGAGTGTTCCAGAGCTATTAAATAAATAAATAAATATATATATATATATATATATATATATATAATTTTAAAAAATTAAGTGTAATTTTTCCTGTTTTAATTTGTTATTACTCGAAATGAAAAAAATTTTACAAAATGGACTTTAAAGATCTGATAATACTGCATAGATATAATAGTGCAAAGTAAAATATAAAATTTTTACTCAAAATAAGTTTGTCTAAAATTCTCTAAATGTATCTCTTTCTGAGACTCTGTTATATTTATTTATAATCTTGAAATTAAATTTGCCAAAATCATTTTATCTTGTTAATTCAAATTACTAAAAGTTGTCTCAATATTAACAAAAATGATTTTCTTTAATTTGCATTATTTACTTTAAGAAAGATAAATGGCACTTTTGATACGTCATATAAATAAGTTAAAATTTCAAACAAATCGTTGTTAGCCTGTCAATCGTATCAATCCTGAAAGATTACCCTCCCGCTTGCTTCTTAAAACCAATCCTGAACTGTACGATAACGCAGCGTTGGCAGGAACGTTCCGGCGCGGAGAAGAAGCTAATTTTTTAAAGAGCACAACGAAAAGAGGGTTGCGAACAGGCGAAACGACCCCGTGCGCGTTTACCTTGTCCTACTCGTTCTTCGCCTCTTCGTCTCACACTCGCTTCCTCTCGATTCGATCGCGCGTGCACGCAAGCTGTTGGAGGAGTCTCGGCTGCCAGCTCGTATTTCTCGCCCTCCAACAAGATACCAACCACCTTCGGCCCCATCCTCGACACCGTGTGTCACGCACACACGACGTCCCACAGACACGCTCGTACGTGTGTCCCACCTACACATGAGGCCACTGTATAACCGACAGCCACCCGTCGGCCGCGAGCGAGCGTTGCAAAGTGCTATCTGGCTAACCATCTCACTGATCCTTGGCCCGAGACGACGAGCTTCACGCGAGTTGAGAGGAAAGGCGAGCGGGGTGATAATGGGGTGGAGGTCTCTAAGTCACGGAGAGCTTGAAACAGCACGAACTTTAAGTTTCACGTTTTTCACGTTTCACATATTCTACTATATTTACAGTATTGCGCCCATCAATCGCAAGTTTCTTTTATTGTGCAAGAGTTTGAAGACGCATGGAATAAACATACTCTATCATGATAATATCAAATATTATGTTATAATATTATATTATAACATCCGTAAGGAATTTACAAAAAATTAGAGAAAATATGAAATTATGAAAAGAATGATAAAAATGATAAGAATAAAAAATAATATTATATGTATATATATAATATGGTGCATTAAATATACGAAATAATTCAGAAATTAAAAAATTTTAAATACAAAATCGTGCCATTTAATATTATTGTCACTTGTTAGATAAATGCCTCCCTTAAATGCGCATGGAATAAACATACTTTATCATGATAATATCAAATATTATGCTATAATTTTATATTATAACATCCGTAAGGAATTTACAAAAGAACAAAAAATTAGAGAAAATATGAAAAATGAAGAAAAGAATGATAAAAATGATAAGAATAAAAAATAATATTATATGTATATATATATAATATGGTGCATTAAATATACGAAATAATTCAGAAATTAAAAAATTT
This sequence comes from Camponotus fellah, assembly GCA_030586385.1. Classification (NCBI taxonomy): domain Eukaryota; kingdom Metazoa; phylum Arthropoda; class Insecta; order Hymenoptera; family Formicidae; genus Camponotus; species Camponotus fellah. The sequence goes on along the minus strand of JAPIVC010000495.1, from coordinate 1,448,016 downwards.
TAAATATAAAATCGTGCCACTCAATATTATTGTCACTTGTTGAATAAATGCATCCTTTAAAATTATTAATGCAGAATTAAATTTCAAAATGTTACATTGTTTATATTGCTGGAAAGTATCTAAAGACAAATATTTGCGCTTTACACCAATTTAAAATATATAAAGAATATATTATAGCAAAATTGCAAAAAAAAATTATGCCACTGAAAATATTATCTAAACTAATCATCGCTGTAATTCTTGGCACAAAACAAAATATCGGCGAAAAATAATTGGAATATATAATGGAAAGAAATTGCAAAACTTAAGTAGCACGTTTGCGGGCAATGATTTCTGTCCCTTCAACGTTCGCGAATATTCAGAATACTTTGGTTATACTTCAGTTACTCTTCCGGTTTGCGTGATTTCTCCGAACTTCATCGCTGCGCATCATTTCTCATGGAAATCACTCAATGAAAAGGCATTTCGCGAAGGGTAGCGCCGTCGTCATTAGGAGACAAGTTTCCCAAATCGGTGATATCTTTAATCAACGAAACGCGTTAGTTCATCAAGATCGGAAACAATATTTCGCACAATAGGAAATGATTTAAATAATTTAAATGATTTAAATTAACGCAGCATGATATTCGTTGCCAAATATTGACAAAACTTGAAGCTCTTTAAGAAAACAAAAGATTTTTCGACGCTCAGTTTCCGATAAAACTTACAATTTTTTAATTGTAAATTTTATCGGAAATTTACGATATATCTCTTAATTCTATGTACAACATAAAAATATCACTAAGCTCTTTTTTAATTCTAAATTCTTCTCTCAATTTTTTCTCTTCTAAATAAATCTCATTTATTATTTATTATTACTACATTTATTATTTATTATTTATTATTTATTATTTACTCTCAAATTTTAAATAGTATTATACGATTAGAAGTTATTTATTCGTATATACATGCGTATATCATTTTAACATTTTTTTAGAACACGTTGCATGAATTTCATGATAAAATCAACGATAAATGTCTATTTTTAAGCGTGATAAAAATTTCCCATTGATTGCGATGACAGTTACATAACACTCATATCCGTTGTATGTACTTACATAACCGAAAAGTTGTGTCTATTCGTCAAGAAAAAAGCCTGAGGATAATTGTACAATAAGAAAGCCCGTCCGCGACGTCCGGTAAGACCCAAGACTACGCGGGGCCTCTCCTCAAATATTAGCGGAGGATATCGGGGTCTCCCTTTTGAACCGGAATCCCCGAAATTTCTATAGCGAATAATCGGAGACAGCTGGCTCGATGCGAAATCAAGTAGCGTAATAATGCCCGAGACTTCACAACGGGGAAAATAAAGCGAGAAAGGAAGTCGCGGCGGTTCTATTGAATTCGAGGACGTTCTCGCGCTCTCCAACGTATGTTAGTTGCGTGGGGGGATTAAATAAAATTTTACTTTTAGCTCAAGTAACAAAATCCGTATGTTCTATAGTTTAATTTTAACATCCTATTATTATCGCATCGTAAAAGATCCTGCTGGACAATAGTAATGTTCAAAATTTTTAAAATCTCTGGGAATATATATTTTTTTCTTTAATTCTAAATAAATAAATTCATTCTTTGCAAAAGTTATATTTTATATCACTCAGTTTCCAAGAAATTGTCCATCGTGAGTTGAACATCCGACGGTGAATACTCGACTCAACTAATTAAGCAATCCTCTTCGAGCGCGAAATTTTATTCCACTTAGTTCGCAATAAAACATAAAATAAAGATGGATACTTAACACAGTCGAGCATAATTGGGTGGCTTGGCCAGTAAAATGATATCAAGTTTTTCGGTCAAGCCGGTCGTATCTCAGCGTTGGCAATTAATGCCAACGGCGTGTCGCCTCGTTTTAACACCGGCGAACGAAATGATACAGCACGCTCGATAAATATGCTAATCGTACACTCTTAAAGTTCGCTATTCAGCCGCTGTAGATTCGTCAGCTGCGCTCATAATATTAAATGACAAATTTGACATGTATCCGCAATGCGCGAACGAAGATTCCATCCAAAGATTCCAATCCATCCGTCGAAATCGCGCGATATCGAAGCGATTACAACACAACCATTCGATATAACTTATTTGACACTTTTCTATTATATTTAAAATAAGAAACTTGACATTTCCTTTTTAATCAAAACTATGTTTATGTAAATAATAAGAAAGAGTTATGTTTTTTTAAATTGCGATTCAAAATGATTTATCCATTAATAATAAAAAGAATATTAATTTCAATGAAACTAATAGCTAATTAAAACTTTTAAATATTCGAGAGATTTCAAAAATTTATGCGGTTTGAAGATTTCAAAAATTCAAAATCCTAAATTTTCAATATTTAAATCTTTTAACATTTTGAGATTTTAATTTTGAAATTTATTTTAACTTGAAAAATCTTTATTTTTTAGTCTTTTGATAGAAATAAACTCAACTGATCCTTTATCATTCATGATATATCACGCTATTTTGCATTTTTTATTCATATTACGTATTATATCGTTTTTTGGATGATATATTTGATTATACAAGCTCTAGTTTTTAATTCTCGATCCAAGAAATCTACGAAATCAGGACATGGTGGTGCAGCAGTCATCGAGACGGCTTATCTCCCGCGGGAGAGAATATTCCAACGATACAATGAATAAACAACGAAGCCGGGCGCGGTCGAGTGAGCTTGGTGAACGAGACCTTATTGGGATATTAATCGCCGTACCGAGGCGAACGTACAGCTCCGCACCGAGTGTTTGCACGAGATTTGAAGAGGCTGCAACGCGAAAAGTTGCCTTGCTTACCCTCGTCCGCCGCATCTCACCCCGCGCTTTTAAGGGCAACGAAACACTACAAGACCCCTCTCCTGGTCGTACGATGCTCGAAAGCCTTAAGTACTCGCTCGAATACTCGGATACTTCGGACACATGCTCGAACGTAGGGTACTTGGATAGGTAGCACGTAAGTATAGGCGCGAGCAGGCAAACGAATCCTTGAAAATAATAGCCGTCGGTGATACAAAAGAGAAAGAGAGAGAGAGGAAGAGAAAAAGAGAACGCGCGTATTTATAAAACATGGACGGGGCGAACTAATTGTTCGTTAATTTCCAGTGGCACTCACCGCGCCGTTTCTGCTTCGCGCTTGTTTGCACCGCGTACGCTGTTTTGGATACGCGAATTGTTACGCTCCCCTTCGTGACGATTATCGAGGCGCTCTCGAATGCTAAATGTTTTTATCGCTATAATACGCGATACATTGCGTAGGTATGTATCTGAATAGTTACAAGAGAAAGAGATGGAGGAAGGTAGATTGCTGTATTTGTACAACGCTCAGATGGACGATGTGGTTGTCGGTTAATCACGTCATTTGCACTGATATCTTCTTCTCAACGTAGATCACCGCGAGATAAATTCGAGTCTGATGGTTAGCCATTGCATGGGCGATAAAAAAGTAAATTGGCAAAGTAATAACCTGTATTAAACTGTATTAAACTGTATTAAAATTCGACATAATAATGTAAATTTATAAAAGTTGCATTAATGAAGATGAATAATCTAAAAAGATTATTTATCTTCATTAATGCAACTTTTATAAATCGTAGAACTGATTCCTGTATTGTGATAATTTATTTTGTATAAATCTGTATTGTGATCATTTATTTTGTATAAAGACTTACATTTTCTCTTTCCCCTGTGTCTCTGAGATCTTAACATTTCTAAATTTCAAATAATAATTATAAAAGAATAAACAATTTGTTTCTTTTCATCAAAAGGTAGCCAACAACTCTAATGCGTTTGTTATTTATTTTTTCGCATCTTATTTGAACACATTCGGTGATTACCCACAATATATTACATTTTCAGCACAAGAGGATAGAAAGCAATGCGACGCGACGAGCGTTTTAATACATTTAGTACTCTCCGAATGCAGAAAAGCGCTATGTAACTTCGTTTTACCCGTCCATGAATTCTAGCTAATTACACCGAACCTTTGATCTCATAATCTACCCTTCGATTGATGAACTTCCATGTTCTAAACTTTGAATATGCGTACATACGAATAGGCGTTACTCTCTTTACCGCAGACAAGCATTTCATCATTTTGTTATTGAAGATATAAAGATATGTAGATTACATTAATATTATGCTTTGTGTCCTTATGATAACAATAGATATCATAGTGATAATAATAATAATAATATATTTTTAGTTATATACATATGTATATATCAGAAATTCTTTTTTACTCAAATAACAGAATAGAATATAAAACTCGTAAATAATCGATTGAAAGATTGAAGAGAAAAAATAATTCTTTTACATTAATCTTATTTTATTATATTATTTTATCTTTTATATATATATTTTATAATTAATATATAAAATTTAAGTGTAAATAAAATATATACAACTAACTTCTAATATATGTCTTTAAAATTCGTAGGAACTAATATAATATTTCGCAAATCTCAGAAACTCTTAAGAAACAATTATAATTTAATGAAACATAAGTATAATGAAAAAGAAAGAAATTTAAGAATAAAATGTGGACATAACATAAAAGAAATTTATATTGATTGCAGTTTATTATTAATTTTTTTCTGAAATTAAAAAAAATATCACTCTCTCTTAATTGTTTATACTTACAGGAATTGTGAAAAATTCGCTGTTTAATCGAACTCAGCAGCACAGCTCACACTACACAACGTTCTTCCTACCAGCCCGAACACTTTCACCGATTTCCAATTAATTGTCGAACATCTAACATTGAATATAATTCAAGTTTTGCGTAAAGTTCTCTCTTTCCCATCAGTCACATTACACGTTCTTCATATCGTCCTCAGCGATTGTACAAATTTGTCGCGAATAATTTTAAGCTATACACATCGCGACACGAATCAACGACACCAAATTCAAGAGACTCTCGTCTTCATCACAAAAATAGAACCTCCGAGATTTGATTGTCGACACATGAATAATCAATTTTACATTATCGTGACTGTTCGTTGGCATCAAGATTCTTGATTCCAATCTTCTAATCAATTCATATTCCATATTTATGATTAGCAATAACGTTCTACATTTTTATCGAATTATCGTCTCTCCGTTTCATTTTTATTTATTCGTAATCATCGAGATATAAATTTGAAATCTCTTTGCATTTGATTAATTATTATTTATAGGATATCGAGTTCGAAGGATCATTCTGTCTCAGGAAAACAATATTGTTTAAACATTATCATTGAAATCAATCATTTTTATGCGCACCAAAATACTTCCTCCACTATTTTCCCTCCTCTTTCTATTCGACAAGTTTCACGGCAGAGAATCTTTAATCTCGAAACAGTCTAATTCATTGAACTCCAATCGATGCCACACAATCCGATACACAACTTGGATCACTTCCGGGGAAACTCTAAATGTCTAAAATCGATGGATCCGATGATTTCCGATGGATGGAACGCGACGGCGACCCTGGGGCGACGGTTAAAGGCGCCTTTCGTCGCTGGTGAGGATGACGTGTGTGCGCTGCCTGCTAGCAAGCCGCGAGAAGGTTCCAGCTGCGTCGTGAAGGGTGAAGGGCGAGGGAAGGTTAGCTAGTAACAACCACCACCGGCGTGGGCGGTACGATAGGCGGAGCCGACATCCATGGCCCGTTTCTCGTTGCTCGACCCGTGTCACCCCGTAAAATTCTTCATCCCCACGTTTCTCGACGGGCGTTTCTCTCTCTCTCTCTCTTTCTCTCTCTCCCTCTCTCTCTCTCCCCCTCCCTCTCTCATTTGCTCTCTTTCCTACTTTTATCCATCAGGATGTCACAGCGCGGCTATTCCGTTTCTGTCTGCCGCGTGAGTCGCTCAGCTTGCGACAGAAAGGGCGAGGTATAACTGGCGACGTCAAAAGTACAGGCGAAGGTTCGCTCTCCTCGCTTTCGACACTTTGCATCGATCTCCTTTCGGTGCTGAGGCGTCGGCTCCTTCTTGGCCTAATTTGTTCACCGCCGTGTCGACCAGCCACCAATCCATGCCGCATCAGAAGTCAGATATCGGCGATGCTCCCATGTACCGCTGCTCGTTGGGACTTGTAAGATGTTCTTTATTTTAAATGCCGTTTTATCATTTTTCTAAATACCAGTAACAAAATAGATGAATAGTCTTTTCTTGAAAAATTACCATTTATACGTCGAACTTCTCAATAATTCGAGCGACGTAGAAAATACAGTCTAATTTGAATTGTGTTTCTGATGATAGACGCTAAATTTAAAAAGATTTCTATTTCTATTTTTGATAAAATTATATTTCAAGTTACGCGACATTTATAGCAAATATTTATGCGCATTAATTTTAAAACTATTTTATTAATTTTAAATTATTTTCCATTTGAATAATTTTCTGAACAATATTATAATGTGTATTTTTTTTTAATTTCTATTTTAAATTTCATTTAAAATTTTTGATGTAAAGAACACATTTGGTACTTTATTTTTATTATTCTTATTATAATAAATAATTATAATTTATATATAATATTGAATATAAGTATAGTAGAAAATTTTTTAACTTTGCTTATATACTATTATAAGATATCTGCAACCAACTTCTAAATATATATTATATATTTTTATTTTGTATAAAATTTTTATTTTTTATTTAAAGAGAGAAGAGAATAATTTTTCTCTACCATTTGCCAACATTAGTAGAAAATCGTGGTACCCCAGTTAGATACAGCAAATATCGGAATGAGAAAAGTGACTGGCACTCCAACGACTGGCTGTGGAAATCCAATTTTCTCCCCGGGCACAAAAACATGATGAAAAATGGCGCTGTAGTTACGACGCTTACTCGCCGTTCGCGCAGCCAACGCTTATTAAAAAAGTATTTATTTAGAAATATCCGGCGCGAAAGGTGAAAGCGCCGGCGGTGAAATGCATTGTGAAGGCGCCCCGTGTAAGAGGGGTGAGTCGCATCGGTCGCTCAAGGGGTGTCGAAGAGGAGGACATAAACGAGAGAGAATACGCGGGGAAAAGGGGGATAGACGCGGGATTTCGGCCCCGCGAGGGGCCGACGAATGGGGTGGCGAATGAATACCGAGTATGGATTCGCCGGGAGCCAATAGGGGTGCGTGATGTCCTCCCTCATTCGAGAGAGAAACGCCAATCGGGTGTTCTCACCGTTGGCGTAGCTCTCAGCGAGAGGGATGAGGCGCAAGGAATGAAGGGAAAAAGAGGGTAAGCGAGGGAAGCGAGGATGGCACGACGGTTCGACACGGCTCTACCTGCCTGCCCGGCTGATAAAGACAGATAGACAGCCCCCTTTTCCCTTCAGATCTTCCATGCTAGATCATGCCAGCTTTCACTAAGACGGCGATTCCTGGTGTGCGACACAAACCTAACCGTATGTCTCTCTCTCTCTCTCTCTCTCTCGCTCTTCTCCCTCCTCTCTCTCTCTCTTTCTCTGCTACCACATCTCGATAGCCATCCATTTTACTCAACGATGCCACGATGCGCCTCGACGCCTCTTTCTTCAGATTACACCGTTGCCCTTTAAACATCGCCTCGTCTCGTTTCGCCCCTTTCGGTATCAATGCCTCCCGCGCATAATTAACTGAAGAGGAACACAAATTACGTTCCACTGATAAGTACATCTTCGTTGTGTAGATCTGGGAGCTTCGAACATACCCGAGATCTAAATGGACTTGACGATGCCAAATGACTACTTTAAAATCTCATGTACGATAATAATACGGCTTGTTTATGTTATAATATAAGACGCTGTAATATGTGCGTTTAAACAAGTTTAATATTGTTTATTTTTAGACTTTAAGTAAAAGCCGAGTCTATTGTTACTATCTTGTAATGTATAATCTTATTGCTCGAAAAATATGTTTGCTCTGTTAAATTTTGCGTGCAAAGTACACTGTTCGTATTTAGTACTTAACGGAAACATTTATTCATCATTAACTTTGTTATAGATCGATCTCGTCGCACTCGCAACGTCTTATTGACAAATTTCAAAATAGAGAATTTGATTCGGGTTTGAATAACGTGAGGAAGCGAGAGATGGCCGGTGAGACTTAATTCGTTGTTTGCCATACAATGAGTTTAGCGTTTGGCGCACGTGTCATGCCATATGACAAGCGTGTATATCACAGTGTCGCACGCAAGTACTTACGCGACACTCGAGAGAATTCAAGCTCAAACATTGACACGAAGTACATGTATGTCAATACAATATCTCAATGATGATGGACCAACAATAAGAAAAAATTTTTATCGGTAACTTTTGAACGATAAATTGAAAAGAATACATATTCTTTATTTATATTTTATTTTACTTTGATTAAAAATTTCGGAATTTTTATTTAAAGTAAAGGAAATAAATTATATAACGATCTTTTCAGTAAATGTAAAAATGTAGAATATATTTAATATCTAATGAAATATGATTTTACAGACCAGTAATTCCAAATTATATATGCCATATTTTATGTAGTTAATCATAAAGGGGTTTATTAGGTTATTAATTTTTATTAAATTTGTGTATTTTTGCCACGAACAAAATTCTATGATTCATATATCTTCAATTCATTATTTCCTATTATTTTCTTTTTTTATTTTACTTGACATGAAATTCGCCTTCTAATCAAATTACTTCGAGTTACATTTCCATCACAGTTAGAAAAATTTTTCTCCATTATTGGAATCGCGAAATTTTTTTCCATGTCAACTTGAACTAACACGGATCAAAAATACGAGATTGAAATGAAAAACAGAACACTATGACAATTGCGCGCTGTCACTCTATCAAATTCATTTCCGGACACGTATGTACATACGTTCCCGCGCGGATAAGCGTTAAAACAAGCTTCCATCGTCGAGCGCGACCACGTTTAAAAATAAAGAAGGCAGCTCGGCGTTATGGCCGAGTGTAATCTCGTTTCCATCACTTCGCGAAGTGAAACTCCGCACCTCTAGTTCGAGCGATTACGACCCCTTTCGTCGCTCGCGCCCGCATCCCTCTCTTTGCCGCATCCATAAGTTTCTCTATCGCGCGAGGGGGAGAATTACCCCGGACAATATATCAGTTTACAATGATAAAAAGCAAACACACGGGAAATAACGTGAGGAATTACTGAACCAAACAATATGTCCCCCGTCTCTGGAGAGACGGGGTGATATTTCGGTCCGCTCGTCCAACAGCATCCGACGGAGGGTGCGCGCATTTTCCTCACAATAGGGCGAGCCGCAGCACCGTTTTATTTCGTGCGGGGGCGACATTGAAAATTGTCTCATTAACGCGAGCTGGAACGATTCGACGGTCAGTACTGCTTCATTAAAGCGTCGTTCGTTCCGCGCGATGATTAAGTTAAGAACATTTGCTTAAAAAATTTTTAAATGGACTACAAATGAGTGTTATTTTTAACATTAAATTTATTTTTAACGTAAATTATTATTCATCTTCAAAATTTCTCTTATTTATTATTTTGTATTTTTTATTATTTTCTGTTACATTAATATTTGACTTGATAAAAGAATAGAATAAAAATTGTTATTGCATATTTTGAAAATTGTTCTTGCACTGGATTGAACGTACGATGGGATTCTTGAACTGCTCGAGGTACGATCGAGGTATGAAAGGCGGCTAAAAATTGGTATCTTCTCGCTTGCGGGTGACTCTTGGCGAATGGTGTTCGTGCAAGCACTGCCGACTAGCGAGGTAAACTCGAGTATCTACGGCACAAAAGTGGTGGTGCAGAGTAGTCAACAGTGGCCGTAAGGTTGGATACGAGGATGAAGGAGTCAACTCGGCTGCTGGGCTGCCCCGAGGGGGTGGCTTTTCTTCGATCCGACATTTCATAGGCGATGTGCTTCCAACCGAAAGCTCACTTCGTGCAGCTTATGTTTTGCATCCTTCTATTTCTCTCTTCTCTTCTCCTCTCTTTCCCTCCTCCCCTCTCTCTCTCTCTCTCTCTCATCCCTCTCTTTCCTTTTTCTCTCCTTCCATTCTTCTACCTCCCTTTCTCCTATATTGTCTCCGTTGTTTGCAGATTCGAGGTAACGTCTGTCTCACTTGCTCTCGGCGCCTCATACACGCAAGCCACCGGCAAGAAGTAGACAATTCACAATTAGCAAACACAAACAAAACTACAAGTAGCCTCAAGTTGCCTGGGATGCGACAGCAGCGGGCTTAGCCGGAAGCGGTGAGGTAGAGACTTCTGGGATGCGAAACGACTAGCTCGACGGTTCCTGAGCGTCAGCCTTCATGAAATCCTCATCTTCTTCTTCTATCCCGATCCGACACTGAAGACATGCGTATACAGGGTAATCCGTAAATAGTTGTCCATTTTATAAATAGTTGATTATTCATAAACAAAAAATTGTCAAAAATTGTCATATGTATAAATTAAATAACAAAGATATAAAATTTAAATAATTTTAAAATTTTATCAGAGATATAATAAAAAAAAATAAATTTTCCAGTATATATATATATATATATATATATATATATATATATATGTATGTATATATATTTTAAAATTTATTAATTCCAAAATCTTTCCAGCACTTTATATCTTTTTGTATCTGCATATTTTTTACTTTTTATTTTTACAATATTAATTATAGGTAATATAATTATAATATAATTTATGCACATATATATATAATTAATTATAAGTTAGTTATAAGTAAATATATATAATACAGTATATTTCCCTTAGTTCAGTTAGGAATTGTAAAGGATTCAGATTTTGTCAAAGGTAGCCTGATTTTCTTGACGGGGTGTTGAAATACAAGAAATCCAATAATGAATCTAAAAATAGGACTCAATCATATCCCATCAGATGATCCGATGAATTATATATATTATCTAATAATTTTCAATCGATCAATGAAAAAATCATCAAATCATGAGTATGTCAGGAATTTATCGGTCTCTTTTGTCGGTACACCCAGTATACACGCGCCCATCAGGCTCTCACCGTTGCGTTGGAACACTTGAAGCTCCGACCAGTTACGGCAACAATAGGCTTTGTCTTCGCGCCGTCGGCGCTCGCAAATTGGTAGAAATCTTGATTAAAGGTGCAATTCTCTCCGCTGCTGACTGCGGCAGCAAATATGAATTGCACCCCCGATGCTCCCATCTCTTCTGTATCAGATGAAAATGGAAGAAAATGGGTTGTATTGCGCTCCTTAATTGCGTACAGCATCCATAGAGAATCGTTATCGATGATTCTAATTGTATTATATGTGTTGTCTCTTTCTACTCTAAGTGTAAGATAAATCTGTTATCTTTCTTATGATAAACAGAATATCTTAAAACTGTTTATTTATTATTTATATCCTTTTTCAACAGAATTTACACTTTAAACGAGATTGAAAGCCAATCATATAAGATATCAAGAAAATATGTTCCAAATAAAAATTATTTTACTACATATAACATATAATCTCGCGCAAAACTATTAAAAAGTGATAACTAATTGCATATAATATAATGGAAAAATGGAAAAGTTTCTGAGTATTAATATTCTCATACTTGTAAATATCATTAAACAATTATTATTATAAATAAATTGAATAAAATCAGAGAATTCTTATTTTTAGATCAAAATAGAACTAAATCGAAAATAATAGAAATAGCAAATCTGACTGGATATGAGGAGTCGTAAGTTCCCGCTTACACGATGTATATTAGCCATAACATCAAAATTAATCCTATTTTTACATTATGTGACAACTTCCAATGATGTCGAAAGGAAACGAAATCTGGATGCTGAAATATAGTATGAAAATGGAATATAACGCTTCGTATATGACAGATGTGACAAAGAGCTTGTCGCCATAATCCGCCTAAACAGTTTACCCATATGATGTCTACAATAGCACTGGACCGATATTTATACAATCGAACACGTCTCATTATACCTCAGAAATCCCTAACAATTTCCTACAAATCTGTCTCTTTATTTATTTGTTGTTATACTTGTTTCCAAATAAATTCTTTTTCGTTGACTCTAAACTTACATTTTAATGACTTTTTTAAATTGACGCAATGACTATTCTTAGATCAAAGATAATAACATTGTACTTATTAAATTGAAATACATGAGACAAATAATTAATGTTTAATGTTTAATTATTTTCAAATATTATTTCACTTCAATATAATAATATTAATTTTTCTCAGGTATGATTCATGCTAATTGTAAGTTTAATCATTTAATACAACGTACAAAACATTTTATCTTTTAGAATATAAAAATAAAAAAGTAAAATATTTATTTCAAATTAATTTGGATCTATTATATATTATATATTATAAATTTTGTAGTTAATTATATGTATATATTATATATTATATATTATGAATTCTGTAATTAATTCGGATATATTATAAATTTTATAATTAATTTGAATATATTATAAATTTTTTATTTCAAATTAATTTGGATATATTCGCTATACTTTAAAAAATAATAAATATCATCTTTATATAGAATGTAAAACTCAATGTTTATCTATTCAGAATATGTAACTGTAAATGTATATCTTTTTCTTTTCTTACTTCTTCATCTTTTATTAGAAAATAAGCGACCTCCTCTTGCACTTCCTCTAATAACACCTTTATATGATCGCAATTTTAGATGCGCGCAGCAAGCAGAGCTGCCCGAAGGCTTCGACGCGTTCATGCTCATCCTGCGCTGAGCACACATCACAAAACAGAGTCAATTTACATAACGATAATTGAAACGTACATGAAAGGACCTTATAGTCTTTATAGGCAACATCATATGAACAAATTATTGAATTTGAAAAAACATATCGATTTTGCATTTGTTGCACATACATATTTTAGACGCGCGAAAGAAAAATATTTTATGATTCGAAAAAAATTTTTCAATATTTAAAGATTTAAAAATCAGGTATTTTTAAAAATGCATCTAATTTTAACAATAGCTCCGTTTTATTAAAGTAATGTATTATACAAATTCAGAGAACATTTATAAATTAAAATTAATTATAAATCTCTATATTTTTTTTAAATTATGTAGACAAAAGTTAAGAATATATTTCTCTAGATAATATCTGCACTGAAAAACTCATAATGAATCTTCAATAAAAACTTTATTGCATGATTCTTAATAAATATTTCGGATAAATTGTTATACATGTACCCATTTTAAATAAATAATAATTTCGCAGAAAATTCTTGAATATATTATCTTGCATGTTATTTGATTAAATAAAAATTTATACAAAGAGTATATATTAATTACTATTTTGATTTCATATAATTATATAAGATATGCAACTATTTATATAAATAATTTTAATTTTTTGTAAAAGTTTTAGTTTTTTATCTCCCACTTTTTATCCCACACAGCTCATTATATTAAAATATAACGAAAAGATGTCTTTTTTAAGTTATCTTTTCGGCAAAACAAAAAGATGTCTATAAAGACATAATAACATATGTGCACGTGTTTCTTTGCTTGTCGCTACGCGACGAACCACTCTTAACTTATTATTTAATATATTATTTAATATTTATCACGAAATGTATATAAAGAATTAGTAATTAATATGAAATCTGAAGCATATTTTTGCATTTTACGAGCAGTAATGCCAGAAAGAGGATGCTGCTCGCACGCATTAATCAGAGAGAGCCACATATATATGTGCTACGCAGAATGATTGTATGCGTGTGAACCGTATCCTTTTCCTGATATTACTGTTTATCAGTTTAATTTCTGACAAAATAAATTTAAAATAATTTATTTAATAATCTGGCTTCCTTGTTGGGATTCAGAATATTAAACAGATTATTAGAAATTAGGCGAATAAATGGGAGAAATAGCCCATATTGCGTTTATTGAAGTATTCCTACGAGTGTCGATAATCTATATAGAATAAATCAAGTCATCTTTTAGTCATCATATGGACAAGACTAAAAAGTCACTGCATGAATTCGGGTCATGAAACGATTTTTAGTCATCTTTCCATCGACTTAACGATGTTAGTAAAAGATGTCTGTGACAAAAAAACGAGTCCAGTTTTAGTAATATCTTACGACTTGGTGCTGTGTGGAATATTATCTCTCAAATATATAATTCATATATCTTTTCAAATAAATAATTTATATAAAATTAGTATTTGTATAATTCAACAGGGTGTTTCATAAGTGGTGGGCAATTTCAGGAATGGATTCCTCATGCTTAGAGAAAAAAAAAAAGTTAATCAACAAAGTCCGGAAATGATTTTTTGAGTTATTAAGATTTTTGTAATACAAAATTTTGTCTCATTTCTCATCTTATTGTTAGAAGTCCTTTTACAGGCATCAACAATGTTTTTCAAATTCGGTAACATTGTTTCGACACATTCGCAACATATGTTATGCGAAATCACATCCCGAGGTACCCATGGAGCGGAATAAGCATCAAAGTGTAACGATTAGTATATTCCAATAATTACTTTTAAATCATTCTATTTACAAGTAATTATTATAATCACGTTTATAAATATAATATTTAATGGATTTCATGTTAGAAATATTTAATTTAATGCATAAAATATGAAATAAAATTTAAATAAATTTTAAATGGAGACTCGTGATTGGTCGTATGCAATCCACGCTACTTTCGTTACGCTCTATGGGTACAAAAAGATTGTGAATCCGCGCAAAAAAGCGGAATACCTGTGATTGGACGAGATTCCCGTTCCGCGATTTTCTGCGTATGCCATGGATTTGCACCCTTAAGGTGTAGGACTTAAAAAATTGACCAATCACAGTTGAATTTTCTCTTAATACTTGACTGTGATTGGTCAATTTCTTAAGTATTACATCTTAAGGCCCGATTGCACCAACATTATTTTAGCTTTAAGCGAAACTTAAATATATGTTTGTCTTTATTTATTTGGAAAGAAAGATAAAGATACACATATATTTAAGTCTCGCTTAAAGCTGAAATAACATTGGTGCAATCTTACGCCTTAAGTCTCCTTAAAATCTTATTGTAAACGAAGCATAAGGTGCCGACAGGGAGTTGCGCTACTGTATATACTGTGTATATACTGTGTCTATGCTGTCAAATCAAGTCAGATTGAGTTAGGTAGCAACGCTATCGTACAATGCATGTATGTATTTTTCTAATTTATTGTAAAATACATTTTTTTTATATTTTACGCTATTTATGTATGAAAACTGCAGTCATAAGTTTTAAGAAGTAATAGAAAATTATTAATAATATATATTTGATGATAAAAAATTTCTAATATGATAAATATCATATGAAGAAAGAGAATATAAAGTGAATTTTTTAATTCTTAATCACATTTTTCTCAATATTTCTTTTACTTTTTAAAAGTATATTGAGATGGAAACCGCACCAGCAGAAACTACAGAGGAGAGTGGCGAAAAAATTCAAACCAGTCCTATCATACAAATAGTACGAGTTCCAGTGAAACATGCTAATTTAGGCATACGAAGTCATGCTATGTAAGTTTAAAAAAATATATGTTTATTTTTTTGATTATATATATTTTCATTTATATGAAAATTATAATATATTTCTTATTTTGCAGGGACATGAGTACAATGGTAGAACTAACATCATTTAGTACACTGGGAAAGATACAACCTTTTCTAGTGACTATCACAACCACTGCAGCTTTATTAGTAGACTTACATTGTCATTTAACAGATAAGGAAGTTTGTGGTTATCTCGGCGGACACTGGGATATTAATTCACATAGTATATTTCATAATTACTGAATTTAATTATATATGAAATACATTATAATTAATAATTATTATATACATTTACAATATTGATTGATTGAGTATGTATTTTGTTGCAGATCTTTCTATAACATGTGCATTTCCATGCCGATATTCTGGTAAAGAGAAGTCAGCTGCAGCAGCTGTGGAAGCTGAAATTGCAAGAGCTATGGAATGGAAACGTGTTACATTGGTAGGATGGTATCATTCTCATCCACGCTCACATGCATCACCTTCATTAAGAGATGTAGATTCTCAATTGGATTATCAGATCAAAATGAAGGGGCCTAGCGATAACGGATATATACCATGCGTGGGATTAATATGCTGTAAATATATTAATTTTTTTCTTCACTTTCTTTTTCTTAAAGTATTAGGAGTATAACTAAGTTTCCGCCGCTCATATCAATGAAATGGCTCCAGTTGCAAATGTAGTGAAGTTAGGCATCAATATATTTATTCGTCAATAAAATTGAGTGAGCAATTCATTTTTTGAAAAGAGATATTTTTTTAATTGATTTAAAATGAAACGTGACAAGTTGTTTTTGACATGTACTTCTTCACTACTTTGATTTAAATAAAATGCAGCTGAAGCTCATTGATTTTTTAAACAATCACAACTGACTGCTACCAACAATAATTATATCGATTGAATGATGAATTCATGCAAAAAAGACCAGTAATCGACGTAAAATGATTCTTTTGCATGACAACGCGCGATCTCATGTTGTAAGAATCATAAAAAAAAAAAACACTATTAGAACTTGAATGCGAAATTCTTCCACATCAGCCTATTCTCCAGACTTAACTCCATCGGATTATCACCTTTTCCGATCAATGGATTGCTTCAAAAAACAAGTCGTTCTATCGCGGAATCCAATTTTTGCAAAACAGATGGGAAAAAATTATAGACAACAATGGACTATATTTTGATCAATATATTAATTCATTTCCTTATTGAAATAAATGCATTCTCAAAAAAATGGCGGAAATTTAGTTATTAGTTACACCTAATATATTTTATAATTATATTATAATATATTATAATTATCTCTTTTTAATTTAAAGCTCCTTACAATATGGATGGCAATTGCTATGAGTCAAATTTTAATGTTTTTTGGTCTCTACCACCACCTGAAAATAGACCTCACGAGTATCCTCGACCAATGCTTCTCAGTTATACATTATCACAAGAACATTTTCTTTCTCAAGATACCTTGGAAGAGATTGTAAGTATTTTTAATGAATATAAAATAAAAAATAAATTATATAATATTTAATTACCAACTATATAAAAATTCAAATTCAAATAACAAGATGTGAAATTTGAAGACAAATGCAAAATGTGATAATTAAACAAAAATTTTATTTACTGTCATATATATCAATAAGTTTATTTATGATTTATATATATATCATTATATATTATTTACTTTTGTAGAGAAGATGTATAGAATACTATAAGAGCGAAGGTGGCATCGATTTTACTGCCAATTTCAACAACAATACAACATATCTTGAACGTTTAAGAGTGAGTATATTAACAATCAAGTGCAGATAAAATTGTTAAATATTATACTAATAATCTCTAATATTAATAGTGTTCTCTGGCATCAAAATTGCCTGGTCGAAATAGATCAAACGGCTCATACTGGGATGTAATCAGGGAAATGATTTGTCCAGGCTCTGAAGACGCCAACGCGCCCGAATTCTTGGCAGTGAAATTTCCCTTAGTACCTTCCTCGGAATCACTCGGACCACCTGTTCCACCAGGCGTCGGTCTCACAGCTGGTAACGCAGCTGTTTTCCTCGCACCAGTCAACTTCAAACCCGACGGAGGTGCCATAATCACTCCCACGTCCAAGCCATTCGTGTTGCAACCATCGACTTCTCGAGATGGCATTAAAAAAGACAATATGGGTCCTAATGACGCCGCGTCCATCACACAGATAAAAGACAGCAATTCCATCTCCAAACACATATCCCCATCGGAGATAATACCGAGTTTTCAATCGGGCGAACTCACGGTATCGGTGAAGAATGCAAAATGCGATTATGATTTCGCACCAACGGATTTCTCAAAATTGACGAATCCACTGACTGGTGATGGCACCAAGAGTCGAACATCGAATTCTGACTTTCCGTTAGCGGATATCACGCAACAGATCACAAAATTTTCGGATCTGACGAAACTGGCAAACTTCTCTACTGCCGATTTAGCGAAGCTGTCAAGTTTCTCTATTGCGGATTTTACGCGAACCTCGTCACCTTCGCCATCCACATATATGCGTAACATCGCGAATCTATTCGGCCCTCTCGGCAAGATTTCGCCAGCGAAGGACATGGAAAGTAATGAACGCAAAGCGAGTGATTTTGTTACTGTTGACGCGATTCCGTCACCCTTCAAAACTGCTAGTTCGGAGGCTTGCAGAAGCTTCTCAGCAAGTGCCGAGGATTATACAAGCGATCGTAAGAAATTGGAAGCACAGATTGATTCCGCGAAGATCGGTAGACCAGGCGAATATCAAGGAACAGAGGATCTGACAATATCATCGAGTGTTAAATCTGACTTTGGAAGTATGTTGGATATGACGACTTTACATAAGAAGCAACCGTCCCAATCGACTGACATGGGAGATTCCTTAAATCTTTCTAAAGACCGTTAAATAATATACTCGATCAAGAATCACATTTTTTAACGTAACATTAAAAAATCATTAGTTAAAAATAGTCATTATATCTAAAGATCTTATATTTGTATATTATTTCAACTGTTTTTTTTTTAATCAGAGGAGAATAATTTTATTGAAATTAAAAATTTCCATGACAAAATTCTCTCTAATGCATTATATATATATATATATATATATATCGCGGCGATTTCAAAGTTCATCATTATTAATACAATGATTATATGTGAATAAGTTGCAATATACATATAATATTATGTAATTATAAGTATTATAATTTATAATTTAGATAAATTTTATTAATATATATTAAATATCTCGTACTTACCGAAATTATTAGTTTCTATATAAGAATATCAGAAAAAATCGCATATATCTAAGTCTTGCTTGTTTTTAATAATAATTTTGAAAGAGAATAGTACTGATATTTAACAAATATATTAAATACATCAATAATGTATGTATATATGAGAGAGATATCATATTGATTACTTTGTAAATCTTATCAAGTCAATATTTTTTGTAGCTTATTGCAAAGCAAACAATTATGTTGCAAATGAAAAAATAAGATTTTTTAACAATTGAAATATTTATCTTTCGTTTATTGTGTATTTAAAGATATTTTCTCTCTTATTAGTAAATAAAGGTGCATCAAAGAAAAAAAATTATACATATTAAATATCACTTTTATATTGAGTTTTATATAAATCTATTATGCAATTCCATTTAATTTAATTCTATATATTTAAGTGAATTTTATGATGTAAAATTGTAAAATTATTTCAAAATAATAAGTCATATTCATTATATGTAAAAATTGATTTTTTCAATCATTTTATTAGAAATTAAACAAATAAAATACAATTGTAATTTTTTTCATGATTATGATTTGTTTTATGATATAATATGTATGTATGATATGATAATGATAATGTGTATGTATTTTTTCATATTTATAATTTTCAAAATGATAAAGGAATTATAAATTATATTATATTACAATAATATATATGTACATAATCAAGGCTTGAATTTCCTCTCTTATATGCACTGTATCTATATATTCACTATATATTATATATTATATAATATATATATATATATATATATATATATGTATATATATATACTTCCTCTTTGCTAGTTTCATTTGCTGCTTGCTGTGATTACTTGAGGAACCCTAGTTATGTTTATCTCTATCTGCTTGTGCTCATGCTCATTTCGCTATTGTTGGTGATGAAGTACGGTACGGTGCTGCTTCGACGAGGTTAGAATATGCGAGTTTCTGGAATGTGTGATTCGTGAGAATAATTTCAGACAATTATTAAAATGTTTCGATCAACGAGGTGTTTATTATCTGCGGTACATCGCGTGAAAAGTTGCCATTTGCACACATGTAGTCAGCACTTGTCGGACATCGCCGAGTATGAATGTAAATATCATTAAAGTATCAAAATCAGTACATTATTAAATTTAATAATAATTTCATACATATCGAATGTGATTAATATTAATGATTTTTTTTATACATTGTAGCTCCTATCACGGACGAATATAAGAAGGGTCCAATGGAGGGTAGATCCCTTTATTTGGACGCCCAAGCTACTACACCACTTGTAAGTTCAAAGCATGATGTCATATGATGCAATTTATATATATGTAAAAAAAACTAAGATATCAAACTATTACGTAGGACCCTCGAGTGTTAGATAAAATGATGCCATATCTGACAGTGTATCATGGCAATCCACATTCCAGAACTCACATGTATGGTTGGGAGTCAGAAACAGCAGTCGAGCATGCTCGCCAAGTTGGTATTTTAATTTGTAAAATTTATTTTTGTATATTTTATGATTTTATAATATATAAAACATTATTTGTCTATTTTCTTTTTAACAGCAAGTTGCAGATCTTATAGGAGCGGATAAGAAGGAAGTGATATTTACATCTGGTGCAACAGAATGTAATAATATAGCTGTAAAAGGTGTGGCAAGGTTCTATAAATCGAGGAAAAATCATGTTGTGACGACCCAAACAGTGAGATAGTTGTATTTTTATAATAACTCCTGTCTTAATAGATATAAATGAACTTGTCCTACTTATTTAGGAGCACAAATGTGTATTGGATTCATGTAGAGCCTTGGAAGCAGAAGGATTTGATGTAACATATATTTCTGTTAATTCAAATGGTCTCATTGATCTCAATGAATTAGAAGATGCTATTAAACCATCTACATCGCTTGTTTCTGTAATGATGGTGAATAATGAGATTGGTGTTAAACAACCTATTGAAGAAATTGGCACCATTTGTAGGTGAATGTTACAATGTTACTTTAATACATTATAATTATTTTATTATAATTATCTTTTTAATTCTACTTGTTTTTCTTAATGTTATAGAAAGAAGAAAGTTTTTTTTCATACAGATGCTGCACAAGCTGTTGGCAAAGTACCAATCGATGTTAATGACATGAATATTGATCTTATGTCTATCAGTGGTCATAAGTTATATGGTCCAAAAGGTAATTTTAAATTTATTATAATTTGCTATTTTTTATAAAAAGAGAAATAATAATATAGCTTCTCAAAAATATCAGATATAATTCTTTTTTTGTTATCTGATATATATATAATAGTTTTTAATAATGAATTTTTCATCAAAGATATGAATATAATTTTTATTTGTGATAAAGAAATTAGATACATCTTTTATGTATTTATATTATTAATTGCTTATTAAGGGATTGGAGCTTTATATGTCAGAAGAAGGCCACGAGTGCGTGTGGAACCATTACAAAGCGGAGGTGGACAAGAAAGAGGAATGAGAAGTGGCACTGTACCTGCACCCTTAGTTGTAGGGTTGGGTGCCGCTTGTGAGTTAGCACAGACCGAGATGGATGTAAGTGAAACAAAAAGTTATTGTTGTGTAATACGTTTTAAGATTAAAGATTAAAGATTCACACTATATTTTCCAGTACGATCACAAATACATCAACACGCTGTCAAATTACCTCATTGAAAAGATAATGTCGAATTTAACGCATGTTGTGCGAAACGGTGATCCTGTGGCTTGGTATCCTGGTTGTGTGAATCTATCGTTTGCATGTGTCGAAGGTGAATCGTTATTAATGGCTCTAAAAGACATAGCGCTCAGCAGCGGTTCGGCTTGCACCAGCGCAAGCTTGGAGCCCAGTTATGTGTTGAGAGCGATTGGTGCTTCAGAAGATCTAGCTCATTCCAGTATTAGGTAAAATATCCGTATTGTATATATATATATTTTAAAATAGAGGAACCTTACTTATTGATTAGCAAAGTGTTATCTTATTAATAACATTATAATTACATTTATAATGTTATTAATAAGATATATATATATATATATATATATATATACAGGTTGTCCCGAAACTACCGCTCCATATTTTAAAGATAGATTCTCTGGCCAATTTAAAAACGATTTTTCCTCAACGAAAATGTCGAGGCACTAATAGTTTATAAATGATTGAAAATAAAGGGTTTTTCGAAAACTAAGCCTTATGGAAATAAAATATTAATAAAGTCACATTCTTTAGTTAATTTTAGGTAGAATTTACTTTAATAGAATTTTAATTTAAGGCTTAGTTAGAAAGATACATCATGACAAAAATTGGGAATATGCAAAAAATAATGATCTTCTTCGACATTTTCGCTGAGGAAAAATTAGTTTTTAAATTGGCCAAAGAATCTACCTTTAAAATATGAAGCGGTACACCCTGTATATATATATATATATATATATATATATATATATATATATAATATGTATATATATTAATAACATTATAAATAACCTACTTAGATTTGGCATTGGACGATTTACAACATTCGAAGAAGTAAATTTCACCGCGGAAAATACGATAAAACAAGTGAAACGACTTCGGGGCATGAGGTAATACGTTCATTAATTATCATACAAACGTTTATTTTTTTTTTTTTTTTTTTTTTTCAAATGTAAGACGTAATGAAGGATTTATAATTTAAACTTATATTATGCATTGCGTTGATGTTAACAATTTGAAACGTTAATCTCGTTTTATGGAGGGAACAGCTTTATTATTGAACGTTTCATGAGATCATGTGATTATTTCTATCTCTAACATTAGCCGTGATATTATGTTAAAAATAAGAGCCAAAATTATAATCTTCATTGTTCTTTTGCAGCCCATTATGGGAGATGATGGAAGATGGTATCGATTTGAAAACTATTAATTGGACTCAGCACTAGTGCTCGTTATTGTATAGTCTTACAATTTGAAGTATATATAGTATGTATATTGATTAAATATATCGATCATAAATTACATTAGTAAATCAAGCCTAATTAAGAAATATAATTTTTCATAACATAAATAATAATTTTTTATTTAAAAGTCTTTACTGTCATGTATGTTAAACTCGACCTGATACATCCTTTATATATGTGCATTACACTTGTACATTCTTCTCACTCTTTTCTTCACGACTTTCCCTCATAGAAAAGTCACATGTGATAGATGTTAATATAAAAAATTTTCCTTATAATATTATCTGCATTGAGCCTTGAAAATTCTCAAAGATTATACATATGTTTGCGATCACAGATTAACACAAACATGACGGATCAGCTGCTTCATCGATATAGGAAATTTTAAATCTATCCTTATCCATCTCGTGAAGCTCCATTCGCGATCGATTAGCTTCCACCAAATGTTGCGCTATATCCTCAAACATCTCATTTATTCCTTCACCAGTTTTACACGATGTTTTGTATATTCCCGAAATCAGATTATGACATTGTTCACTGAAAGAGATTTATCTCTCTCATAATTCATATCATAAAAATTAATTTATACCAATTATAAAAGTAATCCATTAAAAATCGTTACCAAAATTGTTCCATCTCTACATCTGTAACTTGTGGTGCAACGCTCTCCAAGTCACTTTTGTTTCCACAAAGGAATATCTTTGCATTTTCTGCATAAGTAACAATATCAAGCAAGTGTTGGGATAATAGATGAAATGATGTTGAGTTATCCAGGGCAAACACTAGAATAGCAGCCTCTGCAAACTTGTAATAACTCGAAGTAACGGATGCTACTCTTTCCATACCACCAGTGTCCCATAGTTGTAGCTAAGAAAAATAAAGAATATGAAAGATTAAAATCAGAATTATATATTAACTCTAATTTCAGGAATATGCAAAATATTATTATTTAAGTATTATTTAGTATTATTTAAGTGTGTACATATATATATTATATATATATATATATATATATATAATAATATATATATACAGGGTGTCCCGCAACTACCGCTCCATATTTTAAAGGTAGATTCTCTGGCTAATTTAAAAACGATTTTTCCTCAGCGAAAATGTCGAGGCACTAATAGTTTTCGAGTTATAAATGATTGAAAATAAAGGATTTTTCGTAAACTAAGCCTTATGGGAATAAAATATTAATAAAGTCACATTCTTTAGTTAATTTTAGGTAGAGTTTACTTTAATAAAATTTTAATTTAAAGCTTAGTTAGAAAAATACATCATGACAAAAATTGGGAATATGCAAAAAATAATGATCTTCGACATTTTCGCTGAGAAAAAAATCATTTTTAAATTGACCAGAGAATTTACCTTTAAAATGGAGCAATAGTTACGGGACACCCTGTGTATATATATATATATATACATGTATTAATATAATTATATATTTAAACTACTATTTAAAAAATTATATATTAACTACTATTTAAATTATTCTAATTACATATTTAAAATTATATATTTAAACTACTATTTAAAAAATCATATATAAAGTATTGACATATTATTTTGATTTGTTACATACAGTTCAATAGAAGATAATATAAATATAAAACATTCTATGATTACGTTCCAAAAGGTAAGTAACCGAGGAAATTTTACTCGGATGATCGTTTCGAAATTCTTTTAAGCCTTTTCGATTGGTTCAAATCAGTCGAGAAAAATTTCTCTCGGTTACTTACGTTTTGGAATGTAACCTATATGTGATACAAACAGAGGCAACTTGACTCAATCAATAAAATAAAACGAACGGCAGAAGCGAATGACTGAATGAAAATGTTTCTTAAGGTAAATAATCGAGGAAATTTTACTCGAATGGTCGTTTCGAAATTCTTTTTAAGCCTTTTCGATTGGTTCAAATCGGTCGAGTAAAATTTCTCTCGATTACTTACGTTTTGGAATGTAACCTATATGCGATACAAACAGAGGCAACTTGACTCGATCAATAAAATAAAAGAGAAACAGAAGGTAGAAGCGAATGACTGTGAATGAAAATGTTTCTTTCCAAATTGTCTTTAAATGTCTTACATTTTACAAAATAAGAAGCGACTGGCGGACAAAACATCGAACACTTACGCGAATTCGCCTGTCTTCAACAACGTACTCCTTATCGATATTGTCGAGGCCCAGGGTCGATTTACGATCGCTACTAGCAACGAACGTATTGTTGGCAAAGCGTCGGAATATAGACGTCTTGCCAACGCCGTATTCGCCGCACAGTATAACCTTCTGTTCCGTTACTTTGACAGTCGCCATGTCGTCGACGACGTCGCGCGTACAAATCGCGCGGCACCGGCTGCGATCACTATTGACACATCGTCGTGCACGTGCACGTCTCTCATTTAACAAACTTGATCAAAATCAATGAGAATGCGCCTCAATGCGATACAACGTAAACTAATATTTCTTAAATATTATGATTGTTATTAGAAATAATTCATGCTTATCCCTCCCAGTTCTCATCAGTCGTGACAAGCGGTCAATGAAACTCACACTCACGCGTTCTATAGGGTGTATCAGAAGTGAGAATAGACAATACGAAGTTAATCTTTTATTAGAACATATCCCAGATAGAACATGAAACTCATAATGATATCATTATGATGTCATCATGATTTGATTTATCAATCTTAAAAGTTACCTAGACAAAAATGATTAAAAAATGAGTTAAAGATGACAAAAAGAATCATAAATTTTTAAGTTAATTTTTCAATAATCGCATTATATAATTTTAAAAAGATTATGTTGCTTAAATATAATTAAAATATACGTATAATACATATGCATACTATAATATGTATACATATAGTCAATATAATATCAAAAATAAGTCATCAAAACATTGCCAAAAATATATCAAATGAGATCATTATAATTTTAAAATGATTCTAAAATGACTTTTAGGTGACATCATAATGATGTCATTATGAGTTTCATGTTCTACTTAGGATATAACATTTTTTATGATTTCAAAAATTGACTTTTAAAGATGTTTTGTATCTATTTTCAAAATATTGAGAATTTAATGAAAATTGTATAGAATGTCCTTACATACGTTTAAAATCTTCAGTACAATTTTTAAATCGATTCACTAAAGCGTTCACAAGTTATAAGGATTTTAATTTGCTCCGAATTAAAATGTGTTCTTATGGGAAACGATTCAAATGACAAAATTATATCTTGGGGATGCCAAGAGCGAGGACCTGACTTGTCGATTGAGGATAAAATATGAGGAAGCCCGCGAGCTATTACAATAGAACAATTATGTTAAATCAAATGTGATTACCGATGTCCAAAGGATATTTATTAAAATGGAATTTCCAAATTCTCGATTAAATTTATTAATTGGTCGATATCGATGTTATATCGATGATACTTATATATATATATCGATGATACCTATTCGAACGTTACAGGTCGTCACAATTGCTAAGATTGCATGACGAATTCCTAGAAATGTTAAAAGAATATCACATAAACATTTAGTTTTGCCGAAGCCAAACCTACGCTTGTATCCACGCTAAAATTTCCCTTCCAATTCGTCAGTCTTAATTCGACAGATAATACATTAATACAGTAATACATTTTAATACATAAGATTAGATTTTTTATATATGATTTATAATATGTTTAAGTTTTAATGTAACTTAATGTGTATTAAATCTAGGCTGTTATCATCACAAGATAATATATGTCTATATTAACTAATTCATACTATATATTATATATGCCTTTCCAGACTTTGATATAGAAGAATTCTTCGAGATTTCACAAGAATTTCATTTATCAATATGCAATTTAGCTAGCAATAGGTAATTTAGCATTTAAAATACACATTATTGATAAAGAAAAAAGATATTCCAAGTGATCTTAAACTTTATTTTAAAATGTAAGATCCAGCATGTGTTGAGTTTGTATTTAATTACCAATGATGTTTTGAAATTGTATATTTATTAAATATATTCTTAAATATAATCTTATTGGAATTAAGTACAACACGAAAGAAAAAATAGTAAACTCATATATTTCATATTTTTATGGATAGGCTAGCATTCTTATATCAAAAACTTCTGAGCGTGCTCAAATACCATGTAAATCCTCAAGAAAAAACGACGATTTCATCGATTGGAAACTTATTTTCGCTCACAAGGGAAGTTCGGCAAGTCGAAAATACAAAAAAATTTGCAACTTGGCATAATTTCAGAGTAATAATGAAACCATTTTTTGTTGGTGCTAAAAAACGAGTTTAGGGGTATAATCAACCGCTAGAAAATCAATTTTTACGTTCCGAAGCGAATATCATCGAAACGAATAGAAATATAAAAGATTTCTATGTTCAAACAAATGTTTTATGAATTTAAATGTACTTTACAATTGCGTACTTGAATTTTTTAAAAATGATAAAATTTTCAAAATACTCTCACCACTCAATATTTTTTATATTTTGAAAACATTTTTAAATTATATATATTTTAAAGCTTATTTGGCGTAAGCTTTTCGAAAATCGATTTTCTGGCGATTGGTTATACCCTTAAACTCGTTTTTTAGCACCAACAAAAAATGATTTCGTTATTAAAAATAAGCCAAGCTTCAGATTTTTTTGAATTTTCGACTTGCCGAACTTCCCTTGTCAGATAAATTATTTTAGGTCATATATAAGAGTTTTATATATTTTTTAATACAAATTTGAATATGTGAAAACAATGTATATATGAATAATTGTACAAAAAAATTTGTACAACATGTAATAACTTAGTCTTAATATCTCGTTATTTATAAATTCATTGTCAACTTTTTTATCACCTAATTCTATATCCATAATTCTAAATATATCGCGATATCACATATATATGTGATCTATCGCTGGACCAATTATACAAATATTATTGATTATTTATTATTCTGACTAGAATTAATAAATTCATATTAAAGTGAAGAAAAGAAAGAATAAATGGATAAATTCTCGATGACAATTTTCGTGAAATAATGTGTAAACTCGAAATATTAACATATGTGAAAGTACAAAATAACAAATTCATATATTTAAAATTTTTTTTACCAAGGGATATGTTAAATTTTGTATCAAGATACTGCGATATGCACATTTTTAGAAGAACAGTATATATATATATTTTTTTTTAGGATCTTTCTTGTAACTGCTTACCTGAGACGCCGAATAAATTAAATAAAATCTGTATTGATAGAAAAAATTGCAGTTTTTATTGCCGTTAAATTTAAAAGTTCGTGTCATAATCAGGATGGTGACGACTCGATAAGTTCGTGGTACTGTCATAACCATACTTGCTGCTCGTATGCGAAGGATTGTAATAATAACCATTCCATTCAGATCGCCAACTGTCATATAGATTGTATTTTTTGTTGTCCTGGAAAGATTTATCAACCAGAATCTGAAAAGCAATAGGATCAATGTAAACATATGCGATTATATATGAATTAGATTATAACATGTGTCTACGCGCATGTTTACCTTGTTAGAAGTTGATTCGAAAGATTTATCATTCCAAGAAACATCGGGATCGGTCCATATTGTACCGGTCATATGTACCGGTTTCGAGTAATCGCTCGATCGGTGACTCGACGTGTGCTTGACTATTTCTTCATCGTAAATAGTGGATATGGTCGGCTTCAACTTGGATCCGTTTTGTCTATTGACGAGCTGGAAATAATTTCGTTTATTAGTTCTAGTTTGAATTATACATAAAGCTTCAAACAGTTTTGATTAAATTACCACAGATACACCAAACACGATAATGAATAATAAACCTCCGACGCCTATCACTATCACTGCGATGGCCCACTGAGGAATCAACCTATCGTCCTTCTCGATATACTGTGGTGTAAACGCTTTAGGTATCACTGAAAATACATAATAATGTATAACAAACATTCAAGAAACAAGAATATTTGACAGAAATTTTGCATGTGATAGCGTACCTACAAAATCAGTGTATTTAGGATCGATAGTAAAAATTCCCATCCTTAATGCACTCTTCGAACCTGTTTCATTCCACCGATTGGCATTGTATGTTCTGAGCGAATCGTGGAAAATCACTTTTAACTCCTGCGTGTTCACTTTTTGTTCTATGTTGGCTAATTCGACAAAGTAGTCTACCAGGATGCTACCTTGACTGAAAATGGTTATTACATATTTTATTATAATTCATATGACATCATGTAATTTGTAGTAATAATGTTCAAAATACGCCAAAAATTTTAATACGAAATTCCATTATTCGTGAAATTAAAGTGTTAGATTTATTTTAATTATTTTTTTATCTATTTCAACGTCACTACTTCAAACTACATCTACAAAATTAATTACCTGAAAGAGTCAATCCTTATTTTTTTATACCAATTCATTAAAACACTAGACTTTGAGAATATAAAGTCTACCTAAAAATACAATATTGATTTAGTGATTTAATAAATTAAAAACTTAGTGAATAGTTCACGAAATATAGGAAGCTTATTAAAAGATACCTCTCGTTCCACCTGATTCGCAAGCTCCTGCCACTCACGAGTGTTCCGATCGAACAATTCTGGCACCCACGTCGCGTTTCCGATGATGCGTATCGTGCCGGCGACCTCGCATTCATCGTCGCATATACCGGGAGTCGTTGGTTTCGGCGTCGTTGTAGTCGTTGTCGATGTCGATGTGCTTGAGATCTCGTTTGTACTGGGAATCAGCGACATATTCACTGATGCTACCGTAGCTGTTCGCGCAGCTTCCAGCAGCTTTTCGATAGAAATCGGCGTTGTAGACGGAGTTGGCCACCCAGTGAATTCCGTAGTAGCTCTGAAATTTATCGCATGATTTAATGATTACTAAAATGTTGACACTATAATAAATACAGACTAAACATTATTATTTTATAATAATTTCTTTATCGCGAATTATTGTCAAAGGACGTAGAACGTGAATGAAATTACATCTGCAATGAATAGATGAGATAGATCATTGAATTGTTTAAATGTAATAGAGATGTAAAAAATGATAAAACATTGATTTACCTAGTTGGCCATCCCTTTTGTATTTTTAGCGTCACCGCACCTGGACCATCTCCACGTGGAGTGTGTGGAGTAGTTATTTTGTGGATAGGCTTGCGACCGCCTGGTCTACTAGGAAACACAATCTTCAAACTGCCGGTTTTCTTCGTAGTAGGCGACTCAGATTCAGGTCGTTCTGTGACCGTTGCATTCTGTTTACTATTTGCATCACCGATTTCGCTATCTGAAGTAATATTCTTTTTCTTTTGATCATAATCCTTAGGTAACAAGGCAGAGATGTCGACTTTGGAAGAAGCGAAGAGATCTTGAATAGAAGATGCGATCTTTCCCGGGGAAACGTCTGTACTCTTCGCTGTTGTTGACGTGATGATTGTGGTACTCTTCGATTTGGAGTCTTCTTCGAGCTTTTTCTTATTATAGTCAGGTGGTAAGAGAGCTGAAATATCAACCTTGGACTTGGCGAGAATGTCACTCAAAATTGAACTTTCTGTAACAGCTGCGTCTTCTTTTTTGTAGCCTGGTGGCAAGAATGCGCTAATATCTTGAATGATAATATTGGTTTTAGGTTTTATTCGTGGTGTAGTCGATGTGACCTTTGTCTCCGTTACTTCCGTGGACGTTGTCGGTTTTGAAGAAGGCCACCTGGAAGAAAAATGAGGCATAATAATTTTCAATTATAGGATGATTTATTTTAATCGCTTTAAATATTTAGAAAAAGATGGAAGAAATGTTTCCTACAAAAGTTTTATGACTTTTTGAAGGGCACATAAGATGATATCATTGATCTTGGATAATCATTTAATTGTCACGTTTAAGAAAGTCATCTTTAATTTCTTAAAAATTGAACCCCCTATTTTTCATTATTTATTTTTGTAGCTTATCTCGAGAGCTTTCCAAAACACTATAATTAAATTATTTTTCATTTAATACTTCCCAAGTTATAATGCTTGAAATAATTTCTTAATTTTACACAAATAAACTATAACTAAAATATCTAACTAACATATAATATTCATTTTTCGAATCTTATCTCAATATTTTTATGTAATGAGAAAAAATAATGAAAAAAATCAATTGATGTAAAAAATGCATAGTCACTTTTTAAAGAAAATATATAACTGTTAATTGCAAATTACATATGTTTATGTAAAATTAAGAAATTATTTCATGACTCATAATTCATAAAGCACTTAATGAAAAAAAACTTAATTATAGTGTTTTGGAAAGCTTTCAAGATAGAAATATGTAATGAAAAATAGGGAGTTTTATTTAAGAAATTGAAGATGACCATCAAATGATTATTCAAGGTTAAATCAATAATATCATCTTATCTCCCCTTCGAAATCAAACTTTTGTAAGAAACATTTTTTCGTATCTTCCATATTCGAAATATTTGCCTAGGATTAAAATAAACCACTCTATATATATCGTGTATACGTCTGTATATATGTATATTTATATATACATATATAATTAATAACTTATAAATTTATGTCTCTCTCAGCACATCATAGAATCTCTAGATCATTTATCATTTAATATTTGATAAAAATATATAATATATATCCAACCTGAAATTTATCTTGGAAACTGCCGTACTCGGTGTAGTTCCTCCCAATACATAATTCCGTGGCAACAAACCTTCCAGATTATCGATCGTAGTTTCTAATCGCGGCTTCATCGTACTGATAGTACCACCATGATCTAATCTTCTATCATTGTAACGTCGAGGGACGAACTTGCTAATGATTGGCGTCTTGATCGTAGTGGTAAAACTCCTGCGAGTCGTCGTACGATCCTTCTCGGCTAGCACATCCAATTGTAATGTATTGCCGGCGTTCCGGAAACCACCAGTACCAAGTATGGCGGCTGGCAGGAGATCACTCGACAGCTTGGACTGCGCCCAGTCGAGTTTGTCGATGATGCTTTCCGTTGACTCGGACGGAGGCTGAGATGTCTTCTTGCTCTCGGGCGATTCACCATGCGCCTCTACCTGTTCCACGCGATCTATTACCGGAAATGGCAAAAAGCGCGCACCCGATATGCTGCGACTGGTTTGCACGGAAGCGAGAATCCTCGAGGAGTCCTCCGTGGTTATTTCTAGATGTTGTTCCGTTGTTTTGATCGACGAAGACGATGGTATCGGCGACGAAACTTGCTCCGTGGTAGGTGAGACCGTCGTCGGCACCGATATCGTGCCGTTCACCACACTTTTGGTGGTCACTACAGATACCACGGCACCGCCTATCAGGATGGAACTCGCCTCGGCGGAGACGTTGTCGTCAGATTTGTTTTCAGGCGCGCCAAAAATGGCGAATGTTTTATCACTGCTCTCCATAGATGAGCCTTGTTCCAATAATCCCACATCGTCGACTGGTTTTTCGATCAATGATGAGTTAGTAGATGATTCATACGAGACATCTTCGTCTTCTTTCTCTTGCGTTGATTCTGGCACATTTTCCGGCGTGATGTCTTCTTCTTCCGAATCGGCGTCTGGGTAATCAAGGTTTTCTCCGTCTAAAGGGAAGAAATAAGTAAAGATAATGTTTACGTTTTAAAACATAAGAAGAACATAATATTAACATCACAGATGTCTAGACATTTATGATTAACGAAAAATTTATATCTATAATAAATTAAATATATTTCAAATAAAAAGATATCAAAAAATCTACAATAAAAGAAAAAAATTATCAAAATTTGTTTCTTCTAATATTTTAAAAGAATAAAGATAGTGTTTACGTTTTAAAACATAATAAAAAAATAATTTCAACATCACAGATGTCTAGACATCTATGATTAATAAAAAATTTATAGCTATAATAAATTAAATATAGAAGATGCAAACTGCAACATTTGCGAAACGTCGGCATTACGCTGTCAAATCACGCGGCATCCATCCGGAAACCTTTTGCATTAAATTAAATATATTTCAAATAAAAAGATATCAAAAAATCTATAGTAAAAGAAAAAAATTATCAAAATTTGTTTCTTCTAATATTTTAAAAGAATAAAGATAGTGTTTACGTTTTAAAACGTAATAAGAAAATAATTTCAACATCACAGATGTCTAGACATCTATGATTAACAAAAAATTTATATCTATAATAAATTAAATATATTTCAAATAAAAAGATATCAAGAAATCCACAGTAAAAGAAAAAAATTATCAAAATTTGTTTCTTTTAATATTTTAAAAGAAGTTAATTTTTTCAGTTACTTAAACTCACCTGTGGACTCGTATTGAGAATGATTTCCATTTTCGTATTCATCATAATAATAATATGTATTGTCATATTGATTCGTGGGGGGCTCTTCGAGATAATCTCCTTCCCTGGAATTGTCTATTGCTTCAATATTCGATGCGCTGCTTATTTCCGCTGGAGATCTCTCTTTCTTCGTTGCGCTATTGTCAATATCAGAGGAATCTTTTTCCTCCTCCTCTTTCTCCTCTTCAACCTCTTCCTCTTCATGCTTATTCTCCTCTTCGTAATCTTCGGCGTCATATGTTAGTTTAGGCTCTTTCTCCTCTTCTTCTTCCTCCTTCTCTTCCTCCACATGATCGCCTTCCCCCTTCAATTTTGACATGTCCATCACATTGTTCTCGTCCAGTGAATGCGTTAACGATGTATCGGCCTCATTATTGGACGGCAATGCATTTCGATCTTGTTTCTCCGAATAGACCGAATTCGTTGGTATCAACTGTGAGAGTTTGTCCCAGGATCTGACCGTTTCTATAAATCATTAATAAATCAAGTGATTAACACGAATAATGTTATTAGCAAAAAATATGATTTTTTTTATATATACATATTTTTTACTTTTTTTAGTTTATTAGTTTCTATTGCAATATTTTTTGACAGACAAGATATTTTTTAAGATATCACAATTGATATATTTTCAATATAGTTTATGTGCATATATGGAAATTTCTTATAAAATAAAGCTATAGTAACAAAAATTTTAAAGGAAAGGAAGACTTTCGTATTGTCTTCTGCGCTTTGAAAAAAAAATGAAATTTATTTTATTTTATTCTATTTTTAAAATTTTATTTTGGTTTATTAATTTCTTTTTCTCTCAAATATTTATTTAAGCAATGTTACTTATAGCCAAGATATTAATAAATAACTCAGATACTGTGTACAGGTTCCCGTATTTGTATCTGATATAAATGTTCTGATACATCTCAATAGTAAATAAAAATTTTATTGTCTATTTAATGTATTCTTTTATATAATTATATATATAATTATTATTTATATAATTATTTATATATAATTATATATCTTATATATAATTATATCTTATATATAATATGTTCTTATATATAATATATATATAATATATATAATATGTTCTTATATAGAATTTTATTTTTTCAATTCACATAGTTGCAGTATTTCCTTAACGATAAAAACGCTATGAGCATAAAACGCTGCACAACCGCGACTCTTACTCACTCTTCATTAATCACGGGAAATCATGACGGTTTTCAGCGACCGATTTTCGCCGGTCGTTTCCGTGTAATTGTGGCCCAAGGTACTGCAACGATGCGATGGCAGTTATCCCAACCGAGCACAATGCATCGGAACAGAATGCATTATCGTAGCAAGGTGAAAGGCGAAGTATCGTGCATTTCGCCGCAGCACCGTGCATTTAAACGAGTCGCGCAGGCATAATTTATTAGCGGGGTTTGCGCAATATAAATCGGATAATAATCTCCGAGATGAATATAACTGTGGTGCACGAGTCGGAGGAGGCAGCTCTTGGATACGCCTAGATGAGATAGAGAGCAATGAGGAATACCGTAACGAGTACCTGCGATGTTATGTGCGCTATAATAAAGCCACGTGAGATACACATCAATTTGCAACGCGTGAGAGAAAGGAAAACGAGGTAAATTGCATAATATATTTATTTACGAAAATACTTAAACAAAAACAAGGATATTCTTTGTTATTATATTTTGATCAAAAATTTCTCTTTTTTTTTGTAAACTTATTTTAATATTTTTTTATTTATTATTCATAATTTGTAATTAATATTATGTAAATAATATCATTTTTATTTATAAAAGTAAAAAATCCAGATAAAATTAAGAAATTATATATTCTATTACAAATAAAATATAATTGATATGTTAAATAATAAATTTTCACGTATTTTTCACGTATTTTTCACGTCATTATGTAATAAATAATTATAAAGAAAGGATATAAAACATAATTAAACATTCTTTCTCGTGGATATTATAAGCGTTTTAAATAAATATATATCCGAAAATATAAAAGAAAGTTTCACTTCAACATAAAATTTTACTCGATATCCATTCACTCCTATTACTGCAATTATTATCCGCCATCATTATATAATTTCTGATCAATTATAGACCTTTGCGCAGCGGTTAAGATAAAATCACTCTCTCTTTCTCTTTATCTATCTGTTACTGAGCACTGAAATTCTGCGAGTAGCCTCGGGATATGCAATTTAATCCTAAAGTCTCTTTGTTGTCCGCGCTGTAATGTTACATCGTACTTGTATTTCAGTGTCGTAACTAGAATAGTTCCGTAGGCGTGAACGGCGATCAGATCGACGACGAGACCTCGAAAACTCAACGCGAATATAAATTAAGACAGAGTTATATGCTACTCTCTCGAGTGCACGAGATGTTAATCTTGCGAGGTGTTTCAACTCGTTCAACCGTATATTTTCAGTGCACGATTTTGATTGAAGATTTATCTCACGTGCATTTTATTTGTTGGAAAACCTTAAAAAATAAAATTAAAGAAAATCTCGAATACTTCGATTAATTAAAATTTAATTTAATTTTAAATTTAATTTTAAATTAAATTAAATTTTAATTACTAAAATTAAACTAAATTTTAAAAACTAAAATTTAATTTAATTAATTAATTCAAATTTCTATTAATTATTCGATAAACAGCGAAATAATATAACATTGGTCTGCAATAAAATCTGCAAATAAAAAAAAGAAGAAGAAACAATTTATAAAATAGAATTTAGAGAACAGGAGCAATTTTCTTCGTACTAATTGTACGCAAAGAAACTCGAAATCGACATTCTTTTAGCGAATTTCTATTTCCTCTAATTTTAGAACTCGCAGAGAAAATTATGCGATTTCTACTACTCGCTCGCGGCTTTCTCTCACGAACAGCCACCGTATAATCTGCAATAAAATTAAAAAAACGTGTTATAAACCAATGCCTCCGTTTTATCGTGCTCGTATGTGCATTAATCATGGCAATGACGCCTCCTAAAAAGACGATCACCTGAATGATCTACGAGCGTCGTCCGCGAAACGATCGCGCGTTTTTACCGCGCCTCGTCGTGAAGCCGCAGCCGTGAGTTATGCGGCTGCAAATAGCTAGGATAATTATAATTACGCGTTCCGCGCGCGCCGTCGACCGGCCGATCGCATTCACTACGCTTTTACAATCGTTCGGGATTAATAGATCGGCATGGAACGGTTATAAATTAAGGGGTACGACGGCGCTACTCTCTCGCAGCGTTGATCTTACAAGGTGTTTAAGCATCTCTCGCCTCTCGCTTCGTTGATACATCGCCGCGAAACCGACACGCACGACCCAAGGTTCCGTTTAAAGTGTATAAATAGAAAAATATGGAGAAGAAAAACACGTTATCGATAAAATAATAACGATAAAAAATGTGTTTCTATCGAAAAGGAAATGTAATTAAAAGATTGTTAATTAAATTATTTACTAATCCATTAATTAAATTAGTACTTTCGTGTCTATCGGAAATACCAGTCTCGACGCAACAAAAAAAAAAATATAAGTCACAAGAATAAAATACAAATTTATAATAAAATAATTATTAAAATATTTATAATATTATATAATAAAATAATATTATAATAAAATAACATTATAATAAAATAACAAACTAA
Organism: Camponotus fellah; assembly: GCA_030586385.1. Taxonomy (NCBI): domain Eukaryota; kingdom Metazoa; phylum Arthropoda; class Insecta; order Hymenoptera; family Formicidae; genus Camponotus; species Camponotus fellah. Next base: position 1,411,225 of record JAPIVC010000495.1, on the reverse strand, counting down.
ACAAATTAATAAAATAATATTACTAACTAATATTACAAACTAAACAAATTAATAAAATAACAAACATCAAATGTGATTATGAAAAATGTAGTATGAAGTATAGAAGTATAGAAATGAAGTATAGAATAATAGTTTCATGAACATGACTGAAATGATTTGATAATTTCCATAATATGAAATATTTAAAAAATGCAAATTCTGTTCCACTTTGTTTTGCTGCAAAAGCTGAAATGTCCTAGTTTCGTTGCCTATTTTCAATGTCTTATTTTTTTCTTTGCACGCTGTGGGTTTTAAGGTCACGACGTGAAGATGCCTTGGTCAAAGAAAAATCCACCTCCGTAAAACGCCAATTACATATATGCGACGATAATTGCTACCTCGCGTCGGCGATTAATTGACAATCGTGCATCGATGATTGCTATCAAATCGATCCGAACAACGCTGCGAAATTTCTGCGCGAATAAAATAAAAACAACACTCTGAGTAACAAGTGAATGTAAATTAAATCACGTTCGTCTTGTATTCTTTTTAATCAGCTGTCTGCGTAATAACGCATTTGTCAATCTAACCGTGTGTATGTATTTTAATTATTGGTCGCATGAAAAAAAAAGCATTTTTACATCGTGTAAAGAACGGTTGCACACATCTTTGCGACCAAGAATCAGCTCGTGCTGAGCTTCGAGAGACTCGAAGCCGGCTATATTTTATACTTAACGGCAGATATTATCACTACTACAGATGATATGCGGGAATAATGAAATCACGGTAATAGATAATCAGCTCGCATTACTCGAGAATGGGATTAATGATTCGCGCGATAAAGATCCTTGTTCAACTTATTTTCAGCGGCTAAACAGAGCGTAACTATAAAGTGCATTACGTGTATATTGTTTAAGAATGCAAATATATTTTTTGAAATTTATCATAAATTTTACTTTTCTTAAATGAGAATTTAATAATGTATAGTATAATATGTAAATGCCTTTTCTAATGACTTTCTTAAAATTATTATCAATATTAAATTATTATATTTCTTAATAAAATATGTCTTCCTCTAGATACTAATTACTAAACAAGCCTGAAAAATACATTAGTACTATAAGTTGAAAATTATTAAGAATTTTTTTCGTAATATAAATATCGAAAAAAAAATGCGAAGGAGAGCAGGTCATTTTGAAGTGAATTTAATTTTCTGCACTGATGACGATAACAATGCTAGAGACAATACTCTCTCTATGAGAGTATTACGAGATTATTATGCATAACTTATGTAACTCCCCTAACTTCTCAAAATGTCTCGCGCAATTCCACGCACCGTGAACAAACCGTAAAAGATACGGGATCTGATTTTTTAGCGCGTATTTGAGATAATTTTAATCTCACGAATATAAAGAGAACGTAAGATTTGCGATGTGTTAATACGATTATTCAAGCAGATCTTTTCCTTTTCGAGTTAATGCGTCTGTCTTTATTCAACGTAGAACATTAAATATATATCGTTGGCGTAATTCGAAACTCTTACATGGTCAGTTTAACATGTACTTCCCGCACAGAGCGTTACTTTCACGATCGGGACACGGTCAGGAAGTACTTATTCGATCGAAAATGTAACGCACAGAAAAGGCACGAGAAGCTTAGGCAACGAAATTGCAGCCGTTCTCCTTTCGATTGTCCTTCGATTCGAGCTCCTGCTCATGGTTGCTTGCATGACTTCTTAGGTACGATTGTAACTTCACAAAGATTACTAAAAAATACTTTATATTGAATTATTTTAAATATATATATAATATATATATATATATATATTTATATATATTAGTATTCTATTTTGATATAAAAAATAAAAGTGAAAAAATAATCCCTGTATTATATACTTTTATATTTTTAAAATTTCTTCTTCTAATATGTTACTCAATCAAATGAAATTCGAAAAAATCTCTCCATATTATATCTCAATAAAATAAATTGAATAACTTTCACTTTTATAAATCTTCTAAATTAATTTAATTATATATTCTTACATTTTGATGCAAAAAAATAAATTTATTATATAATTTATAATGTACGATATATCTTTAATAAAAGTTTCACTGTTAATTAAAGTATATAAAATGTCTTCATATAAATATCAAACTGATATGTTAAGTAACATATTTAAAAGAATGATTTAACAGGTTTCATACACTTCATATAGCCTAACGTTGGATGATTTTTATCGATACAACGTTTGATTACTTCAGATGTTAATACGTAGAGTCCCGAGCGTAAAATTTATTCTCTGAAAAGGGGATATTGCACAACTATGAAATCATAGGCACTTCCCACTGATACATAAAATGAACGCAGATCCGTTTAAACTTTGTCAGTGACATTTGTATGAGGTCACGTACCTTGTTAACGTGCAAATTTATTACGCCTTTTGTCGAGAAATTTCGCTTCATTTGTCGTGTCGCAAAAAAACAGTGAAGAAATTCATAGTAATGAATGTATATGTTTCTGTTACGGCAATATATTTTAAAAATTTGGATTCTTGCGTTTATTGTAATAAAGCCTGTATATGTTTGTGTTATGGCAATATATTTTAAAAATTTGGATTCTTGCGTTTATTGTAATAAAGCCTCTTTAACGTGTATTTGAAATGCATGCGAGCGCGAAGAGTTACGCATTGTTTAGGAGAGATGCGTGTTTTGCCTACGCACATCGCCGACCTGCTTTACAATCCTAGTGAAAACGGAATCCAAATACGGTAATACGTGTGTGTCATACGAAACTTGCATGAGGTGCACGCACGAAGGGGTATGTACTTTCTAACTCGGTCGTAGCGAGGAGTGTATCGTTATTTGAATGAAAAACATTTTTTTAACTATGATTATAGCTCGCGTATAGCATTTATTGTTAATGCGAATAACATGAATGAATAAAATATTACTACATAAAAGAAAGAGAGAGAAAGAAGTATTAATCTTCTTAAACAAGGACATTTTTTTAAAATTCTGAAAAATATATAATCTTTAAAGAAATATTTTTAATATTTTTTTGGTGAATATTTTGGTGAATATGCGTTTTATTATTTTTTCTTATGTATATACAAGAAAAATTAATGCAAAGAAGAATGCAATAAAATTCAAAATATAATCAAATAAAACATAAATATTTCATTAATTAATATTGCACCGTTTGCATCATTCCAATATTAATGGGATATTAATTACTCTATTAATAATTACAAAATTTTGTGCGGTAATTATTGCACAAGAAATATAGTATTAAAAGAGAAATGACATTTGTATACATATATATGCACACATATAAGAAAGTTTATTATACATTTACATCCATACTCGTTCAGTAAGTTGATGCAATTTAAAAATTTTCTATATGAAAGAAAAGAAGCATAGCAGCGAAAGGAAGAGATAGAGAGAGAGTAAGTGAAATAGAGTGTAACGGATAGACAGGTAAATATCTAGTTACAGAGAGTAGTATAAACGAACAGTAAGTAGATATAAAATACACGTATTTCTCCTAGATTTTATTTCTAGTTATTTATGTGATTTTATAAACTTTCTCTAAAATGAAGATCTTTTCAAAGACTACCGCTACTCTTGAAGAAAGGTCGTTGCTATTACGTGGAGAAATTCGCTATGCATGTATTATTACACTTTCTCAAAAAAATCCGCAATCTTTCATTTCCGCGAAAACATATAATTTTAGGGAAAAAAGAAATTAAGTTTACAGTAACATACAATTATATAATGCGACTAAATGAGTATAAATAAAAAATAATTAATATTATTATATCACTATTTGTACTCGACAAAAAAGAATTAATGTTTTCATTCACACGCTACTTTGTACAAATTATTGTTACTATTGTTACGAACAATTTTCTTATGTTAAAAGTTTGAGTCTAAAAAAAAAACTTAAGAGATATGCTCGAATATAAAAATAGTCATAGATTATTTGTTAGTAAATCTCTATTTTCTCTATTATCTCTATCTTAATTTTAGCTCGTTAAATATTATCAAATAATATAATATGAATATAATCAAATATAATTCATATAAAACATCAAATTTAAAAAATAGATAAAAAATATATTAATTTTAATTCTAGATAAAAAAATAAATTCCAGATTCTTATGAATATTCCTTTTAATAATAATTAGATTTTGCACCATACAAATGTGTGTATAAAAGATTCTAACTACATAACATATGAATATTGTTTAGCAATCTGCGTTTCCTTCAGAGAGCACAAGCTAATACATTCTTGGCTTTTGAATGATGTGTTAGACTTTCCCAATCTCGCAATTTCGCTCGCGATGTTGCGAGATGTTTCTGATGACTACCATCCGTGGAGGATCATAAGAGCAGATGGGCGTCGTGAATCAGATTGCATTGAGAAAAGGCGTCACTCCTCTGGGAAATAAGTCGGGAAGGTCATTTGCGTTCTGAGTGCATGTAATATTTCTCAACTCAACGTCAATGCTCCGAATTCCGTGATCACTGTTCCGTATCGCATGTACGAGAAACGATCAAAACGAAAAAAAAAAGGTACTATTACGTGTTACAATGTATGCATGAAATGGAAAGCACGGAGGATCTGATATTTCTTTCGAAACAAATCAGTTGTAAATTAATATCTGATATAAATCGTATATCTCGAATTATTTCATATATTATGACATTTAGCATTTACTTTTCTCGTATTTTTCGTGTGTAAATTACAATTTTCCATTTAAAAAATCTCTTTCTCTCTTAAAAAAATTTATTATTATTTTTTTGATAATACTTTTCTTTATTTTTTAATCGAGTTGTTGCCCAGTTTATTCAGTATTTTATTGGCTGTATATTTTATGTTTCATATTGTATGCATTTGACATTTCAAGGTATGCGAGAATTATTTCTCCATAAAGCACATGCGCGTATATTATATATGAAAAATAGCTCACGAAATATTATCGTGATATCAATTACGTGAAGTAAAAAATCATGAAAGATCAACGCTCAGCGATACCGAAGTGCATTTGACATTTTTATGTCCTTCAATAATTTATCCAACTCGAATCGCGTAAATTCCTCCCGGTCCACGTATCTACCTGCCGTTTTATGGGTTGACTCATTAAAACGATCTAAACGCAAGGAAGGTCGTTCGTTGCTATCAAGGCAAGGCTCTCAACAAGATCCAAATTCTTCTGCAACATTTAATGCTATTCGAAATGCACTCGAGATGACAAAGACATGAGGCCGAACTTCACCTCGAAGTTCGGACAACATTCACTCGTATGACGTAGGGACTATTTTTGGGATCGCAGGTTCGAATAACAGCGGATTAGGAAGACACGACTGATTCACTTTCTATAATATTGAAATTTTCGTGCGAGTCTTTGAACGGGCGAAAGAGTTGTTTCGACCTTTTCGAGAAGCCTCGCGCATCGTGTGCGCGAGATTTCATTAAAGTCACTGGCGAGAAACTTTCATGGATTGATATTTCATTGCAGCTATTATTCCTCAATATGTTGATTCAATTCTATAAAATTGATAAACTGATTCAATTCTATAAGCGATTTCTTAAAAAAACGATTCTATAAAATAGCGATACTCGGTATAAATATGTTTTATAAATATAAAATAAATGTCATATGTATAAATATATGTTTTTATATCATTTCTTTTTAGCGTAAAGAGACATAAATCAATTTTAAAAAAATTAATAAACTATTGATAAAAAAATAATAAAAACCTAATAAAATATTTTTATTAGCAGCGAATGATTAGACTTATTAACAATTAAAATATATTAAGAGGTTTAATACGTTTTAATTCTTTTTAATGTATTGTGTTATAAATTATATATCTAGCAATTTTTTCAACTGAGAGCTACGCATCAACATTAAAGGAACATTAATGTATATTACATTAATGTATATTACATCTCGATGCTTGTTCATAAAATAAATCTTTTTTTTCACGTTTCTAAATTGTCCCTTGGAAACATAAATTTTTCATTTTAATAAATTATTAATTTGAATTTAGAAAACATCGAGATATATCTAATCTTTAATGAAGAAAAATTATGAAAAAATATGGTAATTTTTTAGCAAAAAACGATCAGCTTGTATGCATCAATTGTAAAATGTTGTAAAATGATGCAGTAGCTCCGAGATAATCTAAACGATTGTAAAAACTTACAAATTGTGCAAGAATTCGCAAGTCCTTAAAGTATAATAACATCGCATATTTTCGCATTCATTTGAGAATGCGTTTATAATGATGTGTATCCATGCATAACGCGATACAATTGTTTTGACAATCATACCTTTGCGAATTCGCGATGTTCGCATGCGTCGACGATCAGCATAACAATGGTGAACAAAGGCAAGATTGCGAAGTATTGTGCATATGCTGCTCGGTTACAAATCGAGAGAGTGCTCCTTCGATATGATACACAAGCAACACGACAACTCGCCTCTGTGTCCATTAAGCCCGACAATAAGGAGCGACTGGACCACCGCTATTGGCAACTGTATCGCAATTCTATTGTATTGCGTATCGCTGCCACTTTTAGAATTACACATAGCGCGGGCAAACATGAGGGCCCATTCGTGACCACCGACCATTATTTACGCGAACTATGTTTTGTTTGATGTATTCGCGGTTGCAAATGAGAATATCTTCGAGTGCTAGTAGTTACGGTTGCATTACCGCGCAGACAATGATCGAAGAAACAAATAAGGCTGCTCCAATAAAGCGCGTATTTCGCAATTGAGATAATCGCTTCTTCTCAATTCTACCGTCTAATGACAGTGTCTAGTTAATATGAAGTCAAGTTTGTCCTAATGATAATGCGTGTTCGAAGATTTTTAAGTAATTAACGGTTGGAAACAAGAAAATTAAGCGAACGCGAGAGAAAATTAGCTTTATATCAAAATGAATAATAAATAAACATATATTTTTAACATATACATAATATATATTTATACTATATATATATATATATATATATATTAAAATATATATTATAAATATATGTTAAAAATATATGTTTATTTATTATTCATTTTGATATAAAACTAATTTTCTTAATATATATATTAAAATATATGTTAAAAATGTATGTTTATTTATTATTCATTTTGATATAAAGCTAATTTTCTCTCGCGTTCGCTTAATTTTCTTGTTTCCAACCGTTAAATTACTTAAAAATCTCCAAACACGCATCATTTTATATATATATATATATATATATATATATATATATATATATTAATTTTTAAAAATATATTTCTCAATTTCAAGTAGTCTTTATTTTATAACGGAATTTTTATTTGAAACTTTTATAAAAATAAATCTTTTATAAAATATTAAATGCGGTAAATAATCTTTCTATTGATATTTTATTGAAAAAATCAATCGACGCCAAACTATCTTAAGAATCCATCATTAAAGTATAATGAGGTAGAAAGTAGGACCTGCATAAGTATGAGCAATACGTAGCATCTGTCATGCAAAGTGAATTTTAAAATGTTCCACTTTTAATTCCGTTTATTCCTGATATCATTTTAAATCTATAAATTTTTGAATTTTTGTATCGCCCTAATTCATATATTATATATTTACAGATTGAAAAATAAAAACATGCACATGTATTCTCGGATTTTAAAATCTGCTTATAATAATATATATAATTCACTAACAAATTAATAAAATTACAGATTTGCTGAATAATTTGATGAATAATAAATTCACAAAAGAAATAAAAAAAAAAAAGAATTTAGAAGTAGCATACTTCCTTAAAAATATTCGAGTTACGTTTATAAAAAAATTCTCACGATTCCAACGATTAACGCGAGAAGTACAAGTCTTCAAATTTCCCATGCAAAGTCTTGAAACTTCCACCGATTGCCGCGATTCGTCGTCAGGCCCATCACTCGTACCCTCCACGAGTAATATCCTTCACGTTCACCGAGAAACGTATGCGCTTCCATGGAAGGCTCGCGAGAGGAGAACATCATTAATGTCAGCGCGCTCTGACAAAACGCAAAGCAATAAAATGATGCTTTAAGCACTATCGTCGTGCTTAAAACACCACTAAATTCCCTCAAGGAAACAGGAGTATCAATCTAAAGCTCGAGCTTACCCTCTTGGCGACTAATGACAATAAGAGCGCAGGCCAGCAGCAGGCGTAGGAGTAAAAAAACCTGGCCGCGCGAAGTCGCTCCTCCTCCTTGGCTCCTCGACATATCTCTCCTGGCTGTAAATCACCGTCGATGTTCCCGATGAAGTTGCACCGGAGGTCCTTAGCCGGGGTCCTTAACCGGGGTCCTCAGCTCATCGCGCCATCGACCGACCGGTCCCCATTCGACGCGTTGGCGGATCGCAGCTTCAGCAGACACGAACTGTCAACTGCTGGTGCCGTTAACTGCGTGCGACAAATATCGCCGCGAAAAACGGCGCGTTCGTCCGCGTTCACGGCGCGCTTGTCACTGGCGAGCGCAAACGAATAGAAAGCAAAATCTCCCACTTTCACTCGAGGCGGAGCTGGCACGTCGAGGCCGCCAGGATCCACCGTCCCTTCCACAACGGCGCTATGCCATGGATCTCTTCTCCTCTTCCTCCTCCACTTCTCTTTCCTTCTCTTGCGATCGATGGATCTTACCTGCTGCGTGCGTTTTGGCGCTCGTGAAAATAATCGGGGACAGGGGGGAAGAGAGCCGACGATGAATCCCGATGACAATAGCTGCGGTTCTCGTCAGCAACGTCCTCATGAGAATCACGCAAGTCTTGTCTCCTATTTCGCAGTAATGATGTATGAAATATTTTTAGAGTCGGATCTCGAGTGTTTTTTGATTATTTAATAATAATATAGAGAGGAATTTATTTTCATGTTGAGAGAGTTTCTGAATTTTATAAAGATACCTTGAGTTTGCACAAATCGCCTATCTGAGTCCCAACATGCAAGCTTTAAGCACAGCTAAAATATCATCTTTATCCTGAAGAGCGCTCGTTTAACGGTCGTATCATCCTATAACAATAATACATTTTATTTATTATTTTTAGATAACGAAGAAATGACATTTCATGATAGGTTAAAAAAGATTCTTATAAAAAATCTATTATGACACGCACAAATTATATTAATAATAAAAATGGATGCCCTCTCTCTCTTTTATAATTTACATATTCGATTGTATTATTAGAATTGCAAGAGATACGACTCACTCATGCCAGAGAATCGGATTTCAAAGTCTCTTCCAGCACTTCCTCGACCTCCAGGCAGGCCTTCGCAAAAATTTGCTCCCTCAAGTCCATCCTGTTATCCTACCCGTTCGTTAACCCATACCGGTCGCTGGTGACCTTTACCGGTCCGCCCATAGCATCGAATGTAGATTGATTCACATCCGGAAAGACGCAAAAAGAAATCAAAGACGAAGTCGCAAGGTTGGGAGAATCAGAGAAAGCGATGTCACGTGATGTAATGCGATCGATGATAATTCTCTGATGTTTCATTGATAACATATGTACGCTTAATGATGCATCTTAAGATCTGAAATTGTACTTTTATTTTCATTGCAAATTTATTTTAATTTATTGTAGAAAATTACCATTTCTGGGATTTCTCTTATACCGTGATTTTAGCTTATAATTTTGTATCTTTTTATTATAATTTGTACAATTATTCAATGAAATTTAAAATATTGTTAGGAATATTATAAATTAACATCCTTTGATTTTTACTATAAAGAAAAATAATATCATGAGATAAAATTAAAGAATTTTTTAAGCAACAAATATTAAAAAAAAGAAATCATTGCCTTTTTCTAATAAAGAATATGTGACGTTATTGTTTAATATCTTGAATACCTTGCAAGAAAAATTTATTTTAGACAATAAAAAGATGAAGAATGCTCTAATATCTACATGAAGATGTAAGCTGGATGTTAAAATTTCGTAAGCATTCTATGAGAATTCCAGAGAATAAGATTGTATTCTCAATTGTTTCATACATACTGACGTAACGCTCACTAGCTTCGAGTATAAGAATCTACCGGTTGTTTACTTACCAATTTATATTCTTACCGAAGTAGCAGGAAGTGCAATGCGCCGTTGTATATCGTAACGGTAATATGGAAGGTACACAAATATCTGCATGATATTTATTAGGCAGCGACGCGTTTACTGATAGCTATCTCGATCAATTTTTATAAACGTATCAAAATTTTGCATTCATTATTTATGAATTTTCACATATTATAAAACATGTATAATCAAATCTAACATACATATGTGATTGAGATTAACAAAAAGAGCTCTATATATAAGATATAAAACAACTTATATTATTTAAAAAAAAAACTTATTTTAAACATTCCGTAATATATATATATATATATATATATATATATATATATATATATATATTATACATGGTGTCTCCGATAATAACCATATTATCTTACGTGCAGAAGAAAACAAATTAAATTGAAAAATTTTTTGTACCGTTTTGCGATTTTCAAAAAGAAATATGAATAAAATATATTATATTATATTAAAAAAATATTAAAAAGAAATAAATAATAAATAAAATATATAATAAAATAAATATAATAAAATAAATAATAAACAAAATAATAAATAATAAATTAAATAATAAATAAATATTTGAAGGAATATATTTCAAATAACAATAATTATATACAAATTGTGCGTAATGCTAGATTCTTATATCTTAACAATCATGTGATAACGAACTGTCTTTTTTTTGCCGCATGCTAATATTTTGAACGAATTGATCGATCCTTTTTAATTCATTTTTCATTAATTATTGTGAAAATCGCAAAATGGTAAAGAACTTTTCTATTCAGTTTAACCCGCTCTATTTATACATGAGATATCATTATATCTTAATTGTAAAAATTGTATTAGTCTTACTTTTTCAATTATTTTCGATCAATTTCGTGACACATGATTAAAATATCAATGATTGTGTAATTTCTATCATTCGCTATTTTATATCAATCACTATTTTATATATCTAGCATTGAATTCTTCGATATTAGAATCTAATATTCAATCCAGCATTGAAATCACTGAGATTTATATTTATACGATCGTCGAAGCTATATATATCAAAAGAATGATCGTATATATGATCATTCAGTCTCTACATCTAGGACACATTGCAAGAACTAAAGTGGACGAAATCATTATCATCTCATGGTCAAAGTGTACGTTATTTCCTACAATAAATTATAAATATTAGTAAATTTTCTTAAAAATGTTATATTAGCAACCAATAAAAAAATTACTTAACAAAAAACAATATAATACAAATTTTTAGGATAAATTAAAATAAAATCCTTATTATCGACTGATTACATGATTTTAAAAGAACAGAATAAATTTGACTCACTGATTCTCTTCCTCCTTTAGTTGTTGAATTGCAGACTTAAAATTTATTTTATTAATACTTTATCTTTACCATAACAAAAAAAGTATATTGAGAAACATGTTATATTAAAGATTATAACAATTTGAAAATTGAAGGATAATCGAGAAAATCACAAAGGACTGTTGGAATGACCATAATTTGTTTAATGATAAAATAGTAATATTTTTTAATAATTTTACAATAACTATCATTTTTATTATTAGAAAATCAGTGCGTTTTTTTTATCCAATGTTCTTCATATTTCAATTTTTTTGTAGTTTGAACTTATATTATTAAACATAAAATCTTAGATAAGTAGAGAATCCATTCACTGCATTGTTATGCAAGATAATTATGTTACATAGTATCACCGACATTCATTTTCAGTGAAGTCTTATTTAATATTGTTCAACAATAATATATATGTGCTTACATTAGTATCTCACAATGTAATACAGTTTTAATTATATAGAATTGGCATTCATTAATTTTATTGAATCCTATACAGGCAATAAAATCTTGTGTAAAGTAGTTCAATTTAACTATACCTATAAATTCATTCATGCTTGTGTTACTGTAACATCATACTTCGATGTAGAGCATTCTTCAACTGAAAAAAAGGCAAATGTGTATGTTAAGGTCTGGAAGACATTTACATTTTATCTATCGAAACAAAATGTAAAAATTTGCAATATCTCTTTCTTCTTATACAAATATTAATATTTACTTAATAATTAATTAATATTTACTTTGTAGTCGGTCTTCTTGATGGTTCTGAAGCAGTAGGAGGTGGTGGAGGACCTCTGCGTGCTAACTCTTCTAAATAACCCATTAATAAACGAGTCCGTTCGGTGGCTGCAGCTTCAAGTACAAGAAATCTTCGATCCTTTCTGAGAATTTCCTCGATTTCTGCTAGGTGCGAACTATTTTCTTGAACTTTTTTGTACGTTTTATCAGTAATTAGTTTTGTTTCCTGAAAATCATATTTTTTTTAGCAAAAACTATATAAAAAAATATATATATATATATATTTATAAACTCACCTGTAAAAGCTCTCTAAAATCGGCTTTGGCAGCAACAAGTTTGTCCTTAATATATTCTTTAAACTCCTTCTCGCATTTCTGAAAAGCAAAAAATGTATATACATACGAAATATAATAATGAATTGATGATAAGTAATAATAAAAATTTAAAATCAATATTTATTTTTTACATATTTACTTTTTATTGACGATTATTACGTACCCGATCACTGGAAGAAAATTTCAAGTATCTAGGATCATCCTTCAACAATTTTTTAATATCCTTCCAGGATGCTGTTAATTCAGTCGATGCGCCTACTTCATCAAGCAACTCCCGAAATTTGTCGCGTTTTTTGCGACCTAATTGCTCGATGTGTTCATTAAACAGTCGTTCTTTCTCCTCGCGATCTAAACTTTCAGCAAGCTCCCACCTATGATCCTTTCTAAGTTGTCGCTTTGCTTCTCTCCATGCCAGATCACCGTTTCTCACCTAATTCAGATAAATATTCAAAATATTATGATCAAAAGTATCGATAATTCGTATCAAAAATATTATGCAATTGAAAATAATACCAAATCAGCGAGAAGAGCACTAAAGTGTTGAACCGCCTCTGTGTGACGATGATGCTGTCTCTCTTTATCCCTATCGCGAAGATGCGTAGCAAGAGTCCTTTGTACTTCTCTTTCTCTCTCTCGAAGACTAGCTTCTGCTCGTCTTTCACGTTCTCTTTTTTGTTTCTCCCGATCTTCCTCTGAATCGGAATGATCATCTCCATCTTCCTTCTGAACAATAAAATTTATTTTATAAAAAAATGAAAAAACTGCAAAAGTGCTGAAAATATAAAAAAATGATAAGTGTAAAAGAAAAGGCAATATTGTTATTGTTAATTATTCTTACATCATTTTCTTTTTTTACACTTTTTTCATCACTTTCTTCGATTTCCCCGCTTTCTTTCTCTATCACCATCTCCTTCTTCTCCTTTCCATTTTCCTCCGCAGGAACTTCGCTCTTCCGTTGCTTCTTTTCCTTCGTATTATCTTTATCTGTTCTGTCCTTATTAGATTTCGCCTCTTTAGCTCTGTCTGAATCTTTACGATCTCTATCCTTCTTCTCCATCTTGTGATCTTTTTCTCTGTGTCGATGGTCTTTGTCTTTCTCCTTCTCCTTTTTCCGCTCATCCTTCAGTATGCGAACATAATCTCTAAACCAATCTTCCCGCGTAGTCGCCGACTCTACGACTCTGTATCTCCAATCCGATTCCAATTTTTTCTTACAATCGCTCCAATGCGAATGCCTGTCGATGTCTTTGTGTTCACGTAGCATTGCAAAGAATTCCTTTTTCACCTGAAACGCATTTAACATAAGAGTTTTCATCGCTGAAAAATAATTACTGTTTGCTTATGTACTATTATACAATTCTTTTGGTTTTAAGATCAGATTTTCTTGGCTCTCTTATATCATGCACGCTTTAATAGTATTTCCAATCAATTATTACACGCTCAACCACATTACAATCACTTTTATAAACATTTATAATATAATGACTTGTAATGTGGATCAAACTATTTCAACTTGCAAACCTTTTTTTAATTGATTTTCAAACTATATTTCATTAGGGGTAGAGAAGAAATAGTCATTCATGTTCATTTCTATCAGGAAGTATCACAACGTTAAGGGCTCTATTTTTTGTCGGATTTTTTTTTTATTTTAATGTACTAAACTGGTTCATTGTGGCTGAAAAAAATTATGGACTTATTATTCCTGTAAAAATGATTATCATGTATTATGTAACCAGTCATCATTAAATATATATAGTATGTTAATCTTATATACACATTATATAATTCAAAAAATGACTCAATTGATTTAAATTTTAATTTTTCAGAAAAATCATGTTCATTATATCTACATGATGTATTCGCATTTAATGATGACTAGAAGTGTAAGATAAGTACATATTTGACTGCCGTCCTTGCTGAAACGAAAAAATGTGGTTAGTACATTATGATTATTGTATTAACTCCAAAAACATTAGAAGCTCGCAGCCGTCCAAATTACGAAACGAGTTTCCATCTAATTTATTTTTTGCTCCTATTATTGCTAGACTCCAAAATATCTTCCGAAGAATCCATAATTTTATTTAAACAGCGTCTCGCGTATTTTATATAACACATCGCATCGTTTACAAAAATTGTAAGGCTATTTTTTTCTTAAAACGTATATATTTTTTTTTATAAAAGTAACTAGAGATTCTTTTATTAAACTATTTTATATAAAAAAAACGTTACATTATTAAAATAAAATACACTTCCTTCTCCTAAACCTCGATACTTCTAAATTATAATAAAATAGCAAAATTAAATACAATAGACAGAGTTTTAAACTGTCTAATCTATGCAACGTAAACCCAAGAATTATTCTATAACTTTTCTTCCGATTCCCATTGCGTAATTTGTAAACGACTAAAACGAAATATTTTGTGCAATAGCTATAATCTTTTATTGCATTAAAAAGAAACGTTTAGATAATATTATTTAATAAATAGTAATCAAAAAATTAATGATAATTCAGACGATGGCACGTCTTCGTTTTCAGATTGCCATAATATTTACTACTTGGATCCTGATCCTATGTAAAATTTTACTGAAAAAATTTGTGCCAATTGTTTAAATTTGGTTTTTTTATCCGAGTGAAATTATTGTAAAAATCCTTGTATTATTTTTAGAACAATAATAGTGAATATTCAAGTCAAAATCCTCAAGACTATAAGCCAAATTTTTATAGAAACGTATTTTAACGATGCCAAATCTAATTTATATTGTTACATATTAAAATTTTATATTATAACTTATTGCAATCCTCTAAAATATATCCTCTATAATATATCTTAATAAAATTATAATTTTTTTATATTGTTGATAAGAATGAAGAATAAGAATCTTTGACAGAATCTTAAAATTGGCTTAGTAATATACATATAAATATATATTTTTGTTTTGAAAGTTATATGTAAAAGTTCAAAAATGTCTATAAAAGTTTAAAAATATTTTTGTAAATAAAATTTATTATATTATGTATTGACATAAAAACAATAGAAAAAATTTTATGAATGTATATTTAATCTAATCATCTACATTTAATCTAATCATCATACAAAAAATAATTTTTTACTTAACAATATTAATAAAAGAAAGAAGTAATGTTATACAATCTATACAACTATTATTGAAAAATAAAATAGCAAATTATATATACATACATAATTTCTTGCATTAGTAAATTTGTTTTTATGTCCATACATTTAATATAAATTCTGTGGTAGCATTAGAGAATCGACTTTTTCCAAATCGAAGTAACTGAGCTCTGAGAAATTGTTCTTTGTGAAGATACTAATGCTACCTCGGGCATTTGCCTTTTTTTCATCTTCCATATTAAATTGATGAATTTACGTGAAAATTCTCAAATTGATTTTGACTCTGGGGAAAAGTTAATTTTTTGAAGAAACGAGGATTACGAGTAATATACAAATACCGAGTTCGTTCATTGTCATGACTCTGCTTTGGAGTAAAGAATGCGGCGCGCGAGGGTGTGCCAACAGTGACCCGCAGTGTAGGTGGGAATGGTAGATGACATCATCCATGCCACCAACCAGCTTCAGAACCAAGCCACTCCACATACGGAACCTGTCCTGCCTGCCTCCTGACTGAAGTGGAGAGTTCAGAACACATAAGTATATAAAGGAACCGTGACATACTAAGATTTTATTCTCTACAATTCCCATCTTAGAGCTACAAAACTTTTCGATTTCTATCGAGCAAATCTACTGGATTAGACAATTCTTATTAGAGAAATATATATATATCTCCTGGTATATGTGTTCTTCAGCCATTATAATTTTAGGTATTCGTATTATCTTACAAGTGGAACAAAATAATAACATACCTATGAAACCTGAAAGAAATTAATCAATTATCGCTGTAAACATAAACTTTATTAAATATTATCAAATATATCCTCTTCTATCTAAAGTTAAAAACGCTTTCTATCTATTCTTAATTTGATTTTTATATCATCGCGCATTATAAAACTTCGCTTGATAAGGGGAGATAAAATTCTTGGATTTAATTAATCAAAATAATGTAATTATTTTTAAACATAGAAGCAGATACTGAATAAATATATATTTAGCCCATGCGCAACTTATCGCAAATGTAGTATATACTACATTTACACACTGCTTCAAATATTCGTCGTAAAGCATTTATGGAGCAATTTATTATAAATATATGACATCGGCCTGGAATGGAAGGAAAAGTTTATTGGACAGGATTTAAAACTAGGAAATGTGGTTTGTATAATGATGCTCTTTTCTTAAAATAAAGAATTTAGGTACACTTTAGTAAAAATATATGTTCATATAAAATTATAACTCATTTTTAAGAAAATATAACTTTAAATATAACTTTTTTTTTAATTATATAATTTATATTGGAGCAGGGGAAAAAATAATTCTTAACAGACTTTAAACTCATATGAACAATATGTGTGAAAATTGATATGTGTAAAATCATGTGAAATTTAATACAAAATTATAAAAATTTTAATGGATAAAAGTTTACTGAATTAAATACATATCATTAAAATTATTTGAAACATAATTATAAGATATCTTTTTTAAATATTATTATAATAAAAAAATTATTTATTATTATTTATAAAAGATTATAAAATGTACCTAAATCTTTTCTCCATATTTGTTAATATATACATATTTTTAACGGAATCTTAGAAAGGGATATGTTGCTAGAATGTTTATTTTACTTATCATATTAAATGTTAAAAGTTTAATAAGTTAATTATAATGCCCTGAAAATCTTTTGCATTGTCACACAATGCGCTCATTTAATAATGTTAATAAAATGAAAATACCTGTTCTCGTTTGGCTGTTTTTTCCTCTTTCTCCTTCTTTCGTACTTCCAGGAGATATTCGTTGAAAAGGCTTTCTCGTTCACGCATCTTTTCTACATTCTTAAATCGTTCATCTCTTCCGTGTTTTTGAGCAAAATCACTAAATGACGATCTATAAAATAACATCAAAAAAATTAATAAGATAAACAGAATTTAAAAAAATACATGTTTTCCATGTATACATACTTTCCGTGAAGTCCGGCCTCCTCTAGAAGCTTCTGAAATTGATCTTTCCGTTCTTTCATCTTATTCCTCTTCTCTCGCCTTTCTTCTTCCGCTCTCTCCTTCACATATTTTTCAAAAACTTGTTTCCTTTCCTTTGATGTTAGAAGTAAGTAACGTGGATCAAACACTATTTTATGAAGTTCTTTTTCCCAAGTACTGAACGCAGATACCTAAAGATACAGTATAATGTGTTACAACAGAGCTAGGATTTTTTACTTGCATATTTTGGCCAGATTTTGTGATTTATACTTTTCTCACGCGTATTAGCAACAAGTCATCGGATATACATAAGGATGCGCGGCATTTAATCTAGGAGTATCTATATGTAATCAAACGCAAATTTAATAATATTTTTTAATAATATCGCAAAAGTTACGCAAATAAATATGAGTTAAAAACTTGGAATAAAATATCACAAAAATCTGAATTATTATAGAACATATATGTACATAATTAATAAAAGAAAAATTATATTATTAATAAAATATAAAATATCGAAGAAAAAGTTTTAACTTTAAAAATTCTGGTAATATTAGAAAAGTATTATCTTATTACATTTGTATCTTATTATATACAGTCGCTTCTGAGGCTAATATACGTTTTTTTATCACGACTTTTAATGACTCGTTACTAATGCACGAACAGTGAAAAAAAAAGCAATGGATATAAATTACAAAATTTAACCAAAATATGCAAATAAATTCCAATACTGTATCACAATAGAAATAAAGATATATGATAATTTACATCTTTCTCTGCAAGCATATCTCTGAACGATTTAATTCTGGTTTCCAACGGAACTATCGCTCTCTCCCTTGCTGCTCTCACCTCGGCCTCTATCGCAGCTTCCTTACCGATGTCGATGGTTTTCTTCTCTTCCTTTTCTTCCTCTTCTTTTATAGGTGTGCCTAAAATAATACAAAATTTATATTAAAAATTAATGTAATTATTATACTTATTTTAGAGCAAGAATTATACTTTTGCTATCGTCGTGCTTTATTTTTTTTGCTGGTGTGGGTTGTTCGTCGTCACTGCTCTCACTAGTATCTGATTGGCGTGTTGGTTTCGCAGCACCGATTGCATCTGGTGGAGTTGATATCATCTTGTCGACATCTTGACGACCAATAAGATCATCTGGTCTTTCCCAGACAGATATCCGCGAAGAAGGATTGTAGAAAAATACCCGTCCATCTCCCGTCCAAACGACGCACCTGTAGAATATATAGATGTTTTTTTATTTCATATAAATATTTATTATAAATATATATGAAATATAGTTAGATATACCATGGAGTTCCAGGCACTGGTGTACTAGAAATAGGTCTAGACTTGTCTTGAGGTTTTGCAGGTTCCTTTGCGGTGCTTTCTTCCTTCTTAGGCTTAGCATTATCCGCGTCTTTTGTATTATCTTTGGTTTCATGAGTGTTTTCTTGCGGCTTCTCTTGTTTGTTAGGTTCAGCCGTGGCGTTGTTATTGGTAACGGTAGTGGTTGTAACGACAGTACTCGTAGGAATAGCATTTGCTTCCTCATTTTTCTGCCGTAATGCCAATTTTGCATCTAATGAAACGTTTTAATAATATATCAAAATTTAAGATTTGTGTTACAAAAAGAGATTACAGTCAGATTACATTATAAAGATTTGTGATGCAAAAAAAGGTGCTCAGATATATAATCCAGATTATAAATCCTTATTAATTATAATAATCCAGTTATAAATATACATACTTACTAATTACAGTACTAAAAATACTCTATGAATATATGCAGATATGTAAATATATACAGAATATACAGATAACTGAAATTACACATACTTTCCAAATCTTTTAACGGTTGTGGTTTTTCCCATACTGACTCTCCTGCTTTACTATTGTAATAGTACAATCTGCCATCTGGTGCACGATGCTCAGTCCAAACCATAGCAGCTGCCACTAATTCAGCATCGAGTTGCGCAAGTATAGCAGGATCTTCAGCATTTACTTGAGGCGCCATTACACCATGAGGCATTTGTGGCATACCTGAAAGATGTAAGTGCGCATTATTTTAATCTTTAAATATTTTTCCTTTATGTAATACTTGTTAAATATATTCTTTTGTGAGTATTACCCCAATTCGCTTGTGGTGGCCCATAACCACCAAAGGGTTGAAAACCCGGCGGTGGCATTCCGAACGGTGCCGCTCCAAACTGCGTAGCAATCGGACCACCAAACTGATTTGGCATTCTATGTTGCATAGGTATCATATTTGGCGGCGGCTGCATCATGTTTGTAGTTACAGTCGGCGTATTTATTGGTGGCGTGTTGGTAACTGTTGTAGGTGCTGTACCTGATATTTTAATCGATGACTTTAATTTTTTTTTAACAAAAATATTTTTATGTATTTCTCATAAATTTAAAAGATTTTATTGCTAAGATAAATATAAAGCATCAAGAATATTTTAAAAATTAAGTAAAAGTTTGTCTTCTCCAAAACTCACTAATTACCATTAGATTGATTTGTATCAGATGTTTGATTATTGACATCTGATGTATCATTCAATGTTGGAGGTGGCCCAGTACCAGGAGGTGCTGTACTTAACTGATTGATAGCATCTGCATTACTAGAAGATTGTTCGCTTTGAGAAATTCTATTTTCACTAATTTGAGTCGGTGTACTACTTGACGAAGTAGGTGTAGTGGATCGCGTTGTCGCTTGTTTCGATGCACCATGTACTAACTGCTCTAACTATAAAACCATGAAATATAATTTTTTTTTGTTTAATTAAATTAAATTTATACAATATTAAATTTCATATAAGAATAAAATAAAATTTTATTTTATAATATTCACACATTTATTACGATTCTTATAATAGCAGAGAAAATTTAATACAAAAATATTAGTTGCAATTTAATAGGATAATATTTTTTCTCATACATATATTCATATACATATTTACATTATTTATATACATATTTTTAAATATTTGACTTTTGACATAACTAAGCTTACTGTTGCATCTTTGTTATCGATAACTTAATAAAAGAAGTTCTTATAAATATGTACTTACCTGATCCTGCACCATGACCTTCACATTTGGTCCCTCTGGTTTAGTCCATGTAGTATCTCTTGTACGAATATTGTAGTAATATGACTTGCCATCAGCAGCTTTTGTCTCTACCCATACTTCCCCATTGAGATCTAGACCTGGAATGTTTGCTTGCTGCTGTGATTGTTGTTGAGGTGGCTGTTGTTGTCCTGGAATCTACAATATGTATTATTTAAAAACATATTCTTAAACTTTGTGTTGAATATTTTGATTTGAAATATTTATTTTTTTATTTAACTCTATTTTTGCAAAAGTATGTGTGTATGTGTGTATATAAATTTTTATGTAGATTTATCATACATGTGCGCACATATGTATTTCAAGATTTACTTTATTTATCTAATTTGAAATATTATATAAATTGTGCTATAAGATAATAATTCTGCTTTTTAAAAAAATAAGTTACAATAATAAATAAATAAATTTACATCAAAATTTAAACTATACAAATTAAAATATATTAGAAAAAACATCAATACTTTAATACAAGTGAGATACAAGTGAATACAAATATAAGTGAATGCAGATGAAAATAAGATTAAATATATGTATTATAAATATATAAATATTTTTAAAGCTATTTTTGTACATACGCTATTCATGTTAGGTGGTCCCATTCCAGGAGGTGGCCCATATGGACCGGGTCCTGTACCAATAGGCCCATTCATCATATGTGGCGGTGGCTAAATCAAAATAATTATTTTTAAAAATCCCCATTATATTTAAATAATATAATAAGTTTGATTTAAATAACAATTCAACTCATAATTATCGAGTGATCCATTACCATTCCTGGAGGTCCCATCATGTTAGGAGGTCCCATGAGATTTGGCGGGCCCATAGGTCCCCAACTAGGGTCAAATGGCGGCGGTCCTCGAAATCTTGGTCCAGCAGGGGGACAATTTGGCCTGGGTGGGCCCTCAAAGGGAAATCCATTATTTGCGCCACGAAACATAGGTCCACGTGGTCCAAATCCTCTTCCTCGAAACCTTGGAGGCCCACCACCCCTCATAGGGAAATCAAACCCACCTCTGCCACGACCCCTTAAATTATTTTTATATGTTTTGACTAGGATATCTTATCATTATATCATGCCACAGAGAGGAAGGGAGATCAGACGTATCTCTCGTATATTCCGAATCGTTCTCGAAAAAGCATCATTCAACAATATACGAATCTGATCTGCTCACTTCGAGTACAACTACATTCCCCATAATAATGTTTCTACAAGACGCTGTAAAAATATCTCTCGTAAATAAATCATGACATGAATTTCACACAAAATAACTCCACGATACGGAATTGCGTTCCACGCAAATTGGAGTAAAAATAAAAGCCCGACATGCTGCTTATCAAGATTCTCGTGAGAAAGAATATATATACGATATTAATAAACAGATGCTGCGATCGGTCCTAAATCGAGCAGAAACATTACGGTGGGAAAACATCGGGAGGGAGAGAGACGCGGAGGGAGCGCATGATGCGACCAGAGGGGTGGAGCGATGGCGGTAGGGCAGGCGGAAGGGGGAGGGGGGGTGGAGAGCGAGGAGAGAGCACATCAATCTCAGCGGTGCCGCGAGCTGGTGATCGCGAAAATCAACCGGCAACCGCGCAATCATGCGCCAGCCTGTCATACGCACCGAAAACCGCCACGGCCACGCGGCATAAAATGCCTGTAGTCGTCCCCCTCGTAACTGTACTCCTCCGTCTCCTCCATGGCTTCGTCATTGTGCTCCTGCTCGTTGCTAGAAACGACGGGCTCGGCCGCGATCGCGGCCGGCTGTTCGCTGCTCGCGTCCATTTCCGATGGCTTTTACGCGGAAAGAATCGGGGCAACAGCTGCGTTATTGCTCGTCCAGCTCACACGCCCATTTACCGATATATCACTGCTATCGCGCTCTTCCCACGGCCGCTCTCGTTTCTCGCGAAAAAACGCGCCGCAAACAAATTATTACTATTTTACGCGATGCAAGCTGTAAACATATTGCTGCCAACTGCGCGATTACACGGATCCCCACTCGACGCGCCGCCGTGGCGTTCTTGATAACTCGAGGCGCTCGGAGCGACTCCGAAACGTCAAACCGACCGCGCATTTTGATTTGGAGCGATTTATAGCGTTTTCCATTGACAGAACTGGTGCGCACTGAGTGCATAAAGGTTATCACACACAATTTTATGACATAAGTAATTAAAAAAGTAAAATAATTAATAGTAAGAGCTATTATTATTGTTGTTCGGTATGAATAATGATAATAATACCTCTTACTATTAATTATTTTACCTTTTTAATTACTGTCATTATAAAATAAAATAAAGTAAAATTGTGTACGATAAGCTTTATGTGCACTCAGTGCGCACCAGTTCTGTCAGAGAAAAACGCTATTATTCAAGCAGAGCCGGATTTAAAGATGTGGAGACCCTGGGGCAACGAAGAGACCTCTAACTATTTCTGAACCAAAATCAAATAGAAATTTTTACGTTGCTTAAATAATTTCTTGCGAAATAACAAGGTCAAGTAATATACATAGATTTTGTAAGTGTTGTATACCATTCAATAGGAAATTTTATCCAAAAATTTGTGGAGGCCCCCCTGGGCTTCAGTCCCTGTTGCCTCCACCTAAATCCGGCCCTGTATTCGAGAAAGACAGATTTCTTTGCTTTTTAACCAAACGCTTCGAAACTTTCGTAACATCCAATGGAACACCGCATTTTATCGAGTTACCAATTTGTAAGAATAAAAAGGCGCGAAAAGAGAGAATCTGATATGGTGGCAAACGTTGTGTGATATCGGTAATAAATATTAGATAAATATCGAATAAGAAAAATATTATAAATCACAGATTTCAGTATTGTGGAAATAATAGAAAGTAAAGATTAACATCTCTCTAATATAACGAAAATAGAAAAAATAAGGCTTTAAATAATATGCCGTTGCTTGCTTTTTATGTTGCATCTTCTTTTCGTGTGTATATTTTCGCCTTTTATTTATACATTCTATATGTTCTCTTTACCAATTTTTAGCTACATGTGTATAAAATATATAATGCCAATAATTATTAAATATCAATTGATAGTCGGAATGTTTAGATTATTCTAATCAAAACAGCATTAGTCAAAAAAGCCGAAGAGGAAGAAAAAAATAAAGGCAAAAGGTTAGAATGAAAACGTGATACATCTTTACAACTAAATAATTAATGTTGCAAAATAAATTGTAAAGAATATAAAATTATTGTATGATAATCTAATGTAATCGGTATAAATAGAATTTGATATAGTTTTTAAATACTATTTGTATATCCATATTAATAGAGTACTAGAAATAATAATATATATCGATCAATTTTATCTTTTAAATCTTTATCTTTTTTTTTATAAAATATCTTTAATATATTAGATATATGTATAAATACACAATAATGTAAATTTATTGAGGGTACATTATTGTATTAAATTAAAACATCTATTTTTATTGTACTAAATTAATAACTATTCATAAATGCATGCTTATTAAATAGTTAAATATTCTCTTGTTGTGCTATACTTTTTATTTTACAGATTATTAATAATGGCACCAATTTCCAAGGAATCTGGGGAAAATCTACTTTCAAGTCCAAAGGAAGAAGCAGCCCAAGAATTTGAAAGAGAGCAAGTACAATATGAAGACTTGACTATTGATTTTAATGATAAATTAATCGATTTCTCTAAGCAATTTTGTCATATATATTCTGTAAGACTGGCAGAATTGAAAGCAATACTGATACCAAGAATTATTGCAAAATGGGGTAAGCTGTAACAGTGTTTTATGCAAAAATATTCTATCTTTCTATAGTAATAATATGTAATAAAATTTTTGTACACAAATATCTTGTTACTGATTCAAATAAATAAAAAAGATATTTATTTTGTTCTTAGGAAAAGTAAAGATACTAAAGTTGGCAGAATTAGAAGATTTTGAAGGACAAGAGTGTGTAATAGTTGGTACGCTCTACAAACATCAAAAGTGGAAGCCATCGATATTACATGAGCTAAGCGAAGATTATCAACTCACATTACCAGAACTAAGATCAAATTATTGCTCAGAAAAGGATCAACTTTTCTTAGAAGATGAAATGTTACGTATCAGATTACTAATTGAAGATGCAGAGATGAAGAATTATGTTACAGGTATCGTATGTGCCATATTAGGCCACAAAGAAAAAGATGGCAATTTTGTGGTAAGTGTAAATTTTTAAAATCTTTATTTTTTTTTTGTATTGTTTGTAATACATGCAAAATTATTCTTTTATATCTTATTCAGGTCAAGGAATGGTGTTTTCCTGGTTGCGTGCCTAAAAGTTCACTGATACAATTAAAGTCCAAAGGAAAATTGTTATTTCTATCTGGGCTCGATTTGGCAAACAATTCAAAGAGTTTGTCATTAAGTCTTTTAACTGAATGGATATGTGGCATGGCAGGAAATGCAGTTGTTCAAGAAAATGCTACTTGTATTGTTCAAATTATTATTGCTGGTATATACCCTGGTATATTCTTATGCCTTTAATTGTGTAAACCGATTTTAATTTTACATTTTACTTATTAAATGTCAGGTAATTCTGTCAAAACTGTTACAAAAACAAATACTTTAATGGGACATGCTGAAGGAAAGGCACAAGATGCCGCGATAGCAAACGAAGTCGCTGTAGCAACAACACTCTTAGACGTATTTCTCGCTGAAATAGCAACATGCTGTTGTATCACCTTAATGCCAGGTCAACATGATCCTGTAAATGCAATGCTGCCTCAAAAACCACTGCATCCATGTATACTACCACTAACATCTAGGTATTGTGCGAATATACCTCTATCATTGTGATGTAAATTATATTTGACGTCAATGAATAGGAAATAAGATTATATTTTTAAAACTATTTGTGTGTGTGTGTGTGTGTGTGAAAATGGATTTATTTTCTATTGTGTAGCAAAAACGATTTAAAAATCACTTTGAACCTATATTTAATTACACACATGCATTCTTAATATATTTAAATTTTACTCTTTTATTCAATTCTTTTAAATTCAATTTGGATGACCAAATCAAATTTAAGTAATATATAACAATAATAAAGTATGCTTTAAAAAATTGACAAGATTGGATATGATTGGATTGATATGTAAAAAATAGAATACAATGACAAAAGCAATATACAGTCCGGATAATAATAAAACGCAAAAAAGAAAGGCTAAAAAGATTGTAGCACAAGATGTTAGAGCATGAAAAATAAAAGTAATAATAAAAGACTCTAAGTAAGAGACATAGTATATTAATCAATTATATATAAAAATACATATATATGTTTAGATCTTTTTAAGATCTTTTTCAATGTTCAATAAGTCGTTAGAAAATAAACAAAATTAAATTTAAAATAATAACAGAGCGCGATTAAACAAGGACAAGCGCGATAGGAAACAAATATACATTTTTTATTATTTTTTGAAAAAATAGATTTAATTTTTTATATCAAATTTTATTGATTCATAAAAGAGCTTTTATTCTGGACCATAGTCGAAATTTAATCTATGCGTAAATATAATTCTGATTAAAATAATGTCGTGTTTTCTAGATTTGAAAGTTTTAAAGGTGCAACTAATCCGTGGATCGGCAAAATCACTGAACGTGTAATAATGGGTAGCAGTGGTCAGCCGATTGATGATATCATAAAAGCGACTGGTGCAACAGATATCTCTCCTTTAGATTGGTTGGAAAGAACTCTGTTTTGGAGGCATATGTGTCCGACAGCTCCAGACACATTACCAGTACATCCTTATTCTGTAAAAGATCCATTTATCATAAATTACTGTCCAGATATATACTTTGTGGGCAACACAGATAAATTTGAAACAAAACTGTGGAGAGGTAAATATTATTAAGCAAAATTTGATACAATTATTTATGTTTTACTGATTAAGCATTATTATTACATTATTATTATTAAACGCATTGTGTAAAATGCATAACAGATTTATTTCTCACTTTTGATGTTACAATATTGTATAGATATTTTGATACTGCTAATATCTTCTTACATTTTGCTAAAAAACTAAAGAAAGTACATTCAATTGTATTTGTAGGTGAAGAAAATCAGGTGGTGAGACTAATTTGTATTCCAAAGTTTTCCTCTACAAATCTTGCAGTTATGGTGGACATAGAAACTTTGGATACTGAAGTAATTTATTTTGGTACAAGTACCTGAATAAATTTATAATTTGTTTGAATACGACTAAGATAAAAATAATTAATATGTAACATTTTCTATCAGATCATTATCAAAACATATTTTTGTACTCTCATTATACTTTTAAAACAAAATAAAAATATAATATTTATATTTTAATACAATATTATGTTGTACAGCAAAAAATTTTCATACAATAAGTTTATCAAATATTTTGATTCATAATTGTTTTATCATAATCATAAAAGAATTACAATCATAAAAATATGTGTGCATATAAGTATAAATATATGTATGTATATATGTATGTATGTACATATATATATAACATGTAACATATATATGTGTGTGTGTGTATGCATATATATATATATGTGTGTGTGTGTGTGTGTGTGTATACATATATATATGTATGTATATATGTATGTGTATATATATATATATATATTGTGTGTGTGTGTGTGTGTGTGTGTATATATATATATATATATATATAACAATTTGCATAATGAGGAATAAACAACAATCTCTGTTGTCACCTATTTTTATTTGCATCTTGTAAAAGTGATATACAAAATTGAAACACATGCGATTTTTAAGAATTCGTAGACATTTGCCTGGTTATAAAACTTTTAATACGAAAGAAAATACATGTAGTATCACAGACTATTAGAAAATCGCGAAATCACAGTGACACAAGACTTTCAATATGAACTTAAATTAACAAGTGAGTTTATATTTCATAAATTATACCAATGATAAGAACATAACAGTCAAAATACAGAGTATCGGTAATTAATTGATAATACATTTTTAATATTAGCGCATATTTATTCTATATACTTTAAATTCTCACACACTATGTCAAGAATATTTTGTGTATGATACATAAATTTATACAACTCCTTTTTTATAATTTTCATTTTATAGCATTGTCCCCTCTTACCTGTACCTATAAGATGTACCAGTAATATCTTAAGACACAACTTGGTCATATATGAGAAATAAAACGGATTCTTAATACTAAAAAAATAAAGAAAATTCATATTCAAACTGATTTTGACTGTTATATAAATTACGACATTTGCGAAATTAGGTGCAAGTCATGTAATGATGGACAAAATATACAAGGATTTAAATACAAGTTTTCACATAATGATAAAATGGTAATTTATATACATTTAAGAGCATCTGTATATTAACATTTTTCGTAGAATGTCACACAAATTAGTGTATTCATTCTTACAAAATAGAAAAAGCACGCGATATTGGAAGGTACACAGTGCTACAGAACATTTCAATTGGCACTTTTATTTAAAGTGAAGAGCTGTGATTGTAACATACAGTTTTATACAAAACCGCTCAACCACTGTCATGAGATTCCACTTCTTTCAGTGAACTAATATTATCTAGTATGTGTATTTAACAGAAGGGGAAAAGATCAGTGATGCAAGTATACATCCTAAATGTACTATGACGCTTGTACAGTTCTAATGCTTTGGCCAAAATAGCAATACTTAAAAAAAGAGCAATAATATAATTAATTAAGGTTCTTTCCATTAATTTAAGCAGAATGAAGTTATAAAATTTATATTTATAATACACTTTACAGATTCGTAATACCATTAACTTAAGGTGCAATGTTACATGACCGACAGGTATATATAACAATTGACAGGTAGCTTCTGCATATAGTAACGACGACGTAGACATACTGTACTTATTAAGAGTTTTATATCCTATCTCTTAGCCGTCGGACGTATTCTCTCCTTTTCAGTGTCTCTATCGTCACCTACTGTCCACTCGGGATCATTGGGATCCTCACCATCTATGTCGCAACAAGCAGATTCGGTCGAATCCGATTCGGGAGAATCCATTTCTCTGTCCTAGAAACGTAGAAATATGAATAATTACACAAGCGACGATTACTGGAATCACCTACATCCACAATTGATCGCTTTGCAAAAAACTATTTAAAGTTGCAAGCTCTCATACGGCAGCTGCGCGAAACAAGGAGCAAACTAGAGAATCGTGTAAAAAATTCTATAAATGGATGGAAACTATATAACGATAACGTTGACTTAACGCGATATCTTTGTTGTGTAAAAATTTGCTAATTCTGTGTGTATATGTGTGTCTGTATGTGAGAAATAAGTGAAAAATAAAATTAGAGAATTACGTTACAAAAGTATAGGAAGCGTCAAGTGGCACTGCTTACCGGAAATAGCCTCGAGAGGAGCCATGAAAATTGGCTCAAAGTGTATATTAATAGTCAGTACTATATAGCACCCACATACATTTTATATAATTCAAATTTTTCAGACTTAGATATTTAATGCGAAGATATATATCAATACAAGTACAATGTACGTACATCATCACCCTTATCTTCGTCGCGAGAACATATAGATGTAGACGAAGCTTGCCAATGTCCATCCGGCATCACTTCTAACATTTTGTCGTAAATTTCTTCAGATAACGGGAATACTCTTGGTTCATACGGTAAAATCTGGAAAAAAAAAGATTGGGCTTTGAATATTACGTTTGTGTATTAATTTTGATTTATACGCAATACATGTGTCGTTCATTATGCATTACCTCATTTTCATCTTCGGTAAATGCGACCGCGGCATCATCCTTCCCCAGTCTTAAAGCGGGCATAGTACGACGTCGAAGAGAGTTTTGTAAAGCAGACGGTCGATGCGAATCCAAACCCGACGACTGTTCAGTGTCCTGCACTTGAGATGGAGTGGCAGGTGGAGACGTAAACGGAGATACCACGTCTCCACCAAAGTCACTACTCGCGTGCGGTGACATTGGATCTAAAACAACTTACTTTCTTTACGAGAGAATATAATTTTTGGTTCGATATTAAAAACTATTATTTCAACAAAAATATAGAATAATATTGAAATAATAATGTAAATCTCTTGCAATTGCTCTTATAATTGCCATTTAATAATGTCAAAATTCACGATTAAACGCAATACGACATACCTGGTGTGTTCGCACCACTGTCTGCTCTGCTGTCGATACGACGATTGTGACGAATACGCGTTTGATGCGGCATACTAAGATATGTCATGAAACGTTTATATTCCTCGCGTTCGCTACGCTCGTGCCTCAGGGCGATTGTTTCATCTGACATATCTTCAATCTGATAAAATCATATACAATCATTGAATTACGACAATGAAAAAGAAAATATCACATCATTTTATTTTGTGCTGAATTGCGTTCTTATCACTTACTAGATCTTGTCATTCACTTACATCACTGTCCTGACCAGGCCTATGCATTACGCCATTCTTCACATCCATTTTCGAAGGCTCTTCGCATAATCTCCATCTTTAATAATACGAGAAATATATTAATTAATATGATATTATAATGATATATAATCAAAATAATTAAGATAAAAATCGGAGCAATAGCTCGATAAATTATAAATATACTTACTTTGGTGTTAAAATCTCTTTGTATTGTAATTTTTCAGGCCTCGTTGAAGCAGCAACACTATAGGGGATGACTATATTGTTAATATCGTAAGAGTTTTGTCGCAAACGCCTGAAATAACAATTGTTATGAAATGTTTGACATTTTTTCGAAATAAAAGTAATACATATATATTAATTGATAATTTTATAAATAGAAAATTAATCGTGCTTAATTTTATATCTTAAAATATTTGCTTTCCAAAAATATAGCAGTTTTAGCACATGAGAAAATAATATAGCAATTTTGCCAACGAAAACATATAGAATTACAAATTGTCAAAATATTGTATATTTCTTACCCATGTGGATTGGAACTTTTTTCTTTAACAGTATTTTTCTCCGAAGAGGCAGTAACATGTTGCAATGGAGAAGGCACTGGGGATGAGTGTTTGCTGGAACTTGAAAGCGCGCTAATGTCGTCGTCATCCTCAGTTGGCAATTTTGATATTTTTTTCTTGTTTAATCCAGATACGCTTCTTTCCGAATGGCCGAGTCTATTTCTCTTACCATTTTTCAACATTTTTCTCTTGATTCCTGTATAAGAAGAAATATGTTATTTTATATTGCGGAGAAACAACAGCTTGATCAAGCTCATTCTTTTACTAGACAAGAATAAAAAACTAAATGTACATGACATTTCGTGATATGTACTTGCTGTAAGAATAGTCGAGGATGATTTCTTTAATCGCGCGGTATATTTTGTTCTGTTAGGAAGTTTCTTATTTCTTCTTTCATTGCTATCTTTATCTTTCACACGGGTAACTCGCAAATTGCCTCTCAACATTTTCTGCTGCCATTCCACTGATTTCATAATAGCTTCTAAATGGGTTCCATGTACAATTTCTATAATAAACATATACGTGTGTAATATAGCTGCAAACTTTTTCACTACCACTTGACAATAAAAACAATGATATTTTATTTCTTATTTAGATATTTAAAAATTGAGTTATAGAGAAAATAGACCAGTTAAGTATAAACTTTACTAAATTATTGTTATCTCATTAGAGGAATTTTTTACATTATACTATGTATTAATTAGTACACATATGTATAAACGTACCATCAGGGAATGACAACACTGGATGAAAATTAGGATCAACAAGTGCTACACGTTCTTGTACAGAAAGTTGTTCAATTGGTTCTTGTGGTTGCATTGGATCTAGCCTTCCTGTACATAAAGCACACGCAGGCAACACATGATCACAATTGCATCTCACTGTTGACGCTTTAGCCGCACGCTTTGAAACTTCGTGTAGCCTATCCACTTGCAAAAGCTTTCGCTTTCTATAAAAACTCCATACAAATGGACGCGTTCTACTAGCTGGTAATTCACCCTCGGGCGAATTGTATCGTCCAGTAGAACCTGGTAGAGCGCCACTGTATCCGTTAACAGTTTCCGCATTTTCGAGAACAACCAGGCCTTTCGCGGCCCTAATCTGCCGTTGCAGATCGTTATGCTGTCTAATTCTGTATTCTAAATCTGATATTTGTGCCTGTAGCCAGGTCCACCGTGATGCTACACCTGCACGATCCTGTGCATATCTCCATGCTGCTCTTTTGGATCTGTGCAAATAATGTAACAATACGATTGGCCTTCTTATTTGCAAAAGATTATACATTGCGTAACAAATCACAGTAGTCTGTTATTGAAATTAATATTCTTAATAAATAATTAATCACAGTAGTCTATTATTGAAGTAGAAATTATACTTATAGACGAAACACCGGGAGACTTTAAGAAAAATCCAGCAAAAATTAAATATTTCAACCTTGTTCCCCTATCTTCCATTTTATAAAATCATTAAGTTTAAATATAATATACTGTTGCAATTACACATACAAAGATAAGAGATGCAATATTAAATCAAATATAAATACTAAACATCAAACAAATTAGGAAAATATTGTCAATATAAAGGCAATACACTTGTATTGTAAATAAACAAATAATAAAAAATCCAGAACCGACCCATAAAATATATTCGGTCTGTTTTTTTCAATTGTAATAATATATATTACTAATTATACAAGCACTCAAAGATTTCTCAAACACATTATATTAAAAGCCAAATTTAAAAAAACTGCATAGAATATACTTTTATATTGAGATATAAAAAAATAATTTTTGCAAACAACTAAAAATCTAAAGATTTTAGCAAATTAAGATCTAACAATATAAATAAAAATCTTTTTAATTTTCTGTTGCGAGTAGTATTAAAAATGAACTTTAATAGCATTAAAAATATTATTTAGAAATGAAGTTGTTCAAATTGCATTAAGCTAGATCTTTGAAGAAATTAAAATCAAATTTATGTTGCAGAATTTTAAAAAATACTTAAAACTATTTTTTTATATTTAATTATTTGTAGTACAAAAAATGATATTGATTTTGACAATAATAAAATTAAGTTGATGTACACTAAAATTACTTATAATTATTTCTAAACATTTTTTTTCTTGAAAAAATTATTTCAAAGTTATTTTTAAGTACTTTTTTAAATACTTTTATCACATTCATTAAATAAATGTCATGTATATCCTTTTTGTTTTTAATCAATTCTATTTCATTCAAATTTACTTTTTCCAATAAAGTGCATGATTGAAAAATTGCATATATTTAATAGAGACAGAATATGTGAAATACACTTATATAATGTTTAATACTAATATTAATTTTTTTTTTCATTATAGATAACTTACATGAGTAGATTCTGTTGATGAGGATTGTTAAATGTCTGCATTTCGTCACAACTTTCTCCACCACTACTGGATGCTGTACAATCCGAATCCAAGTTAGATTCTACAATGTGCAACTGTGTGGACAGAGCTCCAAACACACTTTCCACTTCTTCACCGTTTAGTTTAACCTGAGGAGTACCGAATACCGGCTGACGATTGCCATTATTGCCGGACGTACTGCCGCTCGCGTTATCACGCGACCCTCCACCGAAATATCGACAACACACTCTCTGACGATTCATACTGTTACTCTGGGCAATGCACATTTTCTCAATTTTTTGTAAGAACGAATGTAAACTACTGCTAATCTCAGGAAAATTTCTCACATTGGATTTTGAACCAATATTGACCAGTTCTTGCAGAAGATATTTCTTTACTCCGTGATGGGCCAATTCGAGAACGCCGGTATTCTCCTCTGCCACGTGTCTGCCAACTATTCTTCCTTGAAGTTTTCTCAGTCTTCTCAGTAAAAACGCGCATCGTCTCTCACTTTCAAATTGCTTCTGCGCCACAATGTCTTGTTGTAATTTTAAATTGTTAGACTTTTGTTGGTCCACCGTATCCACCGATATATTCATATTCTCATTGCAGAGACTCATTACGTCAACGCCATTAAGTAAATCCCGCTCGAAGGATGCGAATCCCTCTTCGGGCATGGCAAACATCTCCACGCCATCGACAGCACTTTGTACCGGCTCGCCACCACCGGCGGAAATGTTCTCGGCATTCTCCGCACCTTCTATCGAATTAATGACCTGCAAGATATCATCCACATTGTGCCCGATATCAGCGACATTCCCTATGTTGCATTGCTCGGCGGCGATATCAGTGCCAAAGGCCATGATCTGATCGACATCCAGATTTTTATTGTCTCCCGTTTCAGTCTCAGTAGCCACTAGGGGCAAGTCCACGCTCGATTTCAAGAAACCCATGTTGTTCGTTTGATCACCCATAGATGGGTCGCTCATTATAATGTCGATCACCTTCCCTACGGCGTGACCGGCGTCCGGCAGCGTAACCGGCCGCTCAAAGTCTTCCTGTTCCGCCTGCTGTTGCAGACACACTGCCGCACCGTTTCTCGATCCGATCAAGTCGGACGCGTTCGCGAACGCGGATAACGAGTCGAGGTCGTTAGCGTATTTGGAATTAATGACATCGCGTATGAGGTCCTTCGAGATACCACGCAAGCACTGCTCGTCGATCTTCGACGGTTGTACGTTCGCCGGCACCACGAACTTGGTCAAGATCTCACGGTTCTGGCACACTTCTGTGGCCTGCTCGGCGGACAGAAAGCCGCTGGCGGCTGCTGGTAGGGTAGGGAGCAAGTTTTCAGGCTTTTGAGGACCGCCTTCCGTCAGAGCAGGGGCCATCACTGCCACTGACGCTGCCAGAGCCGCGGCCTCCACATCCAGAGGCTCCCACGACGTGCCACAACGTGCGCGCCCGCCACTCCTGCGCTCCCCGTGCACCGCGCTCACTCCCATTCATCCATTACTACACGGCTCTGTCCTGCCTCCCTTACCGTCCGCCACCCTAAATTCACTATTCGACTTGTCTCTTTCTTTGTCCTCGCTTGTTTCCTTTTTACTTTTAGTACACAGTCTGATTTATTGGCCTGCCATCCCTTGCCCGGCCATGGTAATTACGTCGTTTCCACAGTTTCTCTCATGTTATCGATCATTTACTTCCATTATTTATCAGAAGACGATACTGCTCTCCTGCAAAAAATCAAAATATTACATCATGCTTTGTATGCTTCTTGCTTTATATATTTATTTATTACAAGAAATAAGAAAATAAAACACCGCATAAGTACCGACTTATTACGATCGAGATCATTCTAAGTGAGAAGTAAAAAAATGTTATCTAAGAGATAGACATAATTATTCTCGATATAAAAATAAATCATATTTTTCACAACAGAGAAATTGACAAAATTTAATGGTTGCTAAATTCTTTAATCACCGCATGTTAAAACGGGGTTATCTGTGCGTTACGCAAAATTACATAACATTTTTAAAGTCACATAGATAAGTATAGCCGAGAAGCAATGTTAAAAGTATAAGCTCGCTAAGTAGACTTCGTTCTAAGGAATCGGTACAAAATTGCGTAGTCATAAACACTAATATAGCTCACCTCGTTTCCACGTTTGAAGAAGCGTTGCATACTTGATGTCTCGTTTAAATGTATTCTGTATTCTCCCGCAATATAAATGAAAACATTCCGGTATCACACTGATAATGATTCGCTTGCAATTGTCACAATGGCGTTGCTCAGGATGATTATTTTCCAGAATCGAACTTTGTAATAACAATAATACTTCACAAAATCTTTCACCGCTGCAATGAAGATGACGTAAACAACAGCGATGCTTAAAATATTTCCGTCTAGATCAGTTATCTGGTGTACTGCGTCCCGTGTATCGCTTTTCTCCTGTGTGTCCTGGAAAAGAAAAGAATACGTAACGCTAAATGTTACAATGGCCTGCCCGCATTCACAAAAGATGCGCGTTTCTATAGCGAAAGCTGCAAATTACATATCATTAGCTTAATCTCAGAAGAGTATTCTACGGTCGATGGTACTCGGGTTTTATCCATCGAACCAGTTTAAATCATAAATATAAATATAAATATTGCAACTTTTGTTTATTCACGCGATCTTGTTTACCACTCTTTTCTTTTTGCATTATTTATTAAAATATTTTTTTATAATAATTTCGCTTCGTTGTTTTCCTAATAGCAAGTATTGAAAGTTTGTGCAACTTTTTGGAAAATTGTAAAAATATCATTTCTTAAGTTATATATTGCAATACATTGTAAAAATTGAATACTTTTTGGAAAATTGTAAAAATATCATTTCTTAAGCTATATATTGCAATACATTGTGAAAATTGAATAATACTTTTTGGAAAATTGTAAAAATGTCATTTCTTAAGCTATATATTGCAATACATTGTGAAAATTGAATAATACTTTTGGAAAATTGTGAAAATATCATTTCTTAAGCTATATATTGCAATACATTGTGAAAATTGAATAATACTTTTGGAAAATTGTAAAAATATCATTTCTTAAGCTATATATTGCAATACATTGTGAAAATTGAATAATACTTTTGGAAAATTGTAAAAATATCATTTCTTAAGCTATATATTGCAATACATTGTGAAAATTGAATAATACTTTTTGGAAAATTGTAAAAATGTCATTTCTTAAGCTATATATTGCAATACATTGTGAAAATTGAATAATACTTTTTGGAAAATTGTAAAAATATCATTTCTTAAGCTATATATTGCAATACATTGTGAAAATTGAATAATATACTTTTTGGAAAATTGTAAAAATGTCATTTCTTAAACTATATATTGCAATACATTGTGAAAATTGAATAATACTTTTTGGAAAATTGTAAAAATATCATTTCTTAAGCTATATATTGCAATACATTGTGAAAATTGAATAATACTTTTTGGAAAATTGTAAAAATGTCATTTCTTAAGCTATATATTGCAATACATTGTGAAAATTGAATAATACTTTTTGGAAAATTGTAAAAATGTCATTTCTTAAGCTATATATTGCAATACATTGTGAAAATTGAATAATACTTTTTAGAAAATTGTAAAAATATCATTTCTTAAGCTATATATTGCAATACATTGTGAAAATTGAATAATATACTTTTTGGAAAATTGTAAAAATGTCATTTCTTAAACTATATATTGCAATACATTGTGAAAATTGAATAATACTTTTTGGAAAATTGTAAAAATATCATTTCTTAAGCTATATATTGCAATACATTGTGAAAATTGAATAATACCTTAAATGCAAATTAAATTTTAAATATGTTTCACCAGCGCTCTCTGTCTCAGTAAATGAGTCATGCTTTTCGTTCGGCATATTTACGGTATTGTAATTTAATTTTCAATTTAATTTTATCTTATCACTATGAATCTTGTATCTTGTATCGCTAATCAAGAAGCTTAATATATATTTTTAGATTTGTGACACGTTCGATGTCTGTTATGTCTCATTCAGAATATATTTCTAAATATAAAATTCTTTATCGTGGAAAATTATTGAAAAACTTAAAATGATGATCGATTCTTGTCAACGCGTTGTAAAACTGTACGCTTCTTTCCTTTCTTACAGCTTTACATTAAAATAATTTTGCGATCGTAGCATCATATGATAAAATTCAAACTGCAAAGTGTGTAGTGTATATTTCAGTATATTGCGTTACTATAGTTACAATGTTTACGGCTATTTCAGCATAAATAATATTGCGCAATAAGCGTAACCAGATCGTGATAATCGCGCAAGTACGCAAATTTACGCGAGTCGACGGAGAAATAAAATAAAATCGACAGAGAGATGAACAATTGCGGATGATACACTGTTAGATACACCCGATATATACAAATGACTCATGATTACTCGTGATGACACAACAACGAAATTTCAATCGATACGATAAATTATATAAAAAAATCTGTGATGCGCTTATAATTTTTTTACGTTAAGAAGCACGTATTCCGAACTAAGCAAGAATCAGCTGATCCAAGATTATGTATCAAATTTCTTCTCCCGCTCTTTCAGATACCC
Source organism: Camponotus fellah (assembly GCA_030586385.1). NCBI lineage: Eukaryota > Metazoa > Arthropoda > Insecta > Hymenoptera > Formicidae > Camponotus > Camponotus fellah. The sequence continues at coordinate 1,373,429 of JAPIVC010000495.1, read as the reverse complement.
CTTTTATCAAAACGCCTGATTATCGGCAATGTAAAGCCGCACTGATAGCAGACAAGCTAAACATTATTAGAGAGTTAAATAGCGATTATTTTATTAAGAAAAAAAAATCAAATACCGAGAATGAATACTAATAAATATCGATTTTCTCAAAATCCACCGGGATTAAAATATCCGGGACGAGGCCTCTCGCTTTCACGGGGGGGAAAAAACTACAAATCATGTACCACGATAAACGGTGGCGAGAAAAATCGTAACGCAAACTGCGGCGTATGCAATCGCGCCGGAAGCAGACCGATATTTCTCCGCGGCGGGGCCAATCATGCGTATTGTTGACCGGGACAGAGAGCGACAGCGGGACAAGGAGAGACGACAGTTTTTAGCGGAAAAAAACCCGCTCTTGCGGGATGCAAAAGAAATTCCGGAGGGAGAGGAATTTGGCTGGGGAAAGGAGGCTGAGGCTGGGAGGAGGCGCCGAGAAACCGAGAGGAGTCGCTCGAATGAAGGCGAAAAAAGGAGAGAGAGAGAGAGAGAAGAGAGAGAGAGAGAGAGAAAAGGGCGTAGAGCAAAGGACTCCCGAGGGTGCGAATTCTCCTCCGCTCGAAGGGATACGCGCTTTCCGGTCGGCGCGACCGAACAATTACACGCGGCACAAACAATACACGTACACGCGGACGCGCTTGTGTGCGATATACGAGGCGAATTAAAGCAGCGGCACACGGTCTGACGCATCACCACGTGATACTGTCGCGGCGACGACGATGACGGCGGCGGCGGTGGCAGATACGCGCGGATACGTGCACGATTAGGAAAAACAGACGGCGACGAAGCCGCGAGAAGACGAGGAGAGGCGCGCGCGCTTCCTCCTCCTCGACGTCGATCGCGCGCGCGGCGTCTGTTGCATAACGAGCCACACGGATTTCGACCACGGAGCCAAGTTCCACGTACACGCGATCGCAATACGCGCGAGCCGGCTTAATAATCTACCCCATTAATACAATTATCGTATTATTCGTAACGAGATAGCGGCTATCGCGGGAAGAAGAAGAAAGATCAAGGACCTTGCGCGATCGATGCCGGGGAAGCCGAGAGAGCGACCGGATTCGATCTCTCGGGCGCGATTAATTCGCTACAGTCCACGCGGGGGGGTCTCCGCGCCAGGTGAACGGACGCCCTGCTCCCTTTCCCAGGAATCGACCACTATTCTCGGCCGCCGGATCCGCCGTCACTCCGCACTCCCGCACTCCGTTCGACGGCGGCGAGTATCGAGCGCGATACCGCCGCCTCGAGGAACACCCCGCGGAGCCGCGTGCACGCGCGGAGGAACGCGGACACGACGCGGCGACGGGACGGAGGGCCGGGACGACGATATCCTCCTCTTCCTCCTCCTTCTCCTCCTCCGTCTCCTCCACCTCGTCGCCGTCGATGCGACGCGAAGACGCCCGCCGATCGTGGAGAAACACGCCCGCGGGGGGGAAAGCGGGGACGGGTTTCCTCCGCGATGTTCGGGTCGCGTTTCGTCGCGTCTCGTCGCGTCTCGTCTCTCGCGACGTACAATGGCGGAGCAAAAAACAGCCTCGAGGAGAGGTAGTCGCTTCCCTCGGATCCACGGATTACAACGCACGCTCTCCTTCCTTTCGTGCTCGCTCGCGCCGTCTCTGTCCGCCTCTCTCGCTCTCTCTCCGTCCCTCTTCCTTCGCCCTCTCGCTCCGTCCCGAGCGAGCGCGCTCGCCCTCTCTCGCTCGCTCGCACGCTCCCTCCCTATCTCTATCTCGCTCGCTCTCACCTCTTCGTGGCCGGGCTCGGCATGCTCTCTCGTGGGATAGCGCCGCAGGCTTTCGCGAGGAACGCTGCCTGGGCCTGCCCTTTCGTGGGGCTCGCGTACCACGGCACTATCCGCGCGGTTCGCCGGTCCGGATCGTCCACGCCGAACCGCGACACGTCCCGTCACACCCAACGTACGATAATCCCGTCGTCCGCGCTCGGCTGCTCTCGTCCACCACCGATCTCCGTTTGCGAAGCGACGCGCGCGCGTTCTCTCCCTCCGTCTCTCTATCCCTCTCCTTCTCCCCCTCTCTCTCTCTCTCTCTTTTCACGTAACTGTCGTCACGGTACGTCGTACGTGTAGTCGCTCGTTCACGAAACACCACCACACTTTTCTTTCTTCCTCGCGAGGAGAGCACCCTCGAACGCTCCTGCGCGAAAACGCCTCTCTCCCGACGACGAGGTCACGCACATCCACGCACAACGCGAAGTCGGCCGTTCTAGCCGTCGCGGAGAGTCACACGAGCAACGACGCGAGCTATTTATCAATAATATATATAGGAAATTCGACCAACTTCGCTGCCACTGCCGCTGCCGTTGCTGATGCCGTCGCGCGCGATCGACCAATACTGCGGCGGTCGCGGCCGGATGTGGCCTTCGTAGCCACGCCGTCCAATCGGATTCGTTTGCCGCGCCGTAACGTCGGAGCTAAAGTCCAATTCGCAAGCCCGCCGCGAGCTCGCGCCGGCGCGCGAGGGCGCCACCCGGCCGCGCATGCGCGGCGACGCGCGATTGGATGGCGTTGCGCGCCATCCGCGAGCGCGCCACATTCGAAGGGGAACCTTCGCTCGCGTCGCGGTCCTCCCGTCCGCGCTCCCTCGTTTTTTTCGCGCACTCGGCGTATTCGGAAGATTCACGCCGCGCGCTCTCCTGCCTTCGACGTCGACGCGGATTTCGATTCTACGGGGTTTCCGTGGTATTCGCCGTATATGGTAACGTTGCCACGTCCCGACGTAGGCGTTGAACCTTCGCAAATGATTGGATGGATCGGCAGGTATTTTAAGATGTGTAATATTCCATATGTTTCCATAAAGAGGAAGTTTCCTTGCTTCGGATCGATTTGATTGTCGATGTATTAATAATTGAAGAATAATTGGGATACTTACTCTAATGTGCTCGAGCTCTTTCTTCTAGAATGACGCAACGTGGAGCGCAATCGATGCAATTACGTCCCTTGCAATTTTTATGAGAGTCGAGTGATTGATTCGAAGCTACACATGCGATTGAATCGATGCTACACACGTCTGCACGTATTGCGCCTGACGTCTGACTCTTGCATCAGGTATGCGGAATTTTCTAATTAATTTACAGATGCCGCGATTTTGTCAAATATCATCGCCCGGTGTCGTGCACAGCGCACCTACCTTTCGATCGATACATTTGAGAGACCCTTTAAAGATGAGTTGCTGTTGATACGTACGTTTTCGTGATTACCGATTGAACTCGGATCTCATGATAATTAAAGAATGTTATCGACCGAGTTTACCGATACATTGTTGTCGGTTACGCAGCTATAGATGACAGTGCATGTTAAATTTCAGAAAAAAGACGTTACGTACATACATGTATAATCGAAAACGGTACAAGATGTATCAGAATATCAATCTTTTTTTTTTCTATGTCAGAAAAACCATTAAATGTATATTCGTATCAGGAGCAAAATTCTATCAACTTGATATCAGATTCATCATCACATGACCTACATCCTATCCAAACCATTGTTGTTGCCAATGTTGCTGCAATATATTGCTGCAATCTAAGCTTAAGCTCCTTGTACAATGCTAGGCAACAGGCAATAGAAATAAGAAACAGAAACTATTCGCCAATAAATACGCGAAATAGAAAATATTTGTCAGTAGGAGAAGAGAATTAGATGCTACCAGGTAGCAGAGTGACGTCTTAATAACGTTATAATGACGTCATTAAGACGTCTGGAAACGTCATCTTGCTACCTGAGTATTTCTGTTCTTATTATTCTTATTGTCTGTTGCCTAGCACTGTACAAGGAGCTTAAGCAAAAGGCTTAATAATAATCTGTTAAGCTGTATGGAATGTTTCTTTGTATATTAGCCGTGAAATTTCTCATATTTCTCTTTTTTTTTCTCTATTTCTCTTTATGGGACATATCTCTATAAGACAAAATATTTCTAAAATATTGTATAAATATTATTAACAGTTAATAATATTTATACAATATCCTAGGAATATTGTGTACTTATAGGGATTCTACCCAAGATGATATCATAATATGTCATTAAAAACATTATTAAGATATCATTTGACATTCTATTACCTGATTATATGGTTAAATAATTATTCCATTAATCATTCAAATTTGATTCATTATAAATTATGAATTTTCTATATTAAATTTTATATTATTATCGTTATAAATTTCGACATTTTAGTGATTATTATAATAGAAATTTTTTATCGAAAATATATTTCGAATGATTAAATTAAAGGAAAGGCGACACTTTTAATCTTACCTATTAAATACAAAATCGAAGTTAAAGTAATATAATGTAGAAAAAGAAAGAATTATATACATCTATTTATATATATATATATATATCTATTTTAATAATGCACAATTGTAAAATAATTTATGTAAATACAAACATTTTTTTCGCAAGTATAATCAATGCGTTGAGAGGTAAATTAAAATTATTTTGTGAGGATGCAAACACAAGTGCATGCTCTGTTTTTACGAACGTATCGATTAATCGATGCTACCGCGAATGATACGATTTGTGAATTTTCGGAGTCTGAAAAACGCGCAGGAATAAGCAAGGACAACACAAAGAGAGAAAGAGACAAAGAAAGAGGAGGAGAGAGGGAGAGAAAGAGAGAGACGTAGACGCGGTTAAATTGAGAGGGAGGTGCGGGATGGAGGGCGGGAGCGCGAGAGGGAGATATGGAAGCTAGCGTGAATATTTTTACCCAAGCCTGTTAACTACACTCTGTTATTTTATCTCACGTACGCGGCTTTCCTACTACCACCGTCGCGCCAACGCTGGAATATAAGTTTTAAGGCGTGTTTTGATAGCGTCAGGGCGTGTCAGCCGGGGCTTCCTACCTAATGGATCGCTTCTTCGCTCGTTCGTTCATACTTTTTGAAGAGTGCATAGCTCATGATACCGCAAAACTTTCCTCCCCCTTCCCCTCCCCCCCGATCCCTCATCCCGATGTACCTTGCATCCGCGAAATTTCGCGCTCTCTCTTTCTATAATCAAGAAAGTTGTACGTCAACTTCAGAGAGAACACTGTCTTTTATCTTAAAACGATTTTCCGAAGAGAAAATCGTGTCTCACGAAGAATTTTTCGAAAGGATTTTGAACAATATAATTGTGCGTGCATGCGTTAGTTTTTATAAATTCGCAATCATCTAATTTTGTCTCGTTTTATAATAATCTTATATATATATATATATATCTTATTTTGATCTTTCACATAATTATAATTAATTATAATTAAAAACGTTAATAATGAATATTAGGTCAAATTTACGAAATATCTCATCAAGCCTCCTTGTATCAAAAAAATGAAATGATGCAGAATCAGGTATTCTTTTCTTACATATCCATAAAAAATTGAAAAGAAAGTAGTAATTCCGGTACACTTTCGACCCGAATTATCTTATTGTTAAAGGAGGAATATATATTTGTGAAAAAGGTAATTGACTTTCTCGAAAAATTTATAAACGTATTTATTGACGTTCTATTTTTTGCATCGTTATATAAACGAAATATTTTCCCTGCCAAGCAAGATTCGACGCATTCGATACATTCCACATACATTGAAAAAGTCGGATATATCGCGGCAAACATTTTTCCCCCCGAGGAGATATCGGAATTGGAAATTAATTAACTCTCCCCGAGAGAGATATTACGTCGCGCCGCCACCGATCTCCGGCGCAGCTCCAATAATGCATATAAACCCCTATATATATCGCGCGCGTATACGACACATATAATGCGTACAACAATAACAATGAATAACATCTATAGAGACGAGCGAGGTCGCGCGCGGGATTCCACCTGCGGAGCGGAAAAACCGCTTTGCGGCCGATTATCGCGATAATTTCTCGTGGCGAAAGGATGAATGGGAAATGGTCGGGCGCGGATGAATGAACCGGGGCGTATCACGAAACACGCGCGCGCGGCGTGTACGAAACGAGGCAGCGTTGTTTTGGTTATTTTGGCAAACCTAACATAACACGGCTTGTTGTTTAACAAAATAATTGATTTTGTCGCCTCGTCTCCGTGCTGCTTTGCCGCTGCTTTTCCCTATTCCCCGCTCCCCCCTCCCTCCTCCTCGCTCTCTCTGCTTCCCCCCGTCGCTCTTCCTCTCTTTCACTCATTCTTCCCGTGTGTATCTTGCCAGTTTTCGTACCACTTATATTTCTATATACTCTCCCCTTCGTCCTCTTTCCCATTGACTCTCCTTATTCTTCCCGTTCTAAGACACGCGCGCCAGATAGTGGCCGCTACTTAGCCGCTTTACGAAAACAAATTGTTCGATTCCGTTTGTTTGCCGTCGCGCGATGAAGATCTCCCGTGGATTAGTCCCTGCGAACAAGGCTCGCAAAGATCTTGGCGCCGGCGTCAACATCGATATCGAGGAAGAGGGGAGCCATCTTTCTTAATATTGTATCTAATTATCCTATTTTTGAGCCTCATTTGGCTTTCGTTATCCTTGAACATTAATGAGAATTTAAAGGAATGAAATACATATACACGATGAAAACTTAAAAAGATACACACACTATAAATATATTAAAAAAATATTGGAAAGGATGTAATTATAATCATGGAAATTTAAGAAAAAATATAAAAGGATTTGAATACAGCTCAAAAATGTATGCAAGAGGAGATGTCCTAGCGACTATTTAAGTGACAACTGTCGTCGCGTAGCATCGACGCTCAGGGTTTTTGCCGCGAATGTTTGCTTTAGTAAAAGCGAACGAAAGAGTCGCGACGTTAATACTAATTCGAGATTCAACCCCGTGTCGAAGACTCCTGGGGATACCGGTGTCGACGACTGATGATGTCCTCGCCGCGAGCTTCCTCTTCACGCTTGTCCCCAGCGGACGCAGGAGCGAAGGAAAAAAAAAGAGAAGGAATACTCGCTTTCTGGAGCAGGAAAAATATTATTTCAGATATTTATATAGTCAATAGACGGGTTTAGAAAGGCTGTATACATATATTTTGCCGATATCTTAACTTATCTAATCGTGAATTGTGACAATTACTGTGGCTAATGTGATTATGTAAGAGTTACGTGAAAATTTTATTCCTAGATTGCTTCCAATATGAAATCTTTTCGATTAATTATAACTTGTGTATTATATAATTAATTTATAATAATGTTTTCATCCACAAAAATATTAAAAACATGTATGTATATCATACTTTTATACGAATTTTTCAAATCTATTTGCATATTATTTTTATAAGTGATGTAAAATTATTGTTATGCGAGTTCGATTAGAGACGTGCCGGAAACTTTATACAAGAAAACCTGGAGATTTCGGTAATAATGCTTCTATAACGTACACACTCGTCGATGAGATCGGCTAATCGAACTCTCGAAGCCCATCTCTCGCATCACGTCCGCGTATTCGCCGCGTACACGAGGCGGGAGAGACCGTAAGAACGGTCCTTGTTATTACAGATGCCACTCGTTCGGGGATCCCGGGGTGTATTTCAGGCACAAAGAAGCCTCCTTCCAATCCGGAAGAGCGACGCCTAATTTTCGGGATCGCGTACGCGCATTTCTGAAAACGCGCGCGCCTGCATCGCCAAGGTACGATTTCGTCCGCGATAATCCAAATTGATATATCCCTCATAAATCCCTCGACTTCGAGATATCTGGGCTATTGTCTAAAACAGTGTGTTTCTAGCAGGGACATCAGCTTTACAAGTGATATTTGCTCGAGGAGCTTTGGGATTTGAACGAAAATGATATTGTGTCTTGTCAAGTTAATTATCTTATAGTGAACGCAAATTAATAATACATATAAAAAGGAAAAATAAATGAAAATTTGACAGTAGTTAAATTCTTGATTTCAATTAAGTAGAATTCTATAATAACATGTAAATCAAAACAAAATTGTCGAATCGTGTGACAAACGTCAAGAAGGAGCGAAGCGTTATATTTGTGCAACAATTTCAAGCACGAGGCTTTAAAAAGGAAAAATGAATGAAAATTTGACAGTAATTAAATTCTTGATTTCAATATTAAGTAGAGTTCTATAATAACATATAGATCAAAAGAGAATCGTATGACAAACGTCAGAAAGGAGCGAAGTGTTACATTTGTGCAACAGTTTCGAGCACGAGGCTTTAAAAAGGAAAAATGAATGAAAATTTAACAGTAATTAAATCCTTGATTTCAATATTAAATAGAGTTCTATAATAACATATAGATCAAAAGAGAATCATGTGACAAACGTCAGGAAGGAGCGAAGTGTTACATTTGTGCAACAATTGCGAGCACGAGACTTTAAAAAGGAAAAATGAATGAAAATTTGATAGTAATTAAATTCTTGATTTCAATATTAAGTAGAGTTCTATAATAACATATAGATCAAAAGAGAATTGTCGAATCGTGTGACAAATGTCAGGAAGGAGCGAAGCGTTATATTTGTGCAATAATTTCAAGCACGAGGCTTTAAAAAGGAAAAATGAATGAAAATTTGACAGTAATTAAATTCTTGATTTCAATATTAAGTAGAGTTCTATAATAACATATAGATCAAAAGAGAATTGTCGAATCGTGTGACAAACGTCAGGAAGGAGCGAAGCGTTACATTTGTGCAACAATTGCGAGCACGAGGCTTTCTATGGGCGATCCGCTCTGTCGCCGAGAGACACGTAAAAACACGGCGCGGAAAATACGAAAATAAAATTTCCCCCCGTACCGCAAAGTACGTTCCCTTTGCTTAATTCGATTCCGCGGGGCGAGCGTGAATGTGCCGTCTGTGCGCGCGTCACACATGCGCGTCGCAAGTGCGCGAGTACTTAGCACCGACGCCGTAGCCGCGGCTGTGGCTGTGGCTGCTGCTGCGGCCCCACGGTCGATATGTGGTCACAATGAAGGGTGTGGCATTTGAGGACCAGGAGCTCCTCGCTCCACCGTCCGCTTTATCCTACGATTGGCTGTTGCCAGGTGTCGAGAATGGCGGATCTTGCGGCGGCCTGTCAAACCCCTTTTCGCGCCCCGTATCCGGTGTATTCGTCACGTCAAGCTGGGAGCTTCCTCAGGACACGTCTCTTATTTCCGGAGGATTCGCATTGAGGAACGAGAAACGCGTCGTTTCCGTCATCGTTTACCGCGCACGCAGTTTTATGTACTTATCCCTCTTTACAAGTCTTATCGATTCTTTTATTAACGTCTCTTCTAAAATTCGAAATCAAATATTTCAGAAGATTTAAACTTTTCTTGAATGATTAAATCGATAATTTAAAGACTTAATAAAATATTAAATGTTGTTGCAGCATTAATAAAGTCTTTTACTTAAGACAGGAAAGATACATAAGTTATGAATAGAGCTAAAAAATTAAATCTTCTTCGATAGGCTTATCAATAGAATCTATATTTTTAATTAACATCATTTTGATAATAATAAGAGAAATTAAAAAATATTACTTTAGAAATATATTAAATTTGTTTTATGAAATATGTATGTTAGATTTCGAATGTCGAATTTGAAATGTATAATATTAAACGATTGAACGATTCATTGCCATATCTGTTTCATTAATTATTTTCCTACGCATAAATCAGATTATTTTACTGGTAATTATGTAAGTGCTTATTATGACAGAAAACTTTTACTACGAAGTTACCAAAATTGCATTGCGTTACTCTTCCTGATTCAATATTATCCAATCCAATAAATCAAAGAATATGATTAGTATTATGAAATATAAAAATTATAGTTACATTTGTTTATATATCAGAAGTCATATAAATTTATGAAAAAAGATATTCAAGTTCCAAGAAATTTATGATTAAATTTATATGATTAGTATTATGAAATATAAAAATTATAGTTACATTTGTTTATATATCAGAAGTCATATAAATTTATGAAAAAAGATATTCAAGTTCCAAGAAATTTTCACAGATGAATAAGATATTATTAAGAGGATTAAGAGGATTAGAATTAAGAGGATTAAGATTCTTTTTCTTAAATTTCTTAGCTTTCTTTTCTCGGCAAAACGGATAATGTCGATACTTCCACTACTATTTTAATGGATACACGTGTCGCGAGTATTTTGGATCCGCGATACAGCACGTCGTATATATTTCAGAAATCATATAAATTTGTGAAAACGTATCATTAAAGTTTCAAAAGGTCTTCGTAGATGAATAAAATATTATAGAATTAGATGAAAGGGTTAAGACTTTTTTTTATTTTTTTAAGCTTTCTTCTATTTTCTCGGCAAAACGGGTAATGTAGATACTTCCGCGGTGCCACTACTATTTTAATGGATACACGTGTCGCGAGTATTTTGGACCACGGTACATCACGCGGCGACGCGCGCCGACGTTCGAGGAAGATTGATGAGATGCGCTTACTACTAACTAACGCGCTCGTGCTTACCGTCTGGCTAACTTTCTCGGACCACGTTTTCTGCTATCGTCGACAAATAGTCAGAATTCCAAAATGACGAATGTAAATTCCACGACAAACGTTAGTTACATTTAACTATCTCATTGTAATCGATTTTTTCTCAAAGAGGGCTTTTTTCATTTTCAAAACTCGTTTCATTGAAGCTTAATTGAAGATTAATCAAGAGAATTTTTGGTTAACGGCTCTATATGTGGATTTAAAAAAAATTGACCTTATCCCACATACATCCCTATTTTTACTGGACTGCCAATTTTTTTTCAACAAAGATAGATGTACGTGAGAGAAGGTCAAACGTGTCTATACGCTCATTCAACGGCCTTGCTCTTGAATTTCTCAAGAAAAATTTTTTTATCAAGCAGTGTGTTATAAAAATATATAATTTTAAGGAACTAAACAGTGTGTTCTTTTTCAAAGTGCAGACTAAGGAAGATAAAAAATCTTAAAAAATCAATCATCGATACTGCTTGCACTTCATCAGCGTGCCTTGTTTTATATAATATTCCCAATTGATATTTATTCCATGCGCGTCGCTTGTATATAATAATAAAATTCCGTATGATCTTTCACTATATGTTTTTTTAAATGTCTTGTTTCTAAAAAATATTTAAATTTATCATCACAAATTTTACATATAATTATTTATTACTGTAAAAAATTACTGTTTATAAACGTTTCATCTAATATTCTATAATGCAATTTATTTTAACTAGATAATAAATGAGAAGAATTTACTTTGCAGTATTCGTAGAAAATGGTAACTGCACAGAAAAAGAATAAGTGTCAAATCAAAACTTATATACTTAAACTAATGCGTTCGTTGTTTCGTATATACGCAACAATTTATAATCTTCTTAGAAGAATTTAATAATTTTAAATTTCAACAATATTATAATCTTATTTTATTTAATATTTGTAATTGTCATCTTAAGAATATAATTATTTAATTCTACTTTAAGAAAATTATAATCTTTGATTTAAAAATGTTATTTTCTATCTAACATTGTTTCTTTTCTACTCAAGAAAATTAAATCTTAAATCTTAGAATATATTTTTCTTGATTGAACTATATAAAATAACTTCAATCAAGTAAGCAATTATTTAACCAATTATATTTTTCTTTAATTAACGCAATATAATCTCATTTCAAGATTTCCATATTAGAACTAAATATATTTTCAAAACAAGAATGTCCTTTTTTCTGTGTGGTAGGAAAAGATCGTAGGAATAATATATCTGTTTGATTTCTGCTTTGATACTACTTGCATTTCATCAGCGTGCCTTGTTTTATATAATAATGTACCCAATTTATTTTAATATTTATTTATTTATTTTATATATGCGTCGCTTGTAAAGCTAGAGATGTATGTGGAAGGAAATCAAATGTGTATAATATGCCCATTCGGTCAACGAGCGACAAAATCCACCCGTAACAACGGCATCGACACATATTCTGTGAAGAGAGCATTCACACATTTTTTAGTCCAACGAATAATTGCTAAAAAACAATATTCGTGGATTAGAAAAATATGTGAAGTGCAAGTAGCTGATCGAGAATCGAGCCCGAATCTTTTGCTTTCTGGATACCTGTTCTAGATCACTGAGCTATCACATTTAATGCCGCTATTTAACACAGTGATATGTGACTCCAGAGCAATGTTGGCATCTCGCTCGATGGATGCAATGCCGATTGCGACGGAGGATCCCTGAAAGGTCGCTAACCAAATAAATGCTGGTGGAGGTATTCGCGTACAATGTATGCGGCTTCTCACTGGCCTTCCATAAGAAGTGGCACCGACAAACACAACGACACAACGAGAGTGACCACAAAATCCCTTTAGCAAATAACAATATCCCCATTGTGCCAAATAACAATGGCGGATAGATCCTAAATAGGACCATGACAAGGTTCCAGTAAAGATGTAGAAATGCATGTGGGAGAAATTCTCAGATGACTTCAAATTTTTAAATTATATTTTTTGTACAAATTTCATGATTATATGGATCTATATAAAGAAAAATTTATCAATATCTGGGTATGTGAATCTTCAGATCACTTGATTTTTAGACACATTCGTATTAAAATTCTATTCTTTGATTATTATAACAAAATTAACAGAAATATCTAACAATGCAATTTGTCTCCCGAGCTCATTTGTCTATACATATAATTCCTCTCTTCTTTATTTTATGTTATATGAATAATCTTTTAATTTATTATTATATCTCTAAACAAAATGTAAATATAATATCATCATTTTTATTACAAACATATTATTGAACCAATCTACTTGTATGATTCTTATATATTACTCAATTTTTAACACTCAGAAGCTAGTCTTCTCAAATATTCGCATATCATTCGTAGAAGAATATTTCCAGTGCAATATTTCCTATTCGTATCAAACAGATACATTCATGAATTCACCTTGATTTTTGGCGAGAAAGTCACACGACGCGTAAATCAAATTACCGAAAGTCCGAATTGGCCGGAGATAGCAAGTTAATGAAGCATCATCCCCTGAGATTAGGCCTGCGTCAAGCCACAAAACCAGAGTCTCTTCTCCGGGGTTCCGCGCGTGATGAAGAAACGCGGAGGTTATTCCTGGTTGAACAAACACTGGAATGGGTCGCGTGCGCCTCCCACATATTTATAGATTTTATCTCTCTTTGACTGCTTTGCCATGCCGGTCCAGGCGTTCGCATACATGCTCGCGCGCGAAGAGAAGAGAAAAGAGAGAGAAAAAGAGAAAGAGGGAGAGAGAAAGAGAAAAGAGAGAAAGAAAGAATGAAGACGAAAGAAAACACAATAGAAAGAAAAGACGAGACGCAGGGTGAGATATACCGTGATGACCCCGTAATGGGACAGTTACGAGCGGTTGTGGTAGCACGTCATTTCATTTCACGTCACCTCTTTGCGAATATTACAATATATCGTTCGAGGATTCGCTCATCTGTTGGATTACGTTGGTTTTGCTCTGAATACTTTTCCAAGAAATTCAACATTTCTTCGCAAATATAAATTTAAGTGAAAAAAAGAGAAAAGATTAACGAATAAAAATAAAATTTAGAAATCTATTATTATTCATGTATGCAAAAATTGTGTGTGTAACATTTTTAAAACTGAGTAAAAGTCAAAAGCTTTATAACATTTCTATAAAGTAAGTTAAATAATCGGCAGCCTTCAATAAGTCGTAAATCTTTATCATTATTAACAGATAGCGGCCAGTAATCTTTGATAAAGCAAACATTTTCTTTCTTTCTTTCTCCTCGTATGTTTTATCATGATATATATATAATGATAATTTAAAACTTGTAAAATCTATATTGTTGTATATATATATATATATATATATATATATGTGCGATAAATTCCTATAACAAGTGAAAAAATGAGATTAAATTATTCTACATTAATGGGGCAGGAGATTTTAATTCCAATCAGCTCGGTAACACGTGGAGCAAAAACGAAAGCGGTTATCGGAAGAGCTATCCGGAACGTGGTTTATATAAGTGAATACTCGCAAAAGAAAAATACGATCGTCGTGCAATTTAAAGAAAAATAAAGACGACCGCGCGCACAACTTCCAATTAAGTGTACGTGTCCCCATCCGTTGTCACTTCTATCCGAACAACCGTAGCTCCGAGAGAAATCTGGATGGCGAGCGAGAGAAAGAAAAAAGAGAAAGGAGAAAGAAGGAGAAGAGAAAAGTGCGAGGTGGTTTCGAACTTTTCACAGCTCCAAATGACAAAACGTCGTCGACGTCAGCATCAACAGCGACGTCAGCATCAACGACGCGCGAGAGATCCAGCGATTGTTCGATCGGTTGGCAGTGTTATTTTTATAATTCGCCGTAACCCCCGTACATCCCTTCGCCTCGTCGAGTGTTGTTTTTATTAGCCGCGTTTAGGGAACGGATAAAGGAGAAAGAGCGAGAAAGGGAAAGAGAGAGAGAGACAGAAAGAGAGAAACAGAGTATACGAGAGGAAAAGAGAGAAATAGAGTTGGAAGGGATAGAACGGTGGGAACGGGGTGTTGTTTCATCCCTCCCGACTCCCGTCTATTCTCTGACTGCTCTCCTATATTCCAGTGTCTAACTAAGCCGTGGCTAGGATAGGTAGAACTTAGAGAGCGAATGAGAGAGAGAGAAGCAGAAGGGCAGGGAACAGAAGGGCGATGAAGGCAACGAAAAGGGTGGGCGGCCGTGAAGAGGGTGGGTGGAAGAGAGAGAAAGACAGTCGGAGAAAGAAATAAGAGGAGCACGAGAGCAACGCGCGACAGGGGTTGACAATACCACAGTCACCCAATGTTATTCCAGCACGAATTCCCTTCTCTCTGTCTTTTTCCTTTTTACTCTCTCTCTCTCTCTCTCTTTCTCTCTCTCGCTTTTCTCTTCTCGCTTTCTCTCTTCTCTCCACCTATATAGATATCCGAGAGCGTATCCCCCCCTCCCTCCTTCTCCATGCATTTCGCCTGCCCGCCCGTAAAAGAAAACATTCCCCGTCTTTCGTCGCAATTATTGCTTTTTGGATTTTCCATAGACGCGCGATGAGGGAAAACGGTCCGAATAGAGAGGAGAGTTATCATTCTGATTGTCGTTGATGTGCGCTTAAAAGTCCAGTCGACAGCTCATGTCGAAAATGTCAAACGTTGCTTACGGAAATATTCGGAAATATGTCAAAAATCTGTCTGTCAAAAATTTTGATCGCGATCAATATATTGCATCTGCTTCTGGATGCTTTATACACGTACATAAGTCTAGTAAAAAATTGCCTTCAATATTAACATTAGGTCACAAATAATTGCAACTGTGCTAGAGAGAGAGAGAGAACTATTTTTTTAAATTAAAAAAAAAACAAGATTCCTCACTTAAAAATCATTATTTAAAATTATAATGAAGTATAATTAATCTTTGTCGATCTAAAACACTGTGCAATATATCAGCAACTAATGTGAATGTTAATTAATAACAGAAACGAACAACCAGCACTCATAAATTCTCATATTTTCTCATGAACGAAGATTATAAGATACCGTACGTCGCACAAGAATATGCGAGGTGCTCGTATATCGAGGCTGAGAGCAATAACTGACCACTTTGGATCCCGTGCGGCTTCTATATGACGCGAAGAGAATCCGAAGGTACCGGGAAAGCCTTGAATAATATTTTGATATCTCCCGAGGAAAGGGGTCCAACTTTTCTCCTCCGTTCTTGATACACCGCATATGAGCGGCAGGAAATTATTTTTCGCACTACTATATCCTTTCGCTTACTTCCTATTTTCCCCATCCTTCCCTTCTCGTCTAGTATCCTCTTTGATTAATCCTTTAGGGCTCGAATAGAATTTTATTTCTTACTCTAATGTTGTAAAAAAGAAGATTTGCACAAGATTTATCACAATATCCATAACAAGTGAGATTTATTAGAAAAAATTTATAAAAGTATATATAATATGTAAAAATATATATGTATAAAATATAATAAATATAATAGTATATATATGAAATCATCAAATTAGCTATGCAAAAAAGTGAAAAGATTAATTAATTTAATTTTTAATTAAATTTTTTAATTTATCAAAATTTTTTAAATTATAATTATTTTTTAAATTATTAATTTAAATATGTTGTACATTATTAACGAAAAAGGATATTGTTCCGAAAGGAACATTTCGAGTTCATTGCAGCCTTTTTGCGTACTGAAAATAGATAACAAAATAGATAACAAAATAATACATAACACGTACAATTTCAATCGCGTCAAATCATTTTTTCCAAAGTTTTTACCTAAAAGTAAAATCGGCAAATATCACAACGAGACCATTGTGACCTTAACATATATTGTGAATAATACTCAAAAAATTTTATTCATCCCTCATTCTTCATTAAAAAAATTAAATTAACAAAAAAGATAAATAAGACACCACTTATAGATTTTTAATTGAATTGAATCTCGCGTAGAAAGTTACAAACTCATATGGAACTTCGCATAGAAAAGTGTGTGTGTGGACACAATGGGTTCCACCGCCCTGCGGGAAGCTTCACTATCAAAAAAAACAGACACAGGGTTCGGGTTGAATCTCGCTTTGTGTGGAAAGTCACAAATCCATGTGGAACCTCGCTTCGCAGAAAAGTATATGCGTAGACACCGTATGTTCCGTCCTACAACCTGAAGTGTAGGAAATACCTTGAGATACAACATTTCGCTTTATATTTTTGATTCATAACATTTCTTTGTTGCAATTGGGTTTAGTTGAGATTTTTCTTTTAAGTAAAAACTTTCGAAAAAATTTGTCACAGTTAAAGTTTTGTATGTTACATTATATTGGTATACCTATTTTTAGTACGCAAAAGGGCTGTCATGAACTCGAAGTATTCATTTCGAAACAACAGCGACAACAGCCAGATGTGGATAACTGTAAAAATATGAAAAATTTTTCATTCTTCCTTGTTAAATAATACTTTAAGACCACCTATGGGATATTGAAAAAGATCTGGACCCAACCAGGAAGCATTTTTGTGACATCAAATACATCAACAAAACGCTACAAAAGGATATAAAGTCCTTTGTTCGTTAATAGGTTAATAATGACCTTGACCTAACCTCATGAGACAAAAGTTAACATTGTCGAGGTGTGTAGATATAGGCAGGTAGCTTAGTAAACGGACAGGTAGCGAACGGAGATCTAGGTAACGTGCAATCGCCTAAATATTATCTCACTCGAAGCGGGGAGATCGGTACTTCTCTTCCAAGCGTATCTTTGCTCCCGGGTCCCAGGAAGGAACAAGTTCGTCAAATATGTATGCGGATAAACACGCGGATGGTTGACAGAGATAATATTCTCGAGGTACACCAGTACACCTGCCAACCCCGAAAAGAAGTCCACCCCGTTCCGTCACATAAGAAAAAAAGAACGTGATGCGTGACTTTGCAACTCGCAGTCGGTTCGCGAAGAAATCGATGAGAAATCACAGGCAAAGTATTTTTTTACACATCTTATGAAAAAAAAGAAAAAAAAAATATATATATATATATATATATATATAAAACCTGATGATACTATATTATTACGTAGAGATTATTCTATATTATTTCTGTTTTAACGTTCATGTTAAAAGATCGATATCAAAAATATATTATTTTAAAATCAAAAATATATCAAAAATATCAAAAATATATTATTTAATTATTTTAAAAATTAATTAAAATTTAAACAAAATTTAATTAATTAATTAAATTTTGAAAACAGATATAAAAGTACATTAAATTTAAAGTCAATATATAGTAATGTAGATAATTTCTAGTCGACTAGATTTTTCTAATACCGAGTTTAATTGTGTAACGAAGTTCTGCCTTCAATGCGGATCACCCAATTCGAAACGCGATAATCCACCGCACGTCTCTTATTGACATGAATCTTTGTTGACGATGCTGCACGCATTCAAGCTTTCCTTTTACATGTGGCGTAAGCCCACAATGTGAAACAGGTGCATATCGATAAAGGATCTTTTGTGAAACGATTGAGAGACGATCGAGAAACTCTCTTCCCCTTCTCGCCGTAAATTCGAACATAATGCGGCGATAGAGCGAGAATTTTCTGTCCCATTCGTGATCGGACGAGAGCTGCATTCCTGTCGAAGATTTCATATTATGACTGGATCGCCGATTCCTCGAGCTGATTCGATCTAGAACCCAAGAATTATTTGGAAACATTTTTACGGTTAGAAACGTAAGAACATACACATGACGCGTATTTCCACAAACTTCGATCACGGTGGTCCACCTTCGTTCTTCCATCTTTAATACGGAGATAATCTCTTCGATTATACCCGAAATAGCTCTAAATATTTTTATTCAGTCAGCTAAAAATGCACATTTTTTTATAAACTTGTTAACAATAGCAGCCTTTCGCGAATAAATAGCAAAATATATTTTTATTGTTGTGCTATTTAAAAAAAAAAACAGAGTTTAGTGAAACAAAACGTATGATGTATTTCTTAATAAGATTATTAATTTTACTTTTAAAATTTATTAATTTTATTATTAATTTATTATTAATTTGTTACTAATTTAATTTTTATTTAATTTCATTATTAACATTATTTTTAATTTATTAATTTTATTTTATTTAAGATTATTAATAAAATAATTAATTTTATAATTAATTTTAATAGGATTATTAATTCTTAAATTTATAAACATAAAGTTACTTTTACTTTTCATTAAATAAATTGCTCGAAAAGCGTTATCTATCTTCTCCTTTTTCTCTTTCTTTCTCTCTGTATAAATTTTATATATCTTCCAACATATCAACGTGTCACTATAAGACAATTTACTATAACGATAAAAACCAAATGTTTCACAATGGTGAGATCGCGAGAGCACCGCGTAATCTCTCAAACTGCCGGTCGAAATCCCCCGACTGTAAAATAGCTCGTCAATTACCGAAAATTTGTGGCTAAATTAACCGCGTGCGCGCGATTGCGGCTTGCATGCCGAACTCGTAAAGAAGTCATCGCTGCGTGCGTCGGACGCATGGAAAAGAATTCGGTGCCTAATTCGAGATGTTTACCCAAGCGCTGTTTCGGCCCTCCTTAATTCATACGCCCTGTTGTTGCAGCTTACCCAGCGCCAAATTTATTAAAATCGTTACGACGTCTCTCTCCTCGTGCACCTTGTTATTACGTCGTCGACGAGGAACGATGCCTTTCCTTCCCTCTTTCCTATCGTGTCTTCACATGTGCCTTTTTACTCAAATGAAGCATGGGAAGATTTTTCATTTTTGCAATATTATTCGCACACTACAAGAATTTGAACTGTTAACGATAATGCGATTAATAATTAATTTTTTGTCAAAGTAAAATTGAAAGAATAATAAACGAAAATGATCTAACGAATTTTTAAACTCTTTTCCTCTAAAATATTTTACATTGATTTTTATCTGTTTTTTTCCTTTCAGATGAATCGTCAAACATATATCGAGCATTTAGAAACTTT
Organism: Camponotus fellah; assembly: GCA_030586385.1. Lineage (NCBI taxonomy): Eukaryota > Metazoa > Arthropoda > Insecta > Hymenoptera > Formicidae > Camponotus > Camponotus fellah. The sequence continues at coordinate 1,353,968 of JAPIVC010000495.1, read as the reverse complement.
AATGTCACGTCGTACATTCAACAGCCCAAGTTTTTTCGCTCCATTATCCAATCTGGAGGTCTGGCTGAACGACGTTTCGAATGTTTCCGACTTCTTTTTCATCGCACGGGCGGCCACCACGATGCATGTAAGTACGTAACGAACGAACGTGAATGAGATTTACTGGTCGACGACCGACGGGACTTGTCTTCCGTCGGTGATGCGACGGATGCAGGCTGCAACTCGTCATCAGCGTCAAACCCTTGGAAGATGGGTTTCTTCCAACTTTCCGTTCGTATTAGAGACGGTATGTCGTTTGCAATTGCATAGTTTGACGGTCGAATAATTTGAGGAGCCAATTAACGATGATGATAAACAATTCCTAGCGTACTTAAAAAATTTTATATTGTAGTCACTTGTCACATATCGCAGAAATTTATTATAATATTGATACCTGTGGCGTATTAACCTCGTTCAAAGTCCATAAATGATACATCTCGATATAGGATATTTATTTGATTATAATATGTTTGAAGATCATAATATGTGTTTCATAAATTAATCATAAATACTTTTGGAAGAGGGCGATAAACTAAATAGGAAGAATAATATCGCTACACGCAGCAAAAGAATGAACAAACGGCCTGTGAAATTGTCCGCTGTTCGAGGAATCGGGAGTGCATCCGATGTGCAAATCGGTTTAACGTGAGCGTCCGCTCTCCGCGTCACCCTCTTCCTCTCCTCTCTTCCCGTAAAACAACAACAGGCATCGTTTCCGCACGTCGCATTTTCAGCTCGACGCCATTATTCGCGGCCTACCTTCGCAGGTTGAAGGCTTATTTCCGCGTCAAATTATTGTCGAATATCGCTCTCTTTACTCTACCGCCAAATTAAATCTTTAATTAATCCCTTCTCTTGTTGAAATAAAATTTTCGATAGTACATATATGATTTAACGACAATTTTAATTTTTACGCTTCTCTCTCGCCCTTAAAATTTTTTACATATAATATATATTCTTCAGTATATATATTCCAGCATTATCTTTACAAAATATAAATGAATTTGTTTGAAGAATAAAGACTGACAGTTCGCATACAGTTAGCGATATGCATTAATGATGTAATCAATAATTATTATTAACCATTTTGGATTTATGCAAGAAGGGAATGCGTATGAAATATATCCCAGAAATGTTTCAAGCATTCTGACGTCGATCAGAATACGTACCTGAGCGATCGCACGAGGTAGCTACTGCTCGGAAACGCATGTAACCGCGTGTGTACGCGAGTTTGCCGCGCGCTCCGCACAAAAGATTTAGAGAAGTTGCGGCTGAACAAACACCGCCGGCACCGCGAGCACGTTCCTCCCTCCGGCTTTTCCTGGTCCTGGCGACCGCCGTCGCTCCGCACCCCGTAAACGCGCCCCATAAATGCGTCGCGACGACGTCTCGCTCGTCTCCGACGCCGCGGTGTCGTTCGTATTCATCCAGTGAGTTATCGAGTTATCGCGCGAGTTTTATCCGGGTCTCCGCGCATTTATCAGCTAATGGACGATTGTATTTTGATTCCCGCGAAACAGCGAAATCTCGCGATTTTTAGATTCAAGTTACGAGAGTTCTCTTCGAATCTCCCCCCGGATTTGTTCTCGAAATATTTGGACTTTCGTGTTTCTTTCGACTTTGACGCGTCTTAAATTCTTGGATATTTTTGCTCTTTTGATACGTGTTACATTGAACAAAAATCAAACAAAATTGAATATTCTCGCCAAGTGAATTATTCGGCGAAATAATGCACATGAATTAAGAGCAAAATTTCAATTGCAAAATGCGCGTAAAAAAAATCTTTAGCAACAATCGCATGAAAAAACGTGCCAATTCGTAAACATGGACAATAAAAATACATGTGTTGATGATAAATAGTAAAATTACGGGCCATCGAATCGGACGGACGATTCGACGTGTGTATTTCGGCAGAATGTAACGTACTATCATTTCCTACCTAATTTGCGATACAAATAATTTTTTACGCGCGTTTAGCCGCAACTACAATAATACGCGAATGGTCATTTTGCAGGCTCAAGCTGCTCTCGACATTTTAACGCATGGCGCGAATGGATTGTTTTGTTAACTTTTACTTGTTTACGCCCACGCGCCACTACGTTTTTCGCACCATCGTCCAGGACGCGGATGAATTCATTGTACGAGATGTATTTTACACTATTTATTTACTATTTAAATTCTGACTGCTTAAAAAAATATATCACCGCAGATTTTTAATATTAATCGTTCGCGCGGTCGTTTCTAAAATAATATACATAGGAGAATGTTTATTTTCATGCGAATATTTTCATGCGAAACTCCATCAAATAGAAACTTGATGGACAAACGACAAATCTCTCCTGCACCTATCTGATAACTCGGCCAATAGCGTCAGGTGGAAAAAGAGAACAGCGAGTATATATTTCAGCCGCTCTTTTCCTCTTCCTCCTTTAAAATCGCAATCCTGCTAAATAATATTTCATAACCGAACGAGTCGCACTTGGGTTCAACTAAGTTTGCATCGGCCAGAGATCTTTCGTGCGTGGCACGCTAATCGCGCGGATGCACGCGACCGAGTCACCTCGTCAGCTCGTCACCTCGTCACACTGCCGTTTAGCTTCCGTTTCATTTGGTCGGAACACAGATCGGCTGTCTAAAAGACACGAAGCAACAGCCAAGACAAACCTTAAATGCTTGCTAACCAAACAGTCGGAATTAGCCGCGTTACGCCGCCCACGAGAGAGAGAGAAAGGGAGAAAGAGAGAGAGAGAGAGAGAAAGAGAGAACCGGTGCTTCTCTCCGCCGTTTACTACTCTCTATGACTATTATCTTCGCTGCTCCACCGCCGACCCTGTCTACCACTTTTCGACCCCGCGCTGTCAACCATAACGGAAGTCCGGAGCGAGTTACGTGTAGCCCATCTGTGATAGTACTTCTGCATAAACGCGCATTTCAAACGAGCCCTTTACATTCCGCGCTCTTCCTGATGAGTTGTATTTTCGCAAGCTTCAGTTTCACGTCACGTGTGAATTTATTCTAACGTTAGAAATATATCGTTTAAATAAAATTCATATAAAGGTTTAAATAAATTTTCCTTCGTAAAGCAGGCAACAATTACGAATCTTGTGATTGACTAAGAGAATGAATAATTTTTATTGTTAATTTTCTATTAAATCAAACCGATTAGTTCGTGCAAGCTGGGACACATTGATGACAATCGGAAGTTGTAGCAAAGCACGTAGACAGAGGAAATGAGATTTGAGCCGACGTACCACGTCGGTAGATTTATTTCTTTAAGCCAGACAATGAGGAAGGAAATGCGGCTGATACGTTTTCAAGAAAAATAAACGACTTGTGGTCGCTCATAGAGTGAAGAGGGGGGTTGGATTGTGCGCCTCCGTTTGTTTTCGTCCTGAACGAGTCGGTCGCGTTGTAACGTAACTAAGCTCGAATCAAAATATTAGTGACATTTCGTCTATCGTAGAAAGAGCACGCGACGTAACTTTAGAAACAGTAAAACAGTCCAGTAATACTATTACCATTTTCAATGTACAGTATCTCATTAATGTAGTAATATAATATATCGTGAGAGAAACGAAAACGCAACTGGCTATTTTAAAGGTAATATTCAGCTGAATATTCTCTTGTGATCTTCTAAGTTAGAAAATAATTATAATAATAATTATAATTATAATTATTATTAAATAATTATTCTAAAATAATAATTATAATAATCATATCATTTGTTTATTAATATAAGATAATATAATTAATAATCAAAAAATCCACGTCATAAAAACTTAAAAAAGATACTATTGCAAAAATGTCAATAGCTACATGTCAAATATTATCACTTTACATTTTTAAGTATGTACGATACAATAATATGTTTTAAGGAAGAAATATGGAATTGAAAAATTGCACATATTAAATATAAATAAAAAATATGAAAATTCAATATAAATTTAAATATAAATTCTCATAAGTTAAACTCTTTTTTACGAATCTTTACAAAAATAATTAATCCTAAAATTTATATATATACATCGATAACACTTTATGAAGCGAATCATAACAAATCCTAGATTTTTCTAGTTTCTTCGAACGAATTACTTCCATGTGTGTAAAATGTATTATTTATCGCAAGACCAACTTAAAGCAGAAAAATGAATAGATTAGAGAGAAAATTAAAAAAAAAAACGATCAATGATACACTATATTGGTTTAACCAATTACGTGTGCAAACGTACGATACTTGTCGCGAAACGTAATATACCAGCTAGATCAATATCGTCGACGCGATGACAACTGTGGAATCGATATTCTCGCGAGAAAATAATAGACCATCCAGTCTCCTCATCGCGCTCCATAACGTGTCTATTTAATCCCGCACGTGTGCATACGGCCGTTCTTTGGATGCGCGCCGCGGATTGATTTACCGTATTATACGTATGCGAGAGAGGCGAAACTGCGCAACCCTATCTGTCGGAGCCAACCGCAGGATATCACTGCGCGGTGGCACATCCAGATAATCCCACCCGGGCCGGGCCCATTGATATGCTGATGGCGGGACTTGTCGCGTGAAATTGCCACCCGGTATGCATTGTTCGCTCGAATTCCGCCTCTCTCGGTTCCGCTCTCTTCACGGCTCGCTTCCCTCGTCGTCGTCAGCGCGCGTCGACTCAATCCTATCGACAGTCGCGCAGGTTTGCCTGCTTTTTAACGGCGAAATTCTCGATTTTCAAGCCGCGATAGAGATATCCATTGTCGATAGAATTCTTCCCGACTTGCAATCACGAATACATTATATACGTGAAAAAATTCTGTCTTCACAATTATTAATTTAATTATAGATTACGAGCTAATTATTAATAAAAATGCGGGTGTAAAAAGGAGGCCAAGTTTCGAGGAAAATTCTCTTCCGTTCGTCGAATTCGCGAAACGAAATCGCGAGCAATATTTTCGGCGGAAAATCAGTTGCGCGGATTAACATTTCTTTTAGAACAGATTTGAGAAACAGCAGATCCTGCAACGCCGATGTTTGTTATCTTTATGCGCGATCGCATCGCGGGGCGTGCGGAAATTCGCGAAGCGTAAACCGACGAATTGCATCGCGGGACACGGTGCAGAAATTCAGCGATGCGGCGCGAATAAACAAGCGAAAGCTCGCGGGGAGGCCGCGGAATTGCAAAACGCTCCGAAAGAACAGCTGAAGGATGCGGCTGGTAAACTGCGGCCGATTCGTTTACAAAATTCGGTTGACTTAATAATCGCGCGTGCCCCGACACTTACAAGCTTCACGAAGGATAAATCTACTTTTCGCGCGAATTTTAATAAAGACGATTAAGCGAATAAGAAACAATAGATCAGTGGAATCGAAGAATACAAGAAACAGAAAATTGCTTTCCTGAGAAGACGCAAAAAAACGAATTGTAACGATTAAGGGCTAATAACGTCTGTTCCCTTTGGACACGCTAGTCGAGTGGATTTCCGAAGCGGATCGGTTCTTTCTGGAAATTAAAGCGGAAACGTTTGCGCGCCTCGGAGCGACGTTAGCGTCTTCCTCCGTCCCTTGTTTCACGACGGCGCCATTTTCCACCGTCGGATATCGCCAGAGTGAGCACGAGTATTGGTTTACATTCGGGTTCGTGTAGGTTCGAAGGTCCCGGGAATTAAATTTCACCGCGCTATGTAAACATCGCCATCGTTGACCGAGACGAGAAACATACGGAATCCGGAACGTACGAGTGTTCTTCTCGAGTTAATCGGATCGCGCGATGCGTTCCTTCGAAGGGAATCGCGTGAACGAGGATAAGTATGTCCGAAAAAAGATACAATCTATTATGCGGCAAATTTATAAATTTTATTTCGAAACTACTCAGAAATTTTTATGGAGAAGACCGCGAAAGAATTTCATTAGTTTTTGCAAATATAACGATAATAAAAAAAAACTGATTCTGTTAAATTATGAAAATTAAATCCAGCATTAAACGTCTTTATTTAAAACTTACGCTTTTATAGACAAAGTTATAGAAATAATTGACGCGGATAAGAGCTGTGCGTAAAAAATTTAAAAGGGAAAAGAGCTTTAAGCAATGGTGCGGTTGCAGCAAACAAAATATACAAGACAATGAAATATCGCACAATTCGCAGACGCGAATTATTTGCGCAAAATACCGATAACGTTACTCAGTGCTATTTATAACCCGTGTGCGTCATAATGTACTTTCTTTCGCGGAAATTGCAACCAATTGGGATGACTGATATGACGACGACGTCATACCGAAATAAGAAGTTTATTGTTTCTGGATGAGAAAGAAGAGATAGCTTAGAGGGTTACGGATGTTCATATCACCGAGAATCCGATCGTATGGGATAGGTCAAGAGGTATCGTTTATTTTGAAACGTTTCGAAATTTTCCAAACACATCTGCGGTGCACTTCAAGGAAAATATTTGCAGCGGCGCAGTACGAGTCGAAATATGAAGGGTCATTCCTTAAAAATCTCAGAATATTTTAAGTTAAATGACACAAATGGCATTTACGAAATGTTTAAATAAAGGAAGCCTAATGAATCCTTTTCATAAATTGTATGTTTTTGATTAATATTTTATATGTATTATTATATTTCATTTCTCTCCCTCGTTGTCATTGGTTATTTTCTGATTAATTTACATGTTTTCATTTTATTTTGTTATCTTATGGAATAAATTTGATTAGAGAAAGATAATTAAACAAGTATATTATAGTTTAAATATTAGCAGAGTTTTAAAAAATAATTTTATAAAATCTAAAAATTACTATAATAAAAAAATCAAAGATGATATCAGAAATGATATCTTACACACACGCATCAAGTATTTGAAAAGATTAAGAGATCATTCCTTTATAAATCTCTGAATTTAATGCATTTTATTTAATTTTAGACGTCTTACACCACAATAATCTTTTCTATAAAAAGTTTAGAAAAAATATAAACTCATAAAAAATAGCGCGTGACACATAAGAGATTATATTTAATAAATTTAATGATATTTCGAATCGCGTCACGCTTTGACGGTGCGACGGTTGAAAGCCGATAATTATTTCAATAATTAATTTTAGTTCCGCCCGTTTAATCGATTTCGTCCCTGGGGCGATAACAAATATGCAAATCACCCGTGTACGCCCTACGTCGAATCGGCGCTGATCCCGATTACGAACAAACTTTGCTTCATGAAGTGATCTTATTAAGTTTAACTTCGACTAGATAAATCCGGTCTTTGCGAATATTGCAGACACATCTCGTTCCTTAAATGCTTACTTACATACGACAGTTGTGATGATTGAGTAAAGTGATGGATTGAATATTCACAGATCTGTGAATCTACAAATCTGCAAATTTACGCGATTGAATTGACTAATTTATCGTATAATTTAATTACATAATCTAAAGAAATTATATAATTTAATCTGAAGAAGAATTTGTGATTTATTTTAATCTTATTGTCAGAATCACTTTACATTTTACGAAAAAATGGATTAGGAAAAATGAATGGAATCAATTTGAGAGATAAGAATATTAACGAATTATATCCTCCATCTAATCTTAATTAGTCTCTTTATTTTTATCAAAATTACATATCTTACTATAAAATCTAGAAGCTGAAGGAATTTATAATAAGATATTAGAGAAAAAACCATGAAACAGTTGCATATTAATATACATCGCAATTATGTCTTGAATATATATTATAAGACAATGAATTTCTTTTTTACTTATCAGACAGATTATAAATTGCATTGTGGAGGAACCTCGATAGAGCTCAAGAGACAATTAAACTTTTGCCAGAACTTTGAGAGAGCGTTTTGCATCTTGGTTTTACGACAGTTAGCCCGAGGCGAGAGAAAGAGCTCTCGAGTCTAGATAGATGGACTCTGTCTGGCTTGTCGCTCCATTTAAATGAAAATTAACCGGCTGGTCGTTTGGTAGGGGCAATGATCAATTTGACAGTGCACGGCTCGAGAAAATACACTAGGGATCGCATGGATGAAAGGATATCGTATAATCTATGTATCTTTTCGCAAATTATAATGACTGAATGTAACTTATTAAAGTATGCGAATTACGAAAGTATGTGAATTTATAAAGTATGTGAATTCTCTATCTTTTTTCTCTCTTTCTATCCATATTTCTATTTATCTCTATTTTTATTATTATTATTTCTATTTATTTCTATTTTTCTCTCTTTCTATCCATACTTCTATTTATCTCTAACTATTTATTATATCATTTGTATGTATAATTCATAAGTCGCATTTATTTATAGATTTCTACTATAAATATCTATGCTCGTTTTCTTTCTATTGCTACACATTATTAAATAATATTATACACAGCTTATATACAGAAACGAAGACGGAGAATGAAGCACGTTGAGTTATTCAATCTGCTTCTTGTAACGTCGTGAATTTATCCTCAGCTCTTAGAGAACTTGATTTCAATAACACGCGGCGTATACGCGTTAGATCAATTTAAATGGCGAAAAATGGTACGTCGGGATGATCGAAGATATTTTGAGAACCTGGATAGCGCAATTCAACGGTTTCGGAGGCGGCAACTCAGTAGCGAGGAATAGGAGGGGTGGCGACGTGTCCTGTCGAGTGTTTTCGCAAGGCGGGAGTCGAACCCTTGGAAAAACAGACGCTAAATTGAAAGTGTCGTACTATATAAGAACGCGGGGCAGCTTCTTTTCCGTCCAACATGACGTTATCACTTGACATTTCTCGTGAGTTCCTTATGAGTTGCATAAATATGCAAATCATATGTGACATCGATGAACATTATTCTAGAAGTGAAATGCGTATATAAGTGATATCCGTAAAAAAGAGATTATAAATGAATTAGTTATTCGATAATTCGGCTAAAAAATAGCCATGATTGATACAAAACTTTCTGTAAAATAAAAAAATGTGTTGAAAAATTATTAATTAAATTTAAAAAATTTTAATATATTATTTTAATATTTTATTCTATTATAACACTCTTTAAAAAAATAAATTATATGTTCTACGTATGGTATACTATTGACATTTTTTATTTAGACTCTGGAATTAAATTCTTATCATATGTACTAGAAAAGAAACTGTCGGTAAAATTTTAAAAAGAAAAAGGATTGATTATATTGCAATCTTAATCGCATAGTTCTTATTTTGATTTCAATATTCAATCTTATGCATATATAAGAGTAAATAAATTAGTTAACTGAAAGATTCAAGAGGTTATTTAGATTTGATTCACATTGATATTCCGTATTTAGTCCTAAGATACTGTTCGATTTTAAATTTTATATTTATTTTTTATGTATATATATTTATCTTTTAACAACATTACATGAAAATGTGATTTATCTAAGAGATTTCAAGTGTCTAAAATATTCAATAAACACTTCTACAACACTACAAGCAGGAGAAAGTGCTGCATACAAAGATAGAAATATTTCACAATCGATCATTTTTACCTAAAAATAAAAATTTTCTGTAAATTTAACCTAATATTTTGTTTTATAATTAACATTTTAAAAAGTTTAAGAATGCCAAGGGAGAGCATTAAGAGATAAACATTTTTATAATAGTCTTTATCTTCTTTTTAATAGTGCTGTCAATATTCAAATATCCGGAATATTTTTAGATCCTTCTATACGATTATGTACGATTACTTTGAATTATTTCACGAATTTGGAAACCTAGAAAGCAGGAAATCGAGAGATATCTAAGAACAGATAAAAAACTGATTTATACTGATGATATCATTTAATTTCTAGAATATGCCATAAAATCTGGAATATTTTTAGATATTCAATTCTCGATATATGATTTATTGCGTATAATTTATTACGTCGAATATTCACGAATTTTGGAAACGAAGAAGCAGAAAATCGAGAGGCATCCAAGGGTGTACAAATAAAACCGGTGTATACTGATAGCACTATTTAATTTTTAGAACGTGCGTCGTAAAATCCGGAACATTTTTAAACATACAATCCTCAATGTATAATTTATTGTGTACTATTTCTTCGAATATTCACAAATTTGGGAAACAAGGAAACAGGAAATCGAGTCATCCAGGGGTGTACAAATAAAACCCGATTTATACTGATGGCACCATCTATTTTTTAGAACCATGTGCCATAAAATCCGGAATATTTTTAGATATTCAATCCTCGATATATGATTTATTGTGTACGATTGCTGCGAACATTCACGAATTTGAAAAGCAAGGAAGCAGGAAATCGAGGGTCATCCGAAGATTATAGATAAAACCGGTTTATACTGATAGCACTATCTAATTTCTAAAACGCGTGCCGTAAAATCTGAAATCACACGGCAGTCTGAATCAGTTGGTTCTCTCACTTGTCACCCTAAACATCCTCGACACTTGCTCGCTCCCCGGCTGATAAGACACCGCGCGCATACAACTGTCACTCGTTTCCACCGTTATCGCTTTCTCCAGGCAAGCTCCACCAGGCGAGATCACCACCTTAATCCTCGTGCTCGTTGTTCCGCTTGGTATCCGCGAAAAGTATCCGACGGCCGTTCGGGCCGCGGAAAAATTCCGCGTCGCGGCGTGCGACTCGGCTCTTACTCGCAACCCTCCTCGAGCCCTGCGCGAGTCGTCGAGGGCGTGACCGCGCGAACGACTGGGGCGCGACCATTGGCAAGGTCGTGACCGGGGCGGACGTACGTCAAAGCGGAGCCGACACCGCGTCCGGATTGGCACCACGATATAGGCGGAGCCGTGGACGGCCGTGCGGCCAATAGCGCGGCGCGACGAGCGGAAACCTCGTGATTTTTTGAAAGAGACCCGAACGGCGCAGCCGTCCTCGGGCATCGCCGAGCACTCCGGGCCGCGCGCGATGCCGAGCTCCCAGTGTGTTTTTACTCGGGGTTGAGTAAACTCCGGCCTGTTGTGTATCATAATACCGCGGCGTGCACACGCGGGTACTAACGGGGTTAGCGTGCGTCTCGCGTTAGCGGCACCGAGTCGCGCCGATCAACTGAATGCATCTTCGCCTCTCCTACCTTCGTCGCGGCACCCGACCCGACCCGTCCGTCTTTCGTGTGTCTGGGAAGATTCCCGGGATACACGGTCAACAAAATAGCACTGTGGAGCAGCAGGCGCGCGGGGCGCGCCGCGGATTCCGTGAGCGACGCGCTGTTTTTCGGGGTATCAGCTGAGCGTCATTGCACGTAGGATATTTATCGATCTGTCTCGAACAATATCCTTGGATCGCGGTAATGCAGTGACAAGTAAGTGCGCGTGCTCAAAGTGCCCTGAGTGACGGATATGTGCGTGAATCTTTTCGCCCGCGAATGTAATATCCGATTGTGAAGAAGGAAGATGATTCCTGGTTAAAGATAGAGGACAAGCTGCAATTGAAAATATATAAAAATTAATTCTACCGGTGAATAATATAGTTTATTATTGTAAAGAAAAACAATTTCAAACGAGAGGAAACAATACATGACGAAATAAAATAAAAACCTACATAAACAAAGAAATCATCTCTCGATTAAAGAAAATAAACAATTTTTAATACAAGCGTCATTCTTTAAGATAAACAAACGAATTCACCGATGAAGAAACGATCGTAACCATCCTATTCGGAGGGATCCTTCCACTCAAGAAACATGTGTATCGTATAATTATCTCTCTGCAGAAGCAAAGAAAATAGCGAGGACATATCATCCATTGAAAAGAAGACAGCTTCTCTTGCTCCAGTCAGAAAAAAAGTTTTTTTTTTAATCCGTTTTAATCCGTGTTCCACGATTGTTAAAGACAGAAGATGCATACGCTCTTTGGCGAGCAGAATGCATACTATCGACATGCGACGGCGGTGCCAGTGGGCATGGGCACCCCGTCGTATCCGGGGGTGGGCGCTACCCCGGGTTACTACGAACAATATCGTTACGGCGGCTACGCGACGGCCGCCGGGTACCCGGTGTCGGGTATCGGCCAGCAGCACATCCATCACGCTGGCAAGGACATGGTGAAGCCGCCGTACTCGTACATCGCGCTGATCGCCATGGCTATTCAGAACGCGCCCGACAAGAAGATCACGCTGAACGGCATCTACCAGTTTATCATGGAACGATTCCCGTACTATCGCGAGAACAAGCAGGGCTGGCAGAACTCCATTCGGCACAATCTCAGCCTGAACGAGTGCTTCATCAAGGTGCCGCGCGACGATAAGAAACCGGGTAAGGGCAGCTACTGGTCCCTCGATCCCGACAGCTACAACATGTTCGACAACGGTTCTTACTTGAGACGCCGCAGACGCTTCAAGAAGAAGGACGCGCTTAAGGAGAAAGAGGAGGCGCTCAAGCGGCAGGGTCTAGTGCCGGAGAAACGGATACAGGAGGATGCCAAGTCCGGCGGCAGCCAGGTCGCGTTACCGCCGCCGGATACGCCAGCGAAGAAGCTCAGCGCTCTGGAGAGCAACACCACCTTATGCAAGCCTAAGCGGGAACCGGTGAACGATCACAACGCCGGCAATCATTGCATGGCGGCGGTCCAGGCGAGCAAATACGGCTTGCACAGCCCGATACAGGATACCAAGACGACGACGGCCGTTGCGGCGCCCGGGCAGAGCGTCATCCAGACAGCCTTAAGTCACCAGGTGCACCAGGCGCATCAGGTACACCAGGAGTCGATTCAGGACGTGTCCATGGCCGGCTTGGATCCGACCAGCTTCAGCGTGGATGCGCTGATGACCACGCGGGAGAACAGCGGCGGCCTGATGGCGCGGGATAATCAGCATCACTCGCATCATCCGCACGGTCTCCAGCATCCTCACTCCATCATGAGCAGCAGGGAGTCCATGGGTAGCGGCAGCAGAGACCTGTCATCCGCGTGCACCACCACGACCACCACGACCGCCGCGGTAGCAGCGATGATGGCCACCACCGGCTACGGACACACCAGCACGGTTTCTCGGGGCAACGCCTCGCCACCCGGGACGATGTACACGCCGTATTGCGCGCCGGCGGCCGCCGGATACGCCATCATGGACCACGCCGAGTACAACTCGAGGAACCACGCGACTAACGCCGTAGGACACTCGCAGTGGTATCAGGACGCCGCGAGCCCCGACGCAGCGATTTACCAGGACACCCAGTCCCCGAGCTGTCAGCTTTACAGGTAAGGCGGATGATGGGTTGAATCCTTTGATCGGTTCGCATTGTTTTCATTCCATGAAAAGTACGGTATTTGAGCAAAGTCTGTCTTTTGTAAAGATTGTCAGGAATATAATTGTTATAATAATTGTTGCAATACATAAATATAATAATTATATAAACTAATTTGGCTTTTATAAAGATTATCATGAATATATCGATATAATAAATAAATATAATATAGTTATATAAATTGATTGAATAAAGGATATGTGATATAAAGGATTGTTGATATAATACGTACATTATTTAATGTGATCGTAAAGATTGTTTCTTTATAGAATATCAAATATAACACACATATTAAATTCAATGTGTGTCTTTATTTTGAGCTTACAATTAATAAATACATTCATACAATATTATAAATTGATATTAATTAAAATTTATCTTAAAATAAACTAAATGTACCAAATATTAAAAGTTAAAATCCAATAAATTTTTCATCATTGATAATAAAAAAAGAAAAAATATATTGTTTATGTAAATACGTAGATATGTGAAAATATATAAATTGTGGCATTTTATCCACATACATACATACATACATATATGCACACATATATACATATACGTACATTGTACATTAGATTAATATCATTGTGTCAACAAAAGTAGTGCAATAGTGGAGCTATAGTGGAGCTAGACATGATTTGTATACCACGCTAAATAATACAGTTTTTATTATAAAATTATTAGATATTAATTGATATTAAAAATTAATTTAAATTATAAACTTAATATATTTATCGTATATTTACTTAGAATATTATACATATTTATTTATTTATTTATTTATTTTATTTATAGATTTATTTATTTATTTATTCATTTATTTATTTATTTATGTGACTATATTATATTATAATATTATCCCTTTCTTGAAAAGAACTAAAAGTATATAAAGTACTTCTTTGTTACTCTAAAAAGCATTTTAAGAGACTGATCTTTTAATTAATTAAAATGATATGATTAAATATAATTTATTCAGATGCATAAGTATACCTTGTAAGAGTAACTTTCTCTTATGAGCAATTTCTCCATTGTAAATAAATCGCGGCGAAAGTTTATTACACAGGTAGTGTAATAAACTTTTGTGTAAAAGTAACGGTATGTGTATAAATAACTTTTGTGTAAAAGTTTGACAAGTCGCACCTCTATACTAAAAAAAAAACTTACATTTTTAACACATCGTGACTGAAGAGATGCAAGTAAGCATCGAAACGTCTCACTTTTAGTTGCTTCAATAAATGTGACTTTGACATTGTATTTACTGATTTTTAACTGTCCTATCTTCCGCAGTTGAGCTCGTAGTAGGCTGATTAATTGTAACCATCATCGTTTTTTAATTACATTTTTAATTTTAACACTTTATTTATCATTGATTACTCATATAAATTACTCATATAAATACATATAATTATAATACATATAATTACTCATATAAATACATGATTTCATATGGCAAACTGATGCTTGAATAACTGATAAAAATTAAAATTAATATAATTTTTATAATGTAGCACTTTTATACATTGCATATTTAAAAATTGACGTAGAGCTTATGTTGCCAAATTTCTTGTACACGAGAAAATTCCACGTTTCAATAGCATATCAATTGTATCTAGGAAAATTTTTTACATAGAAAAAATTTTTACATAGAAGACTTTTCACGGTTTGAGTCATAGTTGTTGATAGAAATTGATTATTTAAACCAATAACCATGATTTGATGAAAAATGTATCAGATATAGAATTAAATAAAATTAATTAAAATCGCGAATTAATTAAAATCCTTCAGAATGCAATTTAATCTGTCGCAGATCCAGCCCACCGACACCGCTTTCGACGGGCGCGGCGCCGTCTCCTCCGCTGTACCACAGATATTATCAAGACTGTAACGCTGTTAACACCAGCGGCAATCTGCCGATAACGTTGCATAAGTACTGAGAATATCGAAATTCAAGGTCCCATCAACGGGACCTTGAAGAACACCATGGCGATCATTATGATCCGGGCTTGGTTTACGTGAAACAAGAATGGATTCCCTCGACGGACGAACTCGCCAAGGAGTGGAACTAGAAAATGTCTTGGAGAGGAATCCGGTAAAGAAAAAAAAATGACGTAACTCTAGTTTCCTGCCCGTATCGAATCGTATCTTCTTATCGCAAAAAATCGTTGTCGGTAATATGTAGGTAATTAGTTAATACGACGATTAGCGTAATGAATCGTGAATATCGTTGAGGATAGTTATGTGATAGTCAGCGAGTTAATAGCGAATTCGTTTGGATACACTAGTGCATATTGGTGCACATTTTAAGGCCTGCATATAAATTTACAATAGTATAATTAGAATAAATTAATTAATATTATAAATTATTATTATTATTATTATTATTATTATTATTATTATTATTATTATTATTCATTACACGCAATAATAATAATATAACTCGGAAAATTAATTTAACTTATTTTAGTTATTTATACTAGTGTAAATTTGTACGACAGCCTTCAAGTGCATCTAACTGAATTTACAAATTAAAACTTTTATCGAGATTTCGATAGAAAAATACATCGGTCAAAAATCCTCAATATTACTCTCATTTATATTCTCATTTTTTTACTCTCATTTATATTCTCATTTTTTTTATATCATTGTAATATTACAACAATCTTCAATTGATTCGAAATAAATTAGTTAAATAATAATGTTTTTGTTTATAATGTAAATCATCTACCAGAAAATTTTATTTTACATATTCTTTCGAGACTGGAAAAAGATCTCTAGATCTCTAGACAATTTCCCGGAAAATTTGATAATATTCCGATTAGAAGGATTTTGTAATCTTATCCGAGTGATTAAAACCCAGTAATAGCTCCCAGAATAAAAGATAAGCATGTGTAAGAAGGATCATAAATTTCAATCGATGAGAAAATTTCCTCTTCCCTTTTGACACACTGAAAGATGATGCATCGTTTTTAATCAACAGAATCGTAAATTCGATGGTCGTGCGAGTCGATTTTCCTTATTTCACTCGATAGTCTCGAGATTTAATGAATGGGGCGCGAGTGAACGTCCGGGAAGAGGAAATAAACCGCGAATTTCAACTTAATCGTTCTCACCTGCGCAAACATCGCGAAACCCGTCACTGACCTACCTATCTGACAAATTTTTTCGGCCATCGCCGAATCATGTTTTCGCGCGCATCTGTGCAAACCGCCGTAAATCGCGCGAGGCGCGTGGAAATATCACCCGGCGCGTCTCTGTTTGCCAATTGTCTGCTTCCGATAGGTATAGCGATAAGGACGAATCAAAGTCATCGGCCCGGATCGTGCGGTTCGGATTTCGGTCGAGTGTGCGATTTTTCACGGAATTCGCATTACGTCGAACAATATCCCGATATTTCGAAAATATGACTGCATGATTTGCTCACGTATTTTTGTTCTTTCCGCCGGGGTATCTTTGGAGCGGGTTAAAAAAGTCATTGTTTGCTTTGTGCGACGCGTTTTGCATCGAGTATTTCCCGATCCCGAAATGTTCGCTTTTTTAACCGTGATTATTCCGCAACGAGTAGTTTCAGAATTTTCGCATTTAATGTGAATACGCCATGTCGGATACATGAGCGAATTACAAGTAGCTCGGGGAACAAATGGGTGTATCGTCCGATTATTTTATATTTGTAAGTAGAAATGGTTTAATATTTTAATGTATCTTGGGATAACGGGAGCCCCCGGAGAATTCATGTCTCTTTCATAAAATAATGTTTAATAGTGGTATGATCCTCTCGCAATCGTTTTCATAGCAAACAAGATTTATTTAAAATTGTTTTATGACGACACACGATTCGTGTGCATCATTCTGTATTTAAATATAG
This sequence comes from Camponotus fellah, assembly GCA_030586385.1. Taxonomy (NCBI): domain Eukaryota; kingdom Metazoa; phylum Arthropoda; class Insecta; order Hymenoptera; family Formicidae; genus Camponotus; species Camponotus fellah. The sequence goes on along the minus strand of JAPIVC010000495.1, from coordinate 1,336,859 downwards.
ATTAAAATTTACGGCGCTGCGATATATCTTCATCGATAAATCGGGAAACGATAATCGTCACGATTCGAAACGTTCCGGTAGCATGCGGGGTGTAAGAAATAGCAAAGTTACATAATAATGTATATAGTATTATATATTGAGAAAAATTAATCGTGATTTTATGTTTTCGATGTCGATGATGAAAATTTATTCAGCTTTAATCATCGCCTCTAGAGAAATGTTCAAAATTCGAATATTCGACGATGGAGACAGCGAAGAGAATTGTAAAAATAATAATAGCTTTAGCAATTAGTGGGATACTTTCTTCTTGCAAGAAATTGCACCTTGTTCTTGTGCATTTAATCATGTGATGACCTTCCTTGGTGCCGGAGATTTATGCGATATATTCGATGAAAAAAAGAGCTGAGATAATATATATATACATATATATATTTATTAATCGCGCGTATATTAAATACGAATCATGTGAATAATAATTAGCGTTTAATGCTCGAATCGATCGATAATTACATAACCGGTCAGATTTCTGCGTGTACATTATTAAGATCCTCGAATATACATACATATAGATAGAAATAGATTGTATATATAGAATGAAGCATTATATATGTATAAATAGACAAATCTATGCATATATATATATACATATACACATATACAAACATACATGTATAATGTATATGTAATATATAATATATATATGTATTTCGCATATATATATATATATATATATATATATATATATATATATACGCGGGCGTCTATTGATATTAATATTATTATTATACTATTATACGTACCAGTACACGTAGGAATGAGTACGTCATGCGAATGCGAACACACTTACGAAATAAACGTAAAAATCTCGAATAATTGTTTTGTCTCTCTTTCAAAACCCGTCATGAAAGCTGCTTGCATCATGTGCATCGTTTTGTTTACGAGGCATGCACTTGCAAAAGTATTATTAGTGAAAACGTTGGGTGTTTATTGCTTGTCATCGTGTGACATCGTGTTTGGACGCGAAATATGTTTTTATATTTGTACTTATTGGTAAAACTATACCGGCGGAAATATTGATGACCGCGCTGTGAAAATAAACTAAGTATGCGTAAAAATAACTCGATGTTTAATTGTTGCATCGACCATTGTTGCAACTTTGTTCGCGTTTTATTATTATATCGTATTTATATTTATTATTTGACACACAATTTAAATTCACGTTTTGGGAATTAGAAAAAAATGTTAAAATAAAGAGAAAAATTAATATTCATATATTGAAATTTAAAAATTTTTATAAATATATAATACACAACAAATTAAGAACAGAACAAAATTACAGAGCAAAGTGTAGATTGCCATTTGTGTTCCAAGAAGATTTAATTTATTCATGTAACGTTAAAGCTTTAAAGTCAAACTTTTTTCTCATCATAATATTTCTAAAATACATATAAATAAAATTTTCTGCAAATTCTTTTTTACATTTCCAGGAAATATTCTACATGGAACGATATGTGCCAAAATAATTCTATATAATTAATTTCTTACATTAATTCTACATTTTTCATGACAAATGAATAGTAAACATATCCGCGTAAAGCCCAAGCAAAATTGTTGGCGATGAAATGACAGAGCTTGCTGCGAATTTCGCAGAATTCCCAATAGATTAATGTCGCGTCTCGTAATGTGCGAGAGCGGAAACGTTTATACTGCTCCAACATTCGACCAAACCAAATCGGCATTCCATCGTTTCGCGCCGCGGGATTTATGATGGTTGCATGGATCTAACACGTAACACATCCGCCTGCTTTTGACACCCGCATGTTCCCGATCTGCATCAGCTGATGATTAATTTTAGTAGCGACCCAAGAATCATTATTCCGTCGACAGTGAAGGCGTATTGTAGCTGATGATATCGAAAAGTAGTTCACTGAAATATCCATGCCACTTATTTTATCGACGCGCATATCGAGAACGAAGATAGTAATTGGAAAAGCACTGTTATAAAAAAATTATATTCGATTCTTAAGGGTTAAAATGATTGAGCGAAAAATCCATTGCTTGTAGAATTTTAGACAGAATCGTGTAATTGTAGGAAATGAAAAAAAGCACTCAAACGAAAATTTATAGGTATGGAAATCTCTAAATATTACAATGTGTTAGATTCTCTATAGAGAGGCTCGCCATCTAAAAATCGCAGATATAGTAGACACAGTTTGCGAAATGCACATTCCAAGAATAGCTACAGAATTCAAGAATTCCAGAGTTTAGGACTTTATAGATTAAAAATTTTTTTGCCTAAGAATATATGAAATGCGGCTTTGCAAAAGAAAGAACTGCACTTCCGGTGAACGGAATAAAAATTTTACATAAGAAGAGAAACAAAATAGATTAACGTTTATTTGAGAGGGATTTTGGGAATCTGACAGTGGCGGCGTGTAACCACTGGTTAATATAGAGACTGTATCTGTCCACGAACCAACAGATTGATGGGTTCGTTCAAAACCCTTGTTCTTAAACCCTTTTATTCGGAGCACGTGTTTCGACAGATGGGGTTAAGTCCGGCCTGAGGCGGAAGACCACGTCGAACCTTTTGCGGAACGTGATTTTAAATCGACTGCTACAAATCTATGGTTGCTTTCACAGAGAGAACTTATTAGTATTAGTATTCGATTACATTAACGTGGAAAATGTTGCTGCATTAATATTTGTTAGTTAACATTTAATTTAATATATATTGGCTTACAAATACTTTGACGATTTTATTTTATATATTATATATTATATTATATAATTAATATCATAAAAATTAAATTATATATATATTTAAAATATTTAAGATGTATTTAAATACTTTTATGAGTCATTGTATATTTGCCTGATAAATTTTACATGTCAGTTTTTCTTTGAAAACTGAAATATAATTAATTATTTTCTTACAATTTGTGCATAATTTATATCTATAAAATATTTAAAAAATGCGGATATGAATTGTATACGTTTGCTACATTCATGCATCGATCATATAAATTAATAATATCAGTGAGTGAAAACTAAGTATCGAAAGAGCTATTTGCACTGCGCGTAAATGCCATTATTGACTTTTGAATAATCCACACAAACACACAAATTTAACCATCCGAATACGACGCTAAGAACCACAATTCGAGGGTGAACAAGTCAATGCAGCAGCCCCTCTCGTTCTTTATCTCTACGGTAAACATTTTACGATATCCATCCGAGGTTGCTCGCATCACATAATTTTTTGGTAGATGAAATAAATATTCCAATAGAGAAATAAAATAAAGAGAATCTCGATATATTTCTTTATTATATATAATATATAATATATTTTTATTGTATATAATATACATAATACTATATATAATATTATATATAATAATATATATAACAAAAAATATATTCATTTTTATCAAGTTTTTAAGAAAAGAATCGTGCTTGATAAGCTTATGAAAAATGATCAAAGTGATCGACATTGGAAGTATTAAACAGCTATGATAAATGATAGTTTGACAATAGATGATAAATGATGTATTTTTTCACTTTTCTAAAAATTAAAATAAAAACCTTGAAGCAAACGATTAAGGTACGAAACATATGGTGCTAATGAAAAGAATATGTTCTCCTGGGAAAGTATTCTTTTTACAAAAAATGTTTGAGAGTTGAGGTTAATTTATCTCATAAACATGAGAGAGAATCTCTTTGAATTTCTCAGAGTCACTATTTAATTATATTTTCAAGATTATACATAATTTTAAAATTTTAACCACGTCAACATACATTACATTGACTTACGAGATATTCTTTCGTTATTAAAAAATGATCAAAAAGAGTGGAATAAAAACGTTGCAGTGTTTGCTTCGCGTCTCGCGAGCTAAAGCAAAATTTGAGAATTTGAATTAAATTCGAGAAACTCGACGGTCTCCCGACGATTATTTCGGGATTACAAAATTCTCTTCGTGCGCATAGCATGTTTCTGCCTAGCGCGCGTCATCGCGTCTCTTTCTCCCTTTTCTTTTTTTTTTCCCCTGCCCACCGCCTGCGCGTAACCGTTGTGGCCGTATTAGCGGTACGCAATCATCAATTTCGAGCGAGGAAAAGGCAAGTAAAAAGAGTTTGGCTTCGGGCCTTACTTAAACAAACATTTTGCTCTACGAAACTGACGTAGGGCGGCGAGGCAGCGCGGATATGCGCTCGCGCGTTCCCTCTTTGTCTTGTGCGCTCGCGTGTGGAAATGATGTCTCTTTCTTTCCGCTCTTCTTGCTCGCGATGCTCCCTTCTTACGCGAGATCGTAAACCAAAGCCACGCTATATGTGGGAAAGTCCAGCAACGATCGCTCGATTATCTCTAGAGTTTATCTCTAGAAAATAACGTGAGCGTGGATAGATACGGAGATTATAGCGTGATAGTGTGAGAATAAAACTTGGATAGATATAAGTACAAACCGAAAATGGAATCTAAGAAATAGAAAAATATGCTAAACGCAAAAAATGTCATAAATAAAGCGGAAAGATTTTGGTCCATATTCTAAATCCTCTTTTATTAATAAAAGTGCTTCTAAAAGTGGCTTATTATAAGCCTTCTAATTAACTGTGTCAATTTTAGAGGCACTTTTATCGATAAAAGAGGACCTTTGAAGAGGACCTCAGAATATGGACTTTTGAAAATTCAAAGATATTTGAGAAGTTTGAAACAAATTTAAAAGAAGAATTTTAAAAAAAAATTTGAAAGAAGAAATTTGAAAGAAGAAATTTGGAAGAAAATTTGAAAGGAGAAACTGCACAGCAGGTTTAAATGTCACAGAAAAAAGTACCTGCAGATTCAGGCAAAAAAAATACCAGACTCCAACAATAGAGACTAAAAGTTAAGACGTCTAAATGCGCTGGTCGAAAGTAGTGAAAGATGAATGTTGGCCAAAGATAATAAAATTTGTCAAAATTGTTTAAATATTTCTATCCATTTGTAAAACTGAAAGATACAAAAATTCGCAAGCGCATTTAAAATCGGAAAAAATTTGAGAAATTAAAAAATACTCTTATAACATGTGTGAGAGAGATGCTACGTATTCGCAATCAATTTCGCAATAAATATGAATTAATCAAGCTCGCTGCAACTATTTCAACGCAAATAAATGGCATATCGAGTCTTTCGATTTTCAAAATGGCCCATATATATATATATATATATATATATATATAACGATCGGTAAAAAACTAATATAGCTGCAGGCTCATCGTATCAGCTCGTAATTCGGAATTTAACAGATGTATTTCGTTACGTTGTAATTAATTAATATACCATCACAGGGAGCGTAGAACCACTACGGGAGAACGATATCGTTAGAAGAGAAAGAGGCGGCGAGATGAAGAAGCCCGCATGGCTGCTGGCGAGTAAAGGGCGGAGGGAGAGAGGCGAAATCGCGCTGCTCCGCCGTCGTCTGCCCGTTTCAGCGGAAGGATGGCAGGTGCGCGGTTTCCCAGGGACCCGCGGCGAAACGCGGAATCGCACGCGCTGGTAGAGAGAGCCGTGACCTAACCGCGATACACACACGTACGTTCGTACAGCGGCGATCTGCGTCCTTTTCACTCCGCCTCTGTTCTTTTCGCGGAAATCAACGGCGAGAAAGAACGACGGTGGAAGAGGGAAAGACGACAAACGGATGCGGAAGCGAAGAGAGGAGGATGGAGAAAAAAATGTGCGAGCAAGGGAAAGAGATACAAAGGGAAAAAAGGAAGGACGAGAGGGATGTACCGGAGGGTGACGGAGATGAGCTCTGGAAAGCGATGGACCAATGGAAATTGATTCGCGTGTCGGTACACAGGAAAAATCAACCGACAGTCTCTCAGATAAAAATTGATAGAATCGGAGAGAACTATTGTATTCGGAGGAAGGGGAAGGCAGAACGGGCGAATTCAACATCCGTGAACCGAGAATTATGTTGCAGCGATAAATGCCGAGTCTCAAATTGAAAATTGGTGATCACATTAGCAAAATTGTCCCTATAAAATTATCACGATTGTACGATACAAAAATATTTTAATTTGCGATTTTAGAAAAAATTTTCTTCTATAAATTTGCGAAATTACGCACTCGATAAAAACGATCCTTCCAACTCGATATATATTCAATTTAATTTGATTTGTATTCGCGTACCAGAAATCTTTTTATTGTTGCTCAACAAATAAATATCCGGGAATTTTATTCCCTAATATGTATAATATTAATAATACAAAAAAATCGTGTATATACAATATTATTACATTACAAAATTGTGTGTCGATTCTTTCGATGATGCTTAAACGATATCCCATATTTTGTTACGTTCCATCGTTGTTGACTCCTTTTGCAAAGCCGGGTACGCGCGCGAAGGGGTAAAAACAACGGCTCTGTGTTTACTCTGCTAATTCATCGCTTATTTTTCCGGACGTTGTCGCGCACAAGTTTCTTGCCGCATCGCGTAATCGCGAGTTGCACATCCGTGCAACGTGTGTATCGTTGGTTGCAACAGCAACGCGGGTAACAACGGGGGAAAAAAACGTAACGAGCTATCTCGCAGACGGGAACTTGGTAGAAATATAATCGACGGTACGCGGAAAGAAAAATAGAGAACGCCTCGCGGCGACGTGTTTTCGTTGAAGAGTTTTTGTTAAACGGAGACACACCTCTCGGAGAGGAAACGCCGCGCTGTCGAAGAGATATCGAATTAATATCGCGAATAATTCGGATATAGAATATATTCGAGGGAGAGGCGACTCTCCGATGGATGACGGCTTAATCGCGCGCTTTAATGCAAAGTAAAGTAAACATTGATCGAGGCTCGAAAATGCGAGCGTTATTATTATGACGTTAAATGCTAAATGGGGCGCGTCTTGTTTATGAGCCAACTATCGAAGCCGTTTTACCCGATAATTTCGTATTTAATTGACACGTCTATCGATGACGGTGGCGAATAGACGCGCCGGTATCAGAGCGTCGAATGCACTTCTCGTACATCGCGTTCATCCCACTCTACAACGTGCCCGCGGCTGTCCCGCGACACGTAATTCGAATTTGAAATAGGCAATTAATTAACCGCAGTGCGAACCCGGTGATCGCCCGATGCGCGATTCAGCTACGCCGAATTATAACACGCTCGTGAATACTTTATGTCCGAGTGATGCCACGCAATGCTTTGTATCCGAGCAATTTACGCTCATTTACATATTATTTCGGATAAATTCCGAAGCATAATTTATCAAAATTGGAATGATCGATTATTTCATGTAAAAGCGGATGAGAATGTGTGATTAAGAATATAATACTGTTAATATATAATTATAATGTATTATATATGTTGTAATGTTGTAATCTATTATTACTTCTATCGAAAGAAACAATTATTATTAATTCATTTATTAATAGTAATAATAATAATTAAATTGATAGCAATTGTTTTTTTTCCATAGACAGAACAATTATTAATTTAGTTATTGCTATTAATTTATTTTTTGTGTTCAAAATATGATATATAGTTATTTTATTGATAACTGCAAATCTATTTAATATGTAAAAATATTGTAAAAATGTTTAATTTGTAATTTTGATTTAATATAATTTTATTGATGAATATTATTATGAAATGTCCAAACATTCCAGAACACATTGTCATAACATTTCCAGAATTCCAGAAATGTTATATTTACGAGTTTTTCAAAAATAAATTTTTGATGTACTTTGCAAGATGAAGCAAAGTTTACTCTCTGCGAGAGTTAAAGTAAAATGTATACGTGTGGATAGTTCCCCTGCGGGAGCTCCACTTTCAAAAGATATAATCTATACCTTTATAATACCTATATAATCTATATAATCCAAACCTATTTTGTATTTAAATCAAATTTTAGTTTGAAATCAGAAATAGGTTTAAGTTAGGTTATATCTTTTAGAAATAAAGCGCTCCCCCGCAGAGGGAGACGGAATCCATTGTATCCACGTGTATACTTTGCAAGGTAAAGCAAAGTTTACTCTCAAATTTTAATTCTAAATTAGAAATAGGTTTGAGTTAGGTACATTTTACTTTTACTCTCTGCGAGAGTCAAAGTAAAATGTACCTAACTCAAACCTATTTCTAATTTAGAATTAAAATTTGTTTTTGAGTTATGTTATAACCTAAATTGCATTGTATTTTTGTATTGTTTTGTATAAAATGGAAATTATTTTTGAGATAGAGATGCAGAAGGAGAGGTGCCGCCGCTCTCTTGCTTACTTAAGAAACAAGTATAAACAACAAATATAAACACACAAATAGGATATAACGAAAATAGAAAAAATTATATAAAATTTATTAATTATATAAAATTTCAAAATCGCATTTATTTCAGGAATCAAAAGAAAGCGGCACAAATTTCTTATTCTTAGGAACCATACGAAAACATATAATGGCAACAGATCTGTCAGAGATTGTAAAACGTATATATCTAAAAATTGCATATAATTCATGCGAATTGATAAAATTTTTTGAATGTTATTATTCAGAACAGCATGACAACATATATCAAGATCACCGAATTTTTATTTCTTTCATTGCAGATGACGAATGTCGTAATTAAAACGTCATTATAATAATGATTTTTTCGAGAAAGCATATTTTTTTATTCTTCTATTATATTAGATACTATAACTTTCGAATTTCTCTTTGATTATAAATTTATTCTTCGAGCTGTCTTTAATTAACTTAAAAAATTCCTCAGTTAATTAATACAGTTAAAAATTGATAAACCATGCGATAAAATATTTTTCTAAAATATATAGATGTATTCATTTACATTTGTAACGATATAGAGACAAATTTATATTTACGGAAGAATATTTTCTCCTTATCTTATATGAACAACATTAACTGGCAACGGATTCGAAAGCGACGGAAGCAGCAACGAGAAAGAGAGAGCGTCGATCACTCGAGGGCCACCCGCAACGGCTATCAGCAACAGACGCGTCGCGCGTCGTCACAGGTCGTCCGCCAAGATCGGTCGGGTGTTTACGAAATTACGAATGATAATGTAAGCATTTTTTCACGCTCTCCACGCGTGTGGGTGCGGGCCCCGGGTCGTGTACACGCGGTCGTGTCCCCCGCTCCCGCGGGGCTAATTTTAGGGTGTTCAACCCCCGTTGCTGCGCGCGTCGACCGACACCGTGGCTGTTGTTTACACGTGCGTGCGTGCGTGCGTGCGTGCGTCCCACGGAATCCCGACACCCGAAATTTTTGACGCCGTTAAATCTCCGAGCGAGGCTCGCTTATTCTCGGAATCGACGACCGAAGTATGTATTCGCGGGACACTCCGTTTCCTCGTTCCCCGATGTGTTCCCCGGCGTGTTAACGAGGCGTCGTTATTGCTCGCGAGTTCCTCGAAATGCTGTAGAGATATCCGTGTATTCGACATGTTCGAAAAACAAGTTTATCAAGTTACGAATGCGAGAGACGTTAAAAATTCTAAGGAACTGGATTGAAAATTTTATATATACACTGAGAAAAATAACCGGTGAAAAGGTAACGAACGGATATTATCCGATTGTTAACCGATCACTTTAATCGGATATCTGATCGGAAAGTTCCGAATTTTGAACTTTCTGATCAGATATCCGATCGATTGATATTTTCTGATTGGATATCTGATCGGTTTCTTTTTTTCCGATTAAAGCGAAAGTTAATAATCGGATAATATCCGTTCGTTACCTTTTCATCGGTTATTTTTCTCAGTATACATTTTAGAAAGAAAATATCTACAATGCAAGTTCTTAAGTTTCCAAATCTAAGAAAAAAAGCCCCGAAAAATCATCAAAATGTTCAGAATCTTAAAAATTTCATAACAATGTCATTTCGTTGAAGAGAACAAAAATGATCTTTCCACATGAAAAGACGTTTCCTGACAGATACATTGTAGTCTAAAGGACTAGCCGCATTACATGAAATCGTGGAACGGATTATGGGTCGCGGAAAGGTTCGCGCAGGAGATATCCTCGAAGGATGCGAAGCGTATTATGCGCTTTCTGGGAATACTTTCGTGGATGACGTAGGTGCAATCTATTTTGCCGTGTATCGCCTTAATGGACAGAATACAGGGCGTGTATTTTCGTCCTCGTGCTCTCTCTCGATCCACTGTGTGCGCCGAGTACGCTGGCGTCCTCTTCCTTGGTTAAGCCGCATCAACGACGGGTCGATTGAGCCATTATGGTCCCCGTTGTAATTCCATTTGGCAAGATACGCCCCACGACGGCCGGCATTCTACCGTGACACCGCAGGAGGCATTCACATACAATAGCGTTGCGTAACAGTATGTACCCGTCATTAAAAGCGCTCGATTTACCGTGAAATCCGTGAACCACGTATCCACAAATACATCCCCTCCCCCCCCTCTCCCTCCCCCATCTCCTCGATCCGTTGATCATTTTCGGAGATGCGAGCTTTTCTTTATTATCTTCTAATGTGCGCTGTCAAACAGATAGAAATGTATGTATGTTGTATGAATTTGTAAGGATATTTATACCTGTAACCATATTTACATTTTTCATCGTAAAAATTTCAATATTCCCGCAATGCATACACGCATGCCTCTGTTGAACTTTTGATTTTTCCATCTCTTTAAAGCACCAAAAAAATATTTTATTTAAAAAATATTTATAGCAAATCTCTGTCTTGTGCAAAAAAAAAAAAGAGAAACATTCAGGAAATTCAGTTTATAGTAAAATTTAAAATAAAATAAAATTAAAAAAAATAAAACGTTTTAAGACTCTAATTATGCCGGATAGAAAATGGAGCGATCAAAGAGTGCGGTTGCAATGCGAAACTTTGTCCGATGGCTAAAAGTGGCGTGCAACGACAGAAGAGGACGGAGGGGGAGGGGGAAGCACCCTCTCTCGTTCCGACTGAATTAAAAACAATGATGGCCATTGTGTTCTCGTGGGCCGCTGAATCTCTCGGTCGGGCCCATGAAAAGAAGTCGGCCCGTTTACGGAGACGCGCCGAACAATGCGATCGACGATCTCGGGCGACAGCAGTAGAGCGCGCACGACCGGGCAGCAGCAATGACTTAATGCTATTTGGGTCCTGCCCGATACACATATTGTACGGGTGGCGGCAAATGCTCTCGCCTGTGAATGGAGCAACGTAAGAGAGAGAGAGAGAAAGAGAGAAGCTGGGGAGAACAAAAGGAACGAGCGGTATCCGTGGAATTGTTTACTATACTTGCCGCGAGCCCGAAATAGAAATCGGGTGAATTTTTCATCAGGATATCGAACTCGGGTGTTTTTGAATCGTCGATGCTGCTACGATGTCGTAAAAATTAAATTAATTTTGCATTGCGACATTTTACGTCTAACATTTTTTTCCGTGCGTCATCAAAAAAATTGATTGGAGGTATGTACAGCGAGAAAAATTAATCCTCTAACGTCAACGATGTTTAATAACGAGAGATTACATTGTGGGGAAGAAGGTGAATTATTACTGGCGTGAGGGCTTGTATTTCATCATAAATCATTATTCGCTTAAAAGTGGCAGACGTCCAACAAACTCGGAGAGAGTACACGCGTGTTCCGTGTAACGGATTAAGTATTAACACATGGTAGAATCGAAATAGTGAAGTCTAATTACTAGATGTAAAAACTGGACGAATCATTTCCTATTTTTATCGTTACTCGCATATCTCGCACTCTTTTATAATAAAGCTCCTTTTGCATGTTAAAAAAAAATATATTATAAATATATTATATTGAATTATTATAATAATTATCGCGAATTATTAATCCGCTCCATCCTTTAATCATATTAATCGCGTGGAAGCGATTAACATGATTAAAGGATGGAGCGGAATCCCATCTTTTCGCTTTCGCGATGTGAAAAATAAGATCACAGGGCCAAAGGATGAAAATGATATTCCCAGTGAGTTATTTCAGTAACTCACATAATAATCTGCGTAATTAATCGTCGCGTAATCGCGCGCGATCGTTCGAAAACGGCGGAAAGGAGTTAGCGAGATTAAGGATCGCTCGATCATTGCGCGGAAAGGGTGACGAGAGCTTCGAGGGGGCCGACGGCGGACGGTGATTTAATATTTTTCCTGTTATGAGTATAAGCTCGCCGGTTTGTTCTGAAAACAACGTCGGCCGCCGGTTCGCCCGTGTCTCTTCGCGCAAAACCACCTGCAAAACCACGGGCGAACGAACGAACTACCGGCGCGATCGCGATCGTCCCGTGCAGATCTTACTTATTTATTCACGCATTTTACCCGAATGACTCGTCCCGCGTCCGGTACTTTGCATGCAGATCCATGCACGGAAGTAAACTCGCAACACCCTTCAGAATACGGCGAATTGTTTTTTTTTTTGCTCGCTCGAATGATGTTGCAGCGATCGTTTGTTGCGTAACGCGTTACATAATTGCCGTATCTAATCACTGTGAAATTGTTAAATTTAAAATATGTGTGTGTATGTAGTGTTAATTAATTGCGTAATGGTTACACATTATTACGATTATAAAGAACACACTTATTAAAATAAATTACGTATTAATTAAATTATTAAAATAAAAATCGTGTAATTCGATCTAAAGCTTTTATTTATGTTTTCTACCTGTCGCATATAATTAATGCGAACATATTATTTCAAACATATTGTTTCAAGAACATTAAAACTTTCCTTTTAAAATGATTAATTGTTAAGACTGATGATAAAAAAAATTCATCTTTTTTCAAAACAATTTTATTGATCTTTCGATAATACTAGACCTTGAAGTCGATTCGCATCTTTAAATAATAGTTTATTTTTAATTTTTAATCGAAATCTTTTCTATGTATTGCAACAATATTCTATCACTAATATAAGTTCAAAAACAACAGTAATTAATGAAAAATATGAAACTTAATAGAGCGATAATTAAAAATATATAGGATGCTTCGCTTCTCTACCTGTGTCATGGAAAAGAGAGAGAAACAAAAAAAACGAGGTTGTACTCTATGCGATTATTTCGAGAAACCAAGGCGCCGAGACGTGTCCGCGACTCTGACGGATGCTGCTAACGAGCTCCGCCGACGATTGACAGAATATTCTCAGTACGTAACACTGAGTATATCTGCAGCGTGGAATCTTTGACACTTTGCGAGCCGGCAATTCTATGTTATGCGGGCACACGCGATGCATGAGATATTGGCACATCTCTCTCTCTCTTTTCTTGTCTCTCGCATGCATATCTAATATTAACTAATTATTGCGTTAGAAATAACAATAATTCAGCTCATTGTATATTTTGTTTAATTTTGAGTATAAGAGTGTGCAGTAAAAATATGTTTTTTAGAGGATTATGTAGATATTTTTCGACCTCGCGAATATATTATTATGAATTAAAATCAGCTAAAGTAAATTTTATTATACATTTACATTTATGTTACACATACGTTATTGCATACTTTAAAATCGTAATACCTTGTATGAAATGTGAAAGATCAGCAAGGTGCCAGACATCCTCGACGTAGATAATGCGCAGGAGGTGTTGAAGTAGGAATGCTAAGTTAAATATACGCGTAGGACGTGGAGGTTGAATAAAAAGTACTTCCTTTCTCTTGTCGGATGTGTACACTTTGAGCCCGAAAGAAGCGTAGGAAGCTTCGGTGCGATATAAAAACCTTCGTTCTCTTTATAACATTCAGCCTTTTTATATCTTTAACATTTATATAATGCACACAAATTAATATCGTTCAATCAATATATTAATCCTTGATACGAAATAATTTTTGTTAAGCAATTCTATTAAGTGTCTTAAAAACTTTAAAAATATTCTAGCGTCTTAATATTAATATCTTTTATAATAATAATATTTTTTATTTTTATAATCTTTTCTTTCTATTAATTTTAATATTAATATTAATCTTTTCTTTTTTTAATAAAATTTTAATCAAACAATTAATCAAAGAGTTATTTTTGACAGTTAATAAAAATCTCAAGAATAAAAAAAAATTTCTAGTAATAAAATTCTGGCATATAATTAATATAATTAATTTTACCTTGATAATTTCATTTAGAACTTTGTTATTGTATGTTACTTAATATTCAAAAAAATGGTACGTAACATATTTACATATCTGCATAGTATGCGACAAGAAAAAAATTTGTAGTAATTAGAGAAGAATAGTAATCTTTGTATAACCGTATATCTTCTAACAAGTAATTAACTTGTCCATTATTGTACTTGAAGAGTGTTCGGAGGGGCTACTAGTATTTTCCGATTTAGAAGATACGATAATGTCTTGTTAATGATGACAGTAAGCCATGTTGACTTAGCCTGTCGCCTGTGATGGACGTTGCAGTATATTAGGAACGCATTTATGACAGATGCGTCAACTATTCGCCGCGGAAAATTATATTCGGTATAACAACGCTCTAGGCAGACTTGTATTTCAGATCATTACAATAGATTTAATATCTCACCTGTTGTCACTTGATTTTATGTGACTTTGACTTTATATTTTAATACTGATATTTATTATTGCAAAATAGAACTATTATTTAGTACAAAATTCTTGAATATTTTGTGATAAAAAAGCCATTTTTGTCAATTTATATTATCTGTTAATTTATTGTTGCGTACGTGTATATTTTATTATTATGTTTATTTTAATTAACTCACGCTTATACGTCGGAATTTGAGATTAAGAGGATTGACTTATGTTAGACCAGTGCAGAGCGATCTAATCATGGATCTTGTCTGGAAAAGTTAGTTGGCGGGTCAATAAATAAAGTGTCAAACATTCGTAATCCAACGATCGTAGCTTCTCTAAGAGGATTACGATATCGCAATTTCCCTGAATGCAAGAATATTCCAGATTGCACATCAATCAATTAGACACATGATTAGTTAATCCAACTTTTTCCCGCAATCAACTTTAATATAAAAAAAAATATTAATATCTCTTATAAAGCAACCGTATCAAAATAAACTTTGTAATAATTCTTTCTTTTAATTACGAGTCTCTGAATTGAATTCAAATTGCAGCCAATATTCTTGAAAAGCAAAAACGCGACATTAACGAGGGGTTCGAGAAAACTTAGGAGGAGCCTTCAAATTGAGAGATAACTTTTGAGAGGAAGCTACTTGGTTGTACAGCCGGCAGTTGCCGAGTTAGCGGCAACGCTAAAAGAACAGTCGGCGGCTTTTTGTGAAATCGCCGAGGTACCTTTTGCGAGGTTTGCCGAACAGGCTCGGTGAACCGCGCTGCCAATAATAGAGCAATAAAAAAGCTCATTGGTCTACCGTGGCGTGTTTCAAAGCGGCGGTAATGGGGCATGAAAGCTGCATGTTTCTACGGGAGCGGCAGGAGGCAGGGGAGAGAGGAAGGCACGTCGTCGAGGAAGAGACGAAAAATCAAGGGTGACGCGGGACATTCGTCTTGGGAGGCGTTCAGCCGTTTGATAGCAAAACCACCCGACACTCTACCGCTCTACTCGAAAAGCCGTAAGAACACCCACTGCTAAGCCCGAAGCCAAACCTTGTAGAGCAATTAACCCTTTCGACCCTCGCGATGGCAAATAACTATAGGGTGTCGCAGAATCGATGAGGAACGAATAAATTATATTTTAACATTTTGTAGAATAATTTATTAATATATAAAAAGGTTTTCAATTATCTATCAATGTTATTTGCTCTATGCGAATATTATGTTAGCGTGATACAATTGTTATTTTAGATTTATAGTAGATTTTTTAATATAAATATTAATATTAATATTAATATTAATATTAATATTAAAATAAGTATATAAATATTAAGTTTTTTTTAACAAATAATATCGATGTGATTTTAACATAATATTTTTTAATGCAGACAAAGAAGTAAGAATCAAATACAATGATATATTATTTGTTCAACTATTGCTTAAGAAAAAATTATTTATTCCTGAAAATATTATATTAATTATTTTTTAAAAAATAATTAATACAATATTTTTAATACAATATTTTTATACAATATATTTTATACAATATTTTTATTTGTTATTTATTGATTGGAGAATTTCTTCTTTTTCTCAGATTTACATCAATTTTTTCTTTTTTATTTATTTTTTAAGACTAACAGATAGTCATAGCAATGCTTCGACGTAATCATCGACCGTAAATCGATCGTTTGTCGCATTTCTGCAATTCGCTGAGCAGAGCAAATAAATCAACGATAAATCAGCGCATAAAATGGACCAACGATCGATGAGTCGGCCGGAAGAATAATACTCGGACGTGTCACATGGCGTGATGATGGCATCGTGCATGCGTGGTGCCAAGCCGTCTAGTTAACTCACAAAATGGGAATAAAAATAAAAACGAGACGATGGCAGTTACGAATTTAACGATACAAGCCCGGAAATTAAATAATAAACTACATAAATGTATGAATAATTAATTACAAACTTATAATCTCTCCGAATTATTTATATGAATTTTATGCTTCGCGATTTCGGACTTGGATCCCTTTTTATCCATTTTGATCAACGATTCCTCATCATTTAAATTTATTCGATTCCCAATCATTTAAATTTATTTCTGTGAATCTCTCAACAATTTAATTATTAATTTTGCAAAAGTCTTACATGTTCGTTCCTATCATACAAAAGCGAAAATATTTCGCGGATATAATATGTGCAGTTATAATTGACTCTCCTAGGGCGATCCGTGAAACTCTCTAAAGCGCATTTCAATGCACATGTCGGTATCAGTAGCGCAGGTTACAGCGCCTCACATAAATGTATGAATAATAAATTTCAAGAACCGCCGCGTAAAAGATCGGATGCGCGCATCATCCACGTGGCCGCGGATGAAAGTCATCGAGACGCTCTCAAAGTCACCCACGTGGCCAAAGTGAAAAATCATCGTGACATGCTTGAAGCCGCGGTGAGGCGTCAAAGCGCTTCGAGTGCCTCGCGAAAAAGCAAATATTTAACGGGGTAAGGTGAAATTCCACGTTCCGAAATTCCTGTTCTCGCGGTAGACAGCCTGACTTCTTCAGGATATGCTACCAACCATGACCATCTGTCATCGAAATTCGAGGCATGCGAAGCATCACGATGTTGAATATAATTTTTCATCGTACAATGGACAATTTATGTCAATCGTATTAGAAATATCGAGAAATAATATATCATTTTTTTTATCTGATTTAGAAAAATGACTGTTCTTTTTCTAAAAAAAGATAAAATATTACAAAATAAATAATGCGTGTGCCTACATTAAATACCAATGACAATTATGTAATTAATTGAGTAATAAGTATCCTTTAGAAAAATGTTTATCTTTTCTTAAGAAAAATATTATAGTGCCTCTTTTTGCTTATTGTGATGAATATTAATGAATGATTTTATCTAATAATCAATCAGTATTCTTGCCGAAACGAAAGAAGATTAATGATTTTATTAGAACAGGTTTGCGAAAGTTATTTTGACTCGATGACATTTTGTTACTCCGATCATTAATCTCTTCACCACAAAGTTGAATGAGGAATTTAACATTGAATTATATAACACGTACTTATGATGTATATGTAATTATGACAAAGAGGATTAACTCGGACCGTTGTATTTCATATATGTAAATTTGTTCCACTCTAATTAAATGGGGGAATAAATTTAAAAAATATAAATATATGAGAACTTCTAATCATTTCATCAATAGTATAATAATTATAAAAAATCAATAGTATAATAATTATAAAAAATCAATAGTATAATAATTATAAAAAATCAATAGTATAATAGTTATAAAAAAAAATAAAAGGGGAAAATATCACCATAAGAGATTTTCATTTTTTTCACAGGATGGAAAAGAGTTTCGTGATATTCCACTATACCGTTCTCATTATTAACTGATCTACTATTCTATAACGTCGGCAGAGAAACGTTAATACCAACAACACGTCGACTTTGCACCATTATCAGATCTCTCCCTCCTTTTCTCGCAGTCAACAGTGCTCGCGCGCGCGGATCATCTATATATCGCGGTGACTATTTATACAGTAAGCAAAATGCCTGGCTTCGGTATACTCGTAATTCGAACGAGCGAACGAGGAGGAGCGACGGCTGTCAAGAAGTGAAATACCATCCGGTCCACTTCGCGCTCGAGTCCTCCACTCGAGGCGAGGCCCGGGGCCTTATGAATGAAACCGCGCAAAGCCGGTTCGGGCCCCGGGTCTGGCCTGGCTCTCCGGGCATGCGAGCGAGAAAGCTTCCTCCGAGGCCCTCCAGGCTCAATGGAACCGAGAGAAAAAAATTCGTGTGGTCATTTTTTCGAAGGCACAATAAAAACGTGCCCGTCCACCGCCACCGACGCCATCGTCGCTGCTCGGACCTGCTCTGCGCGCAGGTTGCTGCGTCACAAGCAGTGACACATCCTGCGGGATTCCTGCGCACCGAGAAGGGCGCAACAATGGAAGGCGCGCGATAACCGGAGAGACGATGACTGGACGTCGTGGAAGGCGACTCGCACGGCTATTTATGCGATATCATTCCAAGGAGCGACACGGGCCCCGTCGCCCGTAAACAATGCGACCTTACGAGGAGACGCGGAGGGTCTCGACGGACGTTAACGATCGACGTTCTCGGACGCGATCCCCGCCGAAGGGCCCTCCTCGAACCGTTGCGCGATGTGGTCCGTTATTCCACAATTTTTTACGTCGCTTTATTCTATCTTAGACTCGCGCCTACGACGATTGATAGGACCTGTTGAAATCTACTCAAGTTTTTAAGGGGATCCTAAACTGAACGGCGAACTCTTACACGATTGCAGGGTCCTCATTTTATCCTCATCCTGTATCTCTCTCTATCTTTATTTATAAAGAAAATGCACTGTTTTTTCTATTATACTTTATTGATATTTCAGGTACACATGGACTAAAATTTTTGGAAGAATGCCATTTATTAATTAGGCAATTAAAATAAGTTTTTATAATCGACAATGTTCTACGGTGCAAACAATCGTGAAAACTACAATTTTATGCAAAAGCTATAAAACTTTTATAAGAAGTTAATATTTCTGCAAGTTGACAGCTCTGACGCCATGTTGATTTAAGAAGTCAATAAATAAAAATAATGTAATTTTATACTTATTTTTTTTCTCAATATAAAATCTCATACTATATAAAATTTTCACGTGTCCGTTTGCGTGTATACTTCAATTTTGGAGAAGAATTTTTAATTCTATACAGGCAATAAAAAAATGGCATTTCCGAAAATTACAGTCTTTTACAACATCCTTCCATAAAACAGGCGACTTTAGGATCTTCTCAAGGATCCTTTATTCGTATTGTTAACAATCTTTAGGTTCATAAACTCTCGACTTGAAAAATGACAATATTATTTCTTAAACAAATCAAATTCGGCGCACCATGAATATAATGATTTAACATTCAATGGATCACCGACGTGACTACGCTTTAGTAGGGACTACAAAAGAGTCAAGCGAGCACAAGAGACGACTAGTTGCTCGATCGGAGGAGTATCGTCACGGAGATTCTCGATCGATCAAGATTCTAGATCGTGTATGCGGGAGCATGATCCGGACACGTCGATGGATCGTCGTCGGATTTCCGACGACGATTCATCGGTCAAATCGTTGACAAGTCTGATTGGGCGCGAGTGTGGTGTCTGGTGTGTCAAAAAAAGTGTTGTAAAAAAGCCGTCCTTCTTCCGTACCCCACCGTTGACAGGAATTTCCTCACCTTCGCCCTCGCGGTACTCGAGCTCTCAAAGACTGGACACGTACGCGGCATTCCTAAAGACATTTTACGAGCACGCTGCCGAATCGTTTATTCGGAGTTGTCATCGTATTTTCGCTATCAGCTGTCACACAAACGTGTTTCCGAAATCTATATCTAGACTTCTAAAGAGTTGATTCTTAAGTTTACAGAAAATGCAACAGGATGAAGTATTTTTTAAACAAGTTATATTCAATACAAAAGAAATGCATGAATTTCTCAAAACATGTAGCTTCTTATATTTTTAACTCGTAACAGATGTCGTTTTAGATTGAAATAGCAAACACAAAGAAGATAAAATGTATGTATTTCTTTAAGGATGTTTTGTATCTATTTTCAAAATATTAAGAATTTAATGAAAATTGTACAGAATGTCCTTACATATGTTTAGAATCTTTAGTACAATTTTTAAATCGATTCACTAAAGTATTTACAAGTTATAATGATTTTAATTTGCACCGAATTAACATGTGTTCTTATGGGAAACGTATAATCACGTCGATTCAAATGACAAAAACATATGGAAATAATATTCAGAGTTTGTTTAAAATTTGCAAAAGTTTAGATACAGAGGAAATATTTGGTCAAATAATATTATACAAGTAATATTGGTATTAAGAAGATATTAAATATAATTTAATGAAGTTAACCATGTATCTATCACAAGGCGAAATTCTCTACCAAAAGTTAATCATTTCGATTAACAAAATTCAATATAATAAATATTTCTGTAAAAATATTTCAGGAATATTTCAATAAAAACGCAATAAATATTAAAAAATACATCTTTGCACTGTAGCTAAGATCAAATTGTAATATTCTACACAATTTCTCATATTCAAAATACACTAAAAGTGGGATATTCGTCGATATTGATTTTCAGCTACTTTTTGCTGAGATTGTACATACAACATCCTTAACTACTTTTTTATATTTTAAAAAAGTACACATTAAAAATATAAGTTTATAAAATATCAATCATTGCGTTACAAGAAAAAAAAAGAATTTTTCTACAAACATTTATAATTTTCATCAGATCAAACTAATCTCATTATTTCATATAAACCGATTACCGTAGTTGGACGATATTCTGCTCACACTATCTTAATCCTAAGATTAAGCGACCATAAAATCATCGTCGCGTGCAACAAATGCGAATTCTAATCCCACCCCGATCGAGCCGCCAATCGCGGCGGATTCTAATAAACGAGTAAATAATTTCGGTCACGTTCCATCGGTTCCATCACACCTTACAATGGACATCTCCTTAAATAGGATTATATTAAGCTGTTTCACCGGCGCTGAATGGCGAGTCAAATGGAGGATCGTCGAGGATGTTTTGGTAGGCTGGGCGCGACTACGTGAGCCAACCGATGGCATTGCCGATGTGCCACCGTGAGGAAGAGGAGAGGAGCACGAGGAAAAAAAGAAGAGGAAGCAACGGAGCAGCAGCAGCAGCAGCAGCAGCATCGCCGGTGACGAGTAGTCGGAGTAGTCGACGTGGAGGAAGACAGTTGACAGGTGAATGGTCACGAGCATCTCGCTCGTACCATCTCGGCCAGCTTTCCCACGTCTCGCGAGTCCCTCGATGTCCTTTTTCCGCGGCTGCTGTTCGACACGTCCCTCCCACCCCCTCGCCACTGCTATCACATGCCTGCACGTGACGTTTACGTCGCGATTCAATGCGTCGGCTTACGCGACCGAGAGTTGCATTGTGTGCGAGCGGATTTATTAGTGTAAAAAATATTTATTGATTTAGAAAAAAGAAAAATACAACAGCGTGACGAATTCGCCGCTTTTACCGCGTGATATTTTTTTCCGATTTATCCCTTGCCAGACTGTCACGACTGTCATGAGAGAGCGACGAGATACACGTGTGTGATACTCAAAATATAATGTAGCAAGCACACTTCGCGTGTTTAACCGAGAGTTGAGGTTTAGGCTTCCTTCGTCCTCATTCTGCGATTTCGTCGTATTACGCACGGAATTGAACTGATTGATTTGTCGGGTCATTTAACTCGTTGAAGAATATGATACTTATTCACAGATGCGAGTCCCTGGCGCGAGAAGGAATTTCTATCGGTAGCTTTTCAAGACGCGCTGTATGGATCTTTAACCTCTGATTAATCATGACAGAGGAAATTCCTTATTCTTTTTCTTCCTTTTCTTGATACCATGTTGTATACATTCCTCGAAGCCGCGAGCTTGAGAACACAAATATTTTCAATATTATTCTACATAAATTTTGAAATAGTATTCTTTTATTCTAAAATAACAAAAAAGATTCTCTTAATTCATTATGTTAAATTTTCCACATAGATATTTTGTTTTAAATTCCAACTAATGAAAACGAGAATCAGATGTGTGTACAAATTAACGTAAAAATATTAGTTTCAAACGAGCTACTTTTAACGCATTAGGATAATAATGTGTCAGACGAGATTGTTGTTATCTTCGGCAGGGAAAGGACTCGTCGATTGAGCATTCCAAGCGAGCGTGTCGTTGGATCGCCAGTCTTTGTCGTCGATTTATTTTAGCGGCCGATATTTCCATCCGTGCCGTCGCCGTCGAAATTGGAGGCTGCGAGCCAAAGTCAACACGGGGTGGTCGCGCTCTTTCTCTTTTCTTCGTCGCTGCGCCTCTCTTGTCCTCAACTTTTCACTATCTTTTCACCGAATAAAGCTAGATATATCTTCGCTATTGAAACGAAGAATTCGGACATCGCATATTCAACGAGATGCAACCAAAAACCGGAAAACCTTGATATATTCATCAACTATTTATCGCATAAACTAAAAAAAAACGTGAAATTTATCATATAAATTATTTTTTGAATATAATAAATCACAATTAATCACAATTAATGTCCATTAAATTTGAAAATAATTGAAAATAATGGGAAAATAATTGAGAGATTTACATGTGTCTCTTTTTGTGGACTTTATTTTAATTTATTATTTAACACTAATTTATTATTTATTTTAATTTATTATTTAATATTAAGACTAATAATATCTACTGTTGGAAGAAAGCACGCGATGTCTAAAACACTCTACGATCTTGTCACCGCTGATGGAAAATGAGATTTCTACGAGATTCAATACGATCCCGTCGATTCCAAGTCAACGGAGCGAACGGCTCTCATCCTTGCTTACGTTCGTAGCAAAGCGAAACTCGTATAAATTCCCTTACACGCACAAAACGAGAATCAAAGAATAATCCTGGATAGCTGTAGTATGTCAAGCTATAAAATGGTTGATAGACTTTTAAATCAAGAATCACGTCCTTTTATTCTTTAAATAGTAAACTTTAAAACATAATACAATAATAGTAAGCTTGAGAGAATTCTAATATATATAATAATTATAATTTTAATATAATAAAAAAAGATTTTTATGTTTACGTTGTATAAAAATAGACGCTCTTAAAATTTTTTTAAGTATATTATATTGATTAGCATTCGCACACATGAGGATAATCTCATAATTCGCTAAATGCAAGTCAGAAAAGCCGTTCTCTCTTCGAAATCAAGCACACTCAGAGGCTACTCGAATCATTCGTCGTCAACAATTAGATAGAATCATCTACGGTGATATCACAGATTCGACGCTTGAGTTTACACTCGGATCTGGGCGCATAGCTTTGCTGTGTTAGATGGGCTAACATAAGCAAACTTCTCGAGACGAAACACACATGTGGCCAACAATGGGTCGAGTAGAATGCGGGAGGTTACATGTGTAACGTAAGATAAGGACCGGAAACGGATGCCGCGAAATAAAGACAAAGGTCGTGTCCACCATAGCCCTCGGACTTTCTCTCTCTCTCTCTCTCTCTCTTTAAAGTTTTGAACTCGATAATCGTTTTCATTTGCGCAGATCTACTGACACGTTTTCTATGTTGGTGATGATTGAAACAAGTAAGAACCATGCTGACAAATGTCACAATAAATAAATAATATCAATGTCGCAGAATTTTCAAACTGCGGTCACGTTTTCTCTTTCGGCGACAAGAATATCCTATTAAGTAAATATTATGTTTAACTGATATATTCATTTTCTGATATTTTTAAGAATTATTAATGAATAAGATACTATATTAATAAATATTTTATTAATAAATAATTATTAATAATTATTAATAAATAAGATACCATCTCTTATAGAACATTTTTAATTATTATAAAAGAGTAGATATTTTTTCTTAACTTATATGTGAACGAATTGAATGATATATTTTTATTATTAAAGAATGTAATTGAAAATATCATATAAAATTATATTAATTATAAATAAAACATCTTGTAACATCGTATATTTTGAATACAAACAAACATAATATAATCTAAACTTATAAATATTATAAAAGTATATTTAAAATTTTTTAAATTTTTTACTTTTATTTTCCTCTACAATTGTTTTATAATCTTTATTAAAAAAAAATTTTAATTAAGTATACGATTCTCCAGAATTATTGAAGTAAAGAATATTAACTTTTATAATTTATAGTTATGTTGTTACTAGATTAATGATGCGAATAAAGCTGTATAAATTAGAGATCAGAATACATATACAATACATGTATGTATACACATACACACACACACACACACACACACACACACACACACACACACACACACACACACACACACACACACACACCCACCCCCCCCCCCCAAGATAAAAAGAAATGTTCTATGCCTGTTAGAAGATTTCGAGATTAAAAGCATCTTTTACGATTTTAACTCGATACTTCGCAGCTTTCCACGATTCTTGACTTTGACAGACGGTTCTGTATTCAGATATCGGATTATGGTCTCATTTTCCAAGTGAGAGTATTTTGTTATATAAAGATAGCATTGTATGCCCTCGAATTCGGCAAAAAATAGAAACTTTGAAAGAACATTATTCTAAAGGGAATAATGTGTTCAATTGTTTTTTAAACATATATAGATGTACATTTGTCAAAATTAAAGCTTTTAATTTTATAAATTTAAATAAGAAAAGGCTTAGGACCGGATTAGTGTCCTATGCGGATTACGGTCCTAAGCCTTTTTTTATTTAAATTTGTATTATCACTATACGAACTGTTAACCCTTCTCGTTTTTTTAGTTTTATTAATAACCAGATATATCGAATGCTCTTATTTTATATAGAAAAAAATTTACATCATTTTTACTTCCTTCTTCTAAATTGTAATATTAAAATAATCTCGTCGTTACATATATATATATATTCCCATTTATAATATTCTACTGTATCCATTTTTAAGTTATATAAAAAAAATGATTTGTTTTCTTCAGGCTTATTAAACAAACTTTTTCAGAGAAATCTTCTTTTAAAAAAAGAAGGAAAGATGATGGATAAATGATATTCCAACGTGTTTTGAATACAAATTGTGCTCTCTGAACAAAATCAGTACGTGATAATTATTAATTTCATCTCTGATTGTTTTTTTTCCAGATTATAGCTCAAACAAGATTGTTAAGGATGTTTTGTATCTATTTTTAAAATATTGAGAATTTAATGAAAATTGTACAGAATGTCCTTACATATGTTTAGAATCTTTAGTGCAATTTTTAAATCGATTCACTAAAGCGTTTACAAGTTATAAGGATTTTAATTTGCACCGAATTAACATGTGTTCTTATGGAAAACGTATAATCACGTCGATTCAAATGACAAAAACTGGAAATAATATTCAGAATTTGTTTAAAATTTGCAAAAATTTAAATACAGAGAAAATTTGGTCAAATAATATTATACAAGTACTAACTGGTTAAAAAGATATTAAATATAATTTAATGAAGTTAGCCATGTATCTGTCACAAGGCGAAATTCTCTGCCAAAAGTTAATTTGGCAAGTCATTTCGATTAACAAAATTCGGAAATTCGAATATTTCAGTAAAAACGCAATAAATATAAAAAATACATCTCTGCTGTAGCTAAGATCAAATTATAATATTCTACACAGTTTCTCATATTCAAAATACATCAAAAGGATATTCGTCGATATTGATTTTCAGTTACTTTTTGCTGGGATTGTACATACAAAACATTTTTAAGTTATTCTGGAATTAGCGCTAATCGGCGTCAGTACAACCAAATCTTAATCTTTTGCAATATATTAATCCAAGAATCTTCGGCCGCTCCGATGGCGTTAAGCGTCTGTGTGTTGGATTATCCATCCGGA
Organism: Camponotus fellah; assembly: GCA_030586385.1. Lineage (NCBI taxonomy): Eukaryota > Metazoa > Arthropoda > Insecta > Hymenoptera > Formicidae > Camponotus > Camponotus fellah. The sequence goes on along the minus strand of JAPIVC010000495.1, from coordinate 1,310,892 downwards.
TTAAAGAGAGGTGCTATAAGGGAAGCTTGCGGAACAAGATGACTCGTGACGACCACCCGTGGTACGACCGTTTAAGGGATTATCGTTGGAGGTGCTATCGTGTCAAAACATCGGAATCTCAAATAATGGCTTGACTTCGACGACGATGGGCGAAATGTGAACAGAAGAAAAGAACGAAATATGCCACAGGCTATAACTGTCTGCAATGTCGAATGTCAAGAAATCTATAAAGGCAAATTTAATAATGAAAAGCACAGGAAGCATGTCATCGACCAAACAATAATTACCAGATTATAGATCGTTAATGAAGCGACTTTCTTTAAACAAAAATAAGAACAGAAAGAAAAAGAAAGAAGGAGAAAAAGCTGAATTTTTTTATTTTTTTCATACTCTTCAATGAGTTTTTTTTGTCAGTACAAAAATCGAAAAAGTTGTAACATTCTTTATTACTTTGCATACTACTATTAATTTTAATGTAATAATATCATCGACAATTTCTTTATCGAGAATTTAAATACCATAGTAGTATTATTGCTATACTATCATAATGTTGCCATATTGATTCAATTTAGCGGAAGAAGATATTCAGGTTCAAAAAAATTCTTTAAGTCTTTAAATTTTAAATAGTTTATTTTTAAAGATTATTTTGATTCTTAAAAAAATAATGTTAATTAGTGTATAATGGACACACTATCAATCAACATAAAAATTTTATACGAAATATTCATAATTCATTTTAATAGAATAATGGCAATTGAATTTTTTAGATTTGCATTATGATATGTATACTGAAAAAATTGTATTCTCAAAAATTGTATTCTCTTAAGTTGAGTGGCATATAAGTTAAGAATACAATTTTTTCAGTGTATTAATTCGATTTCTACGTCTTTATTTTAATAAATTAAGTAATAAAATATTTTTCGCAGAGAGAGAGTTCTGTTAATATAAATATTTCATGAAATAGAGATTGACAGTTATAACGCTCACGATCATGACTTCGAATTGCTTCTTGATTCAAGCATAATAATCGCGTGGGCGTTCTGTGAAAGGTGCGAATATTCGAAATTTCCTGTTAACGAGGTCATCATATAAAGCTGTCAAGCAAAATCGATGCACACAGGTTACTGCATTTCGCTCGTGCGAAATGCGACATAATCTACTGATTTAGAAGAGAAAAAACTAATATGATTCTTTAAAACAGTATCTGTATCTATTTTATCAATACAATTTTAAAAAAGAAAAAAAATATATATATATAATAAATATATGTATGTGTACTATAAATATATGTGTATTAATATATGATTCTTTAATTCACCTTCCGATATCAGACTGTCATATGTGGGAAAACATATGGAATTCTGTCGAGTAACGTCCATACATAAATACATATACAAACACACATACATATACACACACATGCACGTAAGACGTATACGGCATGGCTACCGGAGCGGCCATTGTCCAGTCACCACTGCCACCGCTACGAAAAGGAACCCCACGCTGACAGTCAGCTCCATTAAGGCCCATTATGGCCTTTCTTCGAAAGATACACAATATTCGAGTTGGCGGACGAAACTCTTCCGTCGCGCGTCATTCGCGACGACGAGTCGTTAATTCGAGACAGGTCGCTGCTGATTAACGAGTGCGAGGAATAACGGGTATCGCGTATTATGAGCGTAAGATCGATAGCGCGCACGATGAATTATTTGATACGCAGCCGACCTTCGATCATATATAACTCATTTTATCGCGCGCGGATTCGATAATAGGTATTTACGATTATTTTGCAGATTAATAGACTTCGCAAAATCAAGTATCTTAAATCTATTTAAAGAACGATAAAATTAAAATTAATTAATATATTTAATATTTCGAATTTTCAAAGTTATATTTCAAGATTAAAAATATAGCAAGTAATTCTCTTCTTAATGTGATGTTGACGCCATAAAGCGCGTGCCCCCTTGGTTTATGAACGCAGGATATCCTCTCTTCGCGTATCCCGACTGTTTTAAAAATTTCCGAGAGGAAGCAAGTTTCGTGTTAATTGTTGCCAGCTTTCGTCAAATCATTAATTAGTCGGTCACCGCCCATCGCCGACGTGTCGGCATAATTTTTCTGACCATCGGTGCCATGCTGTCTGGCATGACGGTGGTCTGGACGGCGAGAAGAGGCATATATTTTATTTTGTCGACACGAAAAGTGCATACTGCTATTCACATAAAAATTTTCCCCATAATTTAATTTTGTAGAAATGGAAAAAATATGAAAATAATAATATAATATAGAATCGCGTATAAAAAGGACACTATACAAAATCAATAAATAAATAATAATATTTTTATTATAATTATAATAAATAATTCTACGTATCTCCTGCGATAAGAACTCGCGTATTTCATACAAAAGTGAAATTATGTGTGAATTTTACTATACATTTGAATTATTCGAAGAATAATTCCCATCCTTTAATCTCCTTCGCGATTAATAGGAATAACTCGGGCAACGGCAGTAGTGGATCCTCCGCAGGATTCCGACAACGTTTCGGTGTTTTCTCAGGCACTTCTAAGGCCTACCCGATATTGGCGGCTTTCTGTTTTCTTAAGCAGCGGGTCCACTTCCTTATTGCCACGCCCGAGAGGAAAAAAACAAGGAAAGACAGAGACTTTCGGTGCCACGCTGTCTGCCAGCGATGCAACTCGAGTCGCATCAGTGTCAGGAAATCATCTCTTTTTTTCCAGCAATCGATGTAACTTCATATAATCCCAACTAAATTTCGTATTCGCTGATAAGAATCGCTCAAACCTTTCCTCATCGAAAAATACATGAACTGTTTCTCGATTTACGAAAGTTATACAAGTGTCATAAGCGAAAAGATGCCGGAAAAAGAGTTCATATATTAATAATGTTGTTATCTCTTCCTGAAATAATTTCCTAAAGCTGCTGCGAATAGTATAATATTATCGTATTGCGTACAGTCACATATATACAAGACACATATACAAAATTCCACAGAAATGTAGCATACATTTTTTATTAAAAAGCAAAGTAGAACTTTGCTAGAGTTTAAGCTTATTAGATTAATGCACTCGCTGATGTGCCGATTACGAGGTAGTGGCCATCTTGAAAACGGCCTTTCTCACCATCTCCCGGCCAGCTCACCCTCCCACTCACCCCTGTATTTCCTCGCGGAGCTTAGCCGAAGCTGCGATCGAAGGAAGGTGGAAAGGAAAAGGGTGGGATCGCCTGCGCGCGAGCGAGCGGGAAAGGAGGAAATATCGACAAAGACGACGACAAGACGACGAGAGATGGGTTTCTTTGTTTTGTGTAAAAACAGCTCCACGGGGTGACGGACTGTGGCATCAAACCAAACTGAATATTGCGTCTGATGCTTACGTAGATTGCTGGATAGCTAGGTAGGTAGGTAGGTAGGTAGGTAGGTAGATAGGTAAGTTGATAGGTAGGTAGATAGATAGGTGGATATACTCTTGAGCAGTGGGCGGAAAAAAGCGTGGACGTATTTCTTCCACTTCTTGTGCGAACGAGAAATAAGACATGCTCGCGCATCGATCGATCGCGAGTGAGAATCTTCCAGATTCGCGTCTCATCATGAAATGATAATGGGGCGATAGACACACCCGTGAAATAATTTCGTGACATGTCTTTTTCATGATTTAATATTTTTTAATTCGTCTAGGTATCGTTTTTTTTTAAACATATAAAGAAACTAAAATAAAATCATTGATATTGCTATTTATCTAACTGTATTCTTATACTCATTGTATTATTTTTAATCGTTCACTTTTTATTCCTGGATAAGTGACGGAAAATGCCAGACTGAATAATTATAAGGAGAAATGCAAGAAATAAGTCTCTCCCCGATAAGTAGTAACAAGATGTCAAGACAACCTCTATCTGGCAACGACAAATCACGCTAATCCATATCCGCTCGTCTTCAGTGAATTTATCATTCCTTCCTCGCGAGCAATCACAAACGTGTTAACACAGAGAGCGAGAAAGAGAGAAAGAGAGGGGGAAAAGGTAGAGGAAAAAAGAAAGGGAGTCAGAATTCCTGATGGATCTTCCGCCCACATGCTGCGAAGAAAACGAAGAAAAGAAGAGGAAAATGAGAGAGAAGAAAGAGCGTTAAACCGGAACGTCGCAAAAAGGCAGAAAAGAAAAGAAGAGGAAAAAAAAGGTAAAAACGCGTTGACCCGCGCGCGCGAGAGCGAGGAAAGAACATATCGAGACGTAAATCAGCTGGTAATTAAAATTAGCGAGGGATTCGCGCTAAACGGCCCGGTTACATTTATCCGTCCGCGGTTCTTTGATGAGCTTTCCCGAGAACGCGCGCCTCGGTTAACCTCCTCCGGCGCTCTGTCGGTTTTTCGGCATTCGCGCGGTCTACAGTTTACGCATATCCGTTGTCGCTTCCCTTTGATGTTACTTCGGCCTTCCGCCGCTTTTTCGCCTCTTCTTCTTAACGCGAGACGTTCCTACGACGGACGCGCTTCCTCTTCCTCGAGTGGGAAACGACATGGCGAACTCTTTTGGCTCTCGACGATCCGGCCTCATACGAATTTCATTTGAATTATCGATTCGATGCTATTAAAACTTTTACGCAACTTTGAAGAAATCTATTTAAAGATATTAAAGACAAAAAGAGTTATTTTGTTATCATAAAGTGTGTTTTTTACATCAATTTTGCGTATTATTGTATCTGAACGTCACATTTGTGTGAGGCATTTCGTTTTTCTAGGTTTATAAACTAAGGATATAAAGGCTGAAAATACAAACATCAAAGAATTGAAAAAGTTTAAATCTGAGATAAAAATAGAAACCTGGTCACCATTAGTAAAAATTCAAAAAATTAATAAATCAAATCATATGTGTAAAAATCTAACTAAAATTTAAAAGTTTGTGAAATTATTTAAGAATTTAAGATCTTAGAAGAGCAAAGATGCAACAACCACAAAATCTCAAAGTTTGCAAAATTAAGCATTCTAGATTAAAGAAAAACAAAATTATAAAGAATATGTAATTATATAAAAATAAAAATTTAAATAAGTTTCTAAATTTAAAACTTGTTATAATCCTTTTTACAATTTTTAAGTAGAACAATATATTTTTGAAATAAATGTTTTTGAATAGAAAAAAATTGCAAAACCATCGTATGCATTGGAAAATTTGGAAATGCGAGTGTTATCGAATATTTAAACTAATGGAATTCGTTACCGATTTTATCATGTGTTAATAGGATTGCCTCATTTCTAGGCGTAGTTCTTTCGAATGATTTTTGTTGTGATCATCTTATTCATACGAATACTTTAACCACTTGACAAAAATGTTTTCAAGTTGACGATTGAGAATTATCGCTGGTTATAGAAGCGCCTTTGAAATTTTACGAGCGAGTCAGAATCATCACGATATTTTCGGGGATCCTATCGGCGAACGATTTAATGTCGAGACCCATAAAACCCAACACTAAAATATACAATATACTGATGAAAGCAACTAGTGAAATTAGTGAAGAATCTTTCATTTCGAAAATAAATTAGTGAATATTTATTTACAGTAATTAGCATGTTATTTTTATTTAGGGTTTCGCAAAGTTAATCGAAATCTGCACAGGGTCTAATTTTTGTCGCGATAATATTTTACAGTTATTGCTCCAATAAGGAAATTATTTGAGCATGTCATTTTCAGGTAAAACGGTTATCAAAACTTCCGATCGTGTCATTTTGATGAATTTACTTATCAATCGAGGTTCATTGACCAGATCGCTCGTCAAGGTGAGATAAAGGAGCGAAGTCATTGACACGAAGCTTTAATTGCCAAATTTAGTGCGAAAGAAATAGAAAAATATTTGCCAAAGTTCTCCTGGCCTGTATATGCATTTCTCTTGAAATTTTAATCGGACTTCGACCCGACTTTGACCTTCGCCGCAATGAATTCTATGGTTATTCTGCAACTGCACCTGTATCGTTATCAATAAAACAAATGATCGTTACATGCGTCTCGAGAATTATTTTTCTTTCCGATCGAAAGCAGTTTTCGCACGTGTGTCTCTGAATTTTGTAGTTATTTTTCTATAATCTATCACTAACAATTTGTTTAACGAATTGTAAAAAAAATATATAAATAGAATATTCACGCAGAAAAAGACAAGATAAAAATTTTATTTACCTATACTGAGAAAAAAATTGTAAACTTGACTAAATACGTTCAGTTAATTATTATTTTGTTAATTGAAATATTTAAATATTTAAGTTGTTGTAAGATATCATCTTCAATGATTTAATATATTTTAATATATTTAATAATTGTAATATTTAAGTATTTAATTGAAATATTTAAATATTTCAATTAAAAAGATAATAATTAGTTGAACATATTTAATCAAATCCACAATCTTTTTTCTCAGAATTGCAAGCTTCCTACTTTCTACAAATCGACAAAATATTAAATAGTATATATATAATAAAGATTAATTGTTATATAACATATTACATATTATATTATAAGATATAATGAATGTTATTAGTCTTTAATTTCGATAGAAGCATTAATACATAAATTTGCATTCGCATTCGTTTAGAATTTTAGTTTCCTGCAAAATCTTCCTTCTGTTGCTTCATACATAAAACCGAATACAAATATTGCAAAACAGAGATAAGATCCAAAAGAATGTCAAATCAGATGTCGAAACTACAAATAATCTTCGACTTAACATTGTTCGTCACGATTTTCGCATTTAAAGTTTTTTTAAGTCTTTCCAGATGCTTGACCCTTCCTTGAATGCTTCTTTTCTTCAAACTAACCATAAGTTGCCATAAAGATAAAGAATATTACTGAAAAGAAATGAAAAGTGTTCATTTTTTGAAATCTTTCTTTTCACGACGACAATTTGCTACGCCGAAATAAATGTGCAGTATTAAAAATCTTATGCTACTTTCACCTACTTTACGTATTTCTACTTTATGTTTTCAAGAGACAGATACAAATTATACAATATGTAAGATATGTGTATGTTACTCCTAATTTATAAATACAAATCTTTAAATTTTTCTTATACAATCTAATTACACAATATTTAATAACATTTTCTAATTTCATAATTTCGTAATTGTGCATAATTGTCTTATAAAAAAATTAATTAATTAATATATTAATTATTAAATAATATATTAATTAATTAATATATTATTTAATATTAATATTAAATTAATTACTTAATATTATTTTAGAAATTTATTTATCATGTTATATACAAAAAGAAAACTAAGAGATGTTTTCTGTACAATCAATATTTCTTATAAGCCTAAATAAGCTTAATTAAATTAAACCAGATATGGCATATAATTATATTGTCCGTTAATTCAATATAGATAATTCCGCTTATCTCTCTCCTTCTCTTTATTACTCTTTATTGTATGAGTATTCTATGCTATTGATGTATATAACAGCATGATATTATTATATCGTTGCAATTTTTATAATACAATAAAAAATTCAAATTAAATTTTACGAATAAAGTATTACGAAATAAAGTGTCAGAGTGGAAATATGAATACGACAAAAAATTGCTTGCGAAGTTACATATGAAATAACATACAATTGTTTAGGTAACAAAACGGAAAATCTTGATCGAACTATCGATAAGACGACTAGTACTGAGATAATATTATCATCAGCTTATATTATGTAAACGTGCGAATCTATTGACATGCAAATTACAGTTACACGTCACCGGTGAGAAAAAAAAGACCGTGGCTCGTTGTTAATCATCGGAAGTGAAATATGTAAAAGTGCAAATGGGGGACGAAATCCGGATATCGAAAGGCGGCGAAAAGAAAATGAACCCGAGAGGATACGTTGCAACTAAGCGTGCTACCTGTTATACCAAGGTCACGTGGAAGATTCAATATTGATTCAGAAAATATACGAAATCTGTCGGCGAGAGCAGGTCGTTGCCGGGACAGGGAGAGCTCGGTGCACGGTGTTTTTATTTAGTCTGGCATAAAGCGTTTAAGGATTCAAACTATGGGGTGCGGTGTATATCACTGTCGATGATTTCTAATGGATCGTTAAAAATTTTTTGAAAGCTCTACCATTTAAAAAGTCAAACATTGAAGAGAGATTATCAAATCTCGAACATCTAAAGATATGAAGATATAAGAATCAGTGAATTCGAGTCTAATCTCTGAAGAGTTTCTATAAAACAAAATGGCTGCCAAAACTAAGAATTAAAGACTTAGAAAATTTTAGAATACAAAAATTGACAGTGCATCTCAAGAAACTAAAATTGCATTATTCCAAAATGTATAGATTTGTTAATTATGGAACTCAATAATAAATCGAAAAAAACAAGTATTTTATCATGCATTTAAAGATAAATTAAATAAGATAAATTAAAAAATTGAAATTTATATGGAACATTAAAAACCTAGATATAAAGAAAAATGTTATATATATTTCAAAATTTTATACATAATTAAAAAATTTTTATTTTCTTGATTTGATTTTTGACATAAGGTGTCCTAAATGAAATAATTCTAATTTAGAGACCTCGTACGACATATTTGAAAAGCTACTATCTATTGATACATCGATAATATGAGATGTGTAAGATTACAATGTAAGCTACAGAAGACCACATTATCGACTGAAAAAGAAGCTGTTTCATTGACTGTAGCTCAAAGCAGCTTCCTTCTGCTCTTTCGGCTGCAGGCATCTCTTCGTTTCACGATATCGATGTACAATAAAATAGAAAATACTAATGTATCTCTCTCTCTCTCTCTCTTTCCAAAATTGTACGATTACGTGATAGATTTTTTTAAAATGCATTTGTAATAATTTCTTTAATATCATGTTTCTCTATTTTATATATATATATTTTTTAGTATATAATTTTAAAAAAGTATATAATTTTAAAAAAGCATTGAGATTCATCTAAAGTTTGAAAATACATAATGCATTTTTATTTCTAAGCATCTACTATTAAGATTTTATACACACGATATATTTTAAAATTATTCTCATTATAATACTTTTTATTTATTTAATTAATTTGAATTTGATGGTTTTAAATATAATAATGTTAATAATAAATGTGTATGTATTTTCGATTTATATATTAAATGTAAAAAAGTTTCGAACAAAAATTTTAAATATAAATTAAACATTAATATAAACATATAATAAAATTTTATCCAATATATTTATATCCAATATATTTCCTCCAATATATATATAATTCCAAATAGACTCTAATAAAGAATTATTTCTTATTTTCAAAAAATTTAAATAAAATAGATAAATAAAATGAAAAAATTATAATTGATTCAAATCAAGATATATATTAATTAAACACAATAATCTTATGTAGAAAAATGATACGGTATGAAAAAAATATCTGTTCTTGCTTTTGTTTGTCGATATTTGTTCGGTCTCTTTGTATATTTTCGATACTCCTATGCGTTTTTGCCGCTTTCTTATCAATATTTAATGTCTAAGAAGAACGAAACAATTAAAAACTCATACAAAGAAGTGCCGAGCAAATATGAGTGCAATGTAAGACAAGGAGAGATACTTTTTTTGGTATCGACCACTCACTCCTTACTGGTCTCAGACAGATGGTTCACGTCCGATTGCTCGTAACGATACTCTGTCCTGTAAACACTGCGTTGATGGAAAAGAATTGTCCGCGTGTTATGTGAACTGAAGCATATCTCATGCAAGAAAGTCGGTCTTAAGATCTTCGACTCGCGGTGACCGTTTGAAGGTGGACGAAAGAGTTGAGATTTATATCTTCCGGTTCATTGCGAAAGATTCCTGGAAGATGCGTTCTAATATGAAACTAATTGTAATTAATTTCACAGACGAGCGCGAGAGTCATGAAAATCGATCATTTGTTCAGAAATCGATTATTTGCTAAGTGATGCTAATTTCAGCTAAAATAATTAAAGAAAAATTTTTTATTTAAATTTAATAACATAATTTTTATTAATGAAATTTACTTCTATATATAATAAACATAAATGAATTAATCGCATTTATTGAATATGAATGAGTATTAGAATGTTAGTTTACGGAAAATTAAATTGCAAATCAACGTCAATGATTCGCGAGGCAAAGCCGCGTTGTATTTCTCGTGCTATTCCGGTAGCTTGAGCCTTCTAACAAACGATCGTTAATGTTTAACGAGGCTGTTAAGTTTCGAGGCGGCAAGATGGCCGCAGCTGTAACGCTTTAAGTTCCATTTGATTGTGCATAAGAAAAGATCCAATAATTTTTCACCTCACATTTGTAATCGTACGATTGTAACAATTATCACTGCTATACATTCTGATCATCATAGTTTATAACAAATATATAATCGTATGGTGTTTGACATAGTTAACTTTTCCAAGAATAATTCCGGAATTATATATTAATATATGTATATATATTATATTTAAAAATGTATAATATAAAGAGTTTATATAATATATAAAAGTGTTATATATAATATAAAAGTTTTATATAAAACAATATAAATAATTTATGTAACAATGTTATATTTTTTATTTAAATATTTTACATGATAAAAGAGAGATTTTCAATATGTTAATTAGCATAGATTTTATTAAAATGACAGAAATACTCTCTACCACATGATAAGAATAATTCTGTTTTCACCTAATATTTTATCTCGTAAAAAAATATCTTTCGCCTTGAATACATCCGCAAGAGGACCTGCTTTGCGTCGATGAAAGAAAAAAAAGAGATAACACAGGAAAAAGCACGAAGACTGTATGGAACGTCGGAGAGGTCGTGTCGGAACAACCCCCTACGGTAGTCAAGATCTAAACAGTAAAACACGGGATTAAGTGGGGTACACACACGTTGCGTAAACAACCGAGCTCTACGGGGGTGCAGCCACGAATAGTGAAAAATCTCAACGCATTTTTAGGGCATCGCTAGATATAGTCTAATTCCATATAAATCACTTCGTAAAGATAACAAATATGAAAGATGAATCTGACGTCGCTCGTTTCCTCATGCATTGCATAGGGGATATCGATAACAATTTATTTTCTAAGTAGATTGCATTCAAGTCTTTCTTTTCTTTTTTAACAAGAATTTAACTGCAATAATTAAAAGTTAACGCATACGACTAAATCTCGACAGCATATATCATTAATCATGCTGCATCTCATATTTTTACGATAGAAATTATTCTTCAATGTAGAGATTTCATAAATTTAAAGAAAGAAGAATAATTGTCTTTTATATCATGATAATCTTGCATATAATATAAAAATTAGTTTATATTATTGTTTAATCTAACATTAATTAAATCATTTATTGGAATCTAGATTTAATATAATTATTATGTTAAAAAAAATTTCTCAGTTATAAATATCAATATTTTTTAACTATAAATATCAATTGAAAATAAATACAAAATTTTCTTTCTAGTTATTTTTAAAAAAAAATTTGCATTCTGGAATTTTCACAACACGTCTGTTCCATTTTCCTCAAACGCCATAATTTCTCGATTTCTACGGTCCATCCTCAACGCACAGTATCTGGATAGTGTTTCTTTTGCGTAAGATCGCGGCTCGATAGTGGAATACCGAGATCGGAGAGGAGGGAAGACTAGCTCTCAAAATAAGACACGTTGATCCGGCCATGCTGGTTATTTCGGAAAGCGCAGGGTTCTTCTTCTATGCGCGCGAATTTCTGTCGAAAATCGCGATGTTGCACCGTAAATAATCGTATCTACTTTAGCAACACCTTAGAAAGTTTTTATTACTCGATAGCGAGATTTCAATTAGGAATAAGATTTATTTTTTTCGATAGAATTTTTTATTTCTATAGAAAATGAAATTTGATAATATTATGGTATTTATTTATTTATTCCACAAGTCTAAAAATTTTGTTAGTATTTGTGTTTAAATGTCTAATTTTTTAATTAATAGTTAACTCTATTTAACTCTTTTTAATTAAGTCAGTTCTAATGAACTTTAGTGTCTAGTTAACTTTAGTGAATTTAAAAATTATAAATAATTTTTAAATTTATATTAACTTTCAAAGTAAATAAGTGGCAAAAAATAATAAATAATAATTTTTAATAATTTTAATTTTATTTTATGTAAATTTAAAAATTATAACAAAAAATAATTTTTAAATTTTAATTTTAAATTTGTAAGTTATATATTCTTATAATTGTTATTATTTTTAGTAAGTTAAATATTCTTATAATTAATTCTAGTTTTAATAATTTAAGTATTTTTGTAATTAAATTACAATCTCAACTTTCAAAGTAAATAAATAGTAAAAAATAATAAATAATTTTTGATAATTTTAATTTTATCTAAATTTAAAAATTATTTTTAAATTTTTTAAAAATTATTTTAGTATTTAATGATTTATGAACGAACTCAAAAAAAATTCACAAATACGTAAAATACATAAATTTCTAAATTCTTATTCTCGATCTTACTTTGCGATATAAGGCATAGAACTTTCGAAAATTAACGACCATTAACTAATCATTAATCATTAACCTAAATAAACTTATAAATTCTAAACGAGCGGACAAGGACAGAAGGACAGATTTCGTGATTTTACGAAAATGCAAAAAATCATTTCATTAGTCATGGCACATAATTTCCGAGGCGAGGTCGAGAGAGGCAACGGGAACTATAAATACAACAGTTTTGCTCGATCGTTTGTCGGAGCTATTGTCGCAGAGAGAAACCCGCTCGTTCACTCGCACGGATCTCCTGCTCGTTGCAGCAGCAGCCTCCGCGCTTGCGGAGAACACGTGAAGCTCCGGAACCGGAGCGACGGCCACCCAAGCCGCCATCAGACGTGCCGACGAGATTCTCTGTTTACACGATACCGTAATTTTATACCGTCGCCGTCGATCGTGGCCGCTGCGCCGCCGCCTCATGAACCCTCTCCTCGTCTTTTAGCGCGCATCCGATACGCGTGTAGCCCGCGTGTCGGCTTTTCGAGTACGTTTTAGTCATTCACAAATGCACCTGTTGACGGTTTCGTCTTACCGCACGCCTCCGAAAATTTTGTTCGGAACCGTCACTAATTTGCTACATTGTTTGTTGTCGTATCAGTTTGCTTCCACATTATTTATTTATGTTTATAGCTCAAACGTACTTTTAAAATAACAGAAAAAAAATATATATATGCGATTTTTAAATGTATGATACATATAAAGTTATGACACTAGAATCGATAATTTTTTAAAGACAGACACTTAACACATGGAATTAAGAAATAATTAAACCGCATTAATATATCGGCGAAAAATTATCTCTTTCAATTCCTTCTTTACGAGTTAAAAATTTGCAAGACAAGGAAATAACGGTATTTTATAATCGCTCTCAAAAGTGCAGCCGAAGTAATTAAAAAGACCGCCCTCATGCCACGTACCTATATAAATGTGCGGAAGACACCCGGTCATAATCTCTGATTCCGGTCTGCGGTTTTCCTACGAACACATGTGCAACCGACACAGGTTTTCCTAGGGTGGTCCCGGTTTTTTTTCGTCAAGCGCTTTTATCTTTAACAAAACATCCACGACCCTCGCAATAAAATCGCTCGATTCTTTATAATTGCTTACATTGCTTATCAATATTTAGACAAAAAATATCGACAATATAATTATATTGCACTTTCTTGTTATTATTGTGTTTATTTATTTGTTATGATATTTAATTAATGAATAAATGAATACAAACGTGTGATAAATTGCACATTAATTTTTTTCTATAATATTAGAGTCTCCATACAAATATTTAATTGCCACCCGAGATGCGGCACGCATCTTCCCACTTTTCTCTAGTTTTTATGGCAGAAGCTAATTACTTTTCCTCAAGAAGAAGCACTTGAAGCTGTCGCAGAAAATGTCACGGAAGGGCTCGAAAATAGTAAAACGGTAAACAGGCAGTACCACTATCTACGAGGGTTGCCCTCGGTTTGAAGGAGCCAGAAGGAAGAGAGGAGCAATCGTTACAAGGACCAAAGCACTTGACTTTCAACCCTTAAGACACGAATCCCGTTACAATGTATACGCTTTACTGATTTTAAGGAATGTTCGCTTAAAGATTTAAATGTGATATTCTACGATTATTTTATTTAAATGTAATATTTTACGATTATAACATAGATTTTTGTTCTTTTCATACATTTTTCCTAAATTTTTCCCTTTTTTATATTAAAGGAAAGAATGAAATTTCCGTTATGCACTGGTATTATTTAATCTTGAGAGAGAAAGAGAGAGAAAGAGAGGACTTGCTGAATATTTGTGTCATATTGAAAACAAGAATTTTCTCTTTTGTAACTTTTGGATTCGAAAAAATTTACATACGACGTCGGTAAAGTTAGGTATGTAATCCTAATTAGAATAAATGAGAGTCAAATAAACAGATGGATGACGTAGATCGCGAGGAGAACCGGCGCAGAGAGGAAGTATGAAGACAGAGACAAGATGGCCACGTTGCTCCTCTTTCGTCGGCTCGTTTGCTCCAAGGCAAATAAACTCCTCCTGAGAATTCGTGGTCTACAACATCCACCGCGTGGCCTAACATTCTTAGTCACCATTTTTCTAATGTCTAATTTAACCGATAACGAATAAATTAGTGACAAAATAGATCTATTTATTTCAAATCTCTTTTTTTAAATGATACAAGAAAAAAAGGAATAATTGTGCAACTTTTTCTGAAAATTAATATCTATCATATTGATAGGATCAAATAAAATAATTATCGATTTTTCTCACAGTTATGAATCCCAGCAAACATGATGACGTCTAAAGATGTCTTAATAACGTTTTAATGACGTATAATATATCGTTAATACGTCATTGAGATGTTTTTAGATGTTATCATGTTTGCTGGACAGTTAAATAAAATTCCTAAATAAAAAATCAATTGTATCCTTTCGGAAATTATAATAACAAATGCTGAAATAATTACGTTATTAGATACAAGCAGAGAATATATTAAAAAATCTGATTATTAAAACATTTAAGAAAAGAGTAAGAAAATTTCCAAAAATTTAGAAATTTTTCTTTCAAAAAATGAAATAAATATTGTTCTTTTCTTAAATTCAATGTTATTAAGATTAAATGAAAAATCAAGAAAATGAAAAAGTATCTTTTAAAGAGTATCTAATGTATAAAATATATAGAAAATTTATATGTATATATATTTCAAAGTATTTTAAAGCAATTAAAATTATTATTTGTCTTCCATAGATCTTTATGCTATTTTTACATGTTATATGTAATCATTATTATAAGTAATTATACATAATTGTAAACAAATCCTACAGAAATTAATTTATTCAATTAGTTTTCAAAATTAATTAGCATTACGTTTTTTCAGCGGATGCACTATTTTTTCCTCGATGGGATCTCAGAGCGAACTCTTGTAATTTACGAGCAAAATTTCTTTTACGACCTCTCGAAAGAGAGAGAGTGCCATCCTTTCGAGACCAGTCTCTCAAGGATCGCAATAAACTTAAGCACGTGGAACGGGGCCGTGATAACGCATGAACTCTTTCTTTCTATCGTTGCTGGTTATTCGACACTCGATCACGTGTGAAGTCGAATAAACATCTCTTCTCGATTGAAGCTTCGATCACTGAGATCGTCCTTTTGGTATCGAGTGATGATTGCCTGGCAAGTATTAAAAGGCATACGAAGATCTTTATGCGCAGCAGCACGCCAGAAAATCATTTTTTTTTATACTTGCATTACGTCGAAAATTATAATTACACTTGGAATCAAATCGAAAAGACAGTATATTGATTCATTATTCAATGTTTTATGTGTAAGAAAAAATATGATATAGTAATCTATTTATGATTGTCCATGAATTGTGCAAGATTTAAATATTTATTGATTGTCCATTGGATATTTAAATCTTGCATATATAAATATTGAGGTATATAATATAGTAAATATAGTTCTCTCTTAACAATTATTAATTTGATAACATAATGTTTTATAAAAATGTATTGTTAGGTTGTACAAAACGCTCCCCAAAATATTGTATATGCATCCAATTATGTAATATCTTACAATTATACAATGAGAGCATATGTTTAATTAATAATTCAGTATAATACAATTTTTAATTCTTTAAAGTTTAAAAGAATTTTAATGACAGATATCCTTTTACTTTTCAAGATTGAAAATATAATCTAAAAAAAAAATTTGAATATATTCTTAAATCGAATATGTACTAATAATTATATGAAAAATTAAAAAAAAAGTTAAATACTTTTTAGTTTATAGATAGACTTGCAAGATTTTTAATTAATAAGCTTATTATTAAATGTCTAAATAAGATACATTAAATTTTACCAATGTGAATTATTTTATAATTAACTCACAATTAATACTCGTTTAATTATGAGAAAAATGGAGATATACTTTTATCAATTTATTTAATATTAACAAAATCGCAAATTAGAGAAGAAATTTAAAAATCTCGTTTAATGCATGCTCCACATAAAAAATTAATTTTTTTCTGAAACTTCAAATTTAATATATGAATCTTGTCCTTTCGATAAAAATATCGATAAAAAAATCTGAGTTCCAAATTGAATTAAATAATCTTTTCTTAACAATAATAGTAATATTTTCTAAATTAAAAAAAAATTCATAAAAAACGAAGGTAGTGAAATCATTCAATTCTTCGAAAAAAGTTTGCTTTGCTAAAAAAAATTGCATTTTGCGACGAAGCTTCGCCGTGAGGAAAATACGTAAGGCGGTTCTATGAACGGGCGGAGCTAACTAACAGCATCCTGTTGGTTAAGAGATGGACCAATTGCTTCTCTTCATCTTCTTCATCATTTGCATCCGCAGCTGTGCATCGCGGTTTCGAAGACGGATACATTACTCAGCGTACACGCAGATAGCAAAATCTTTCGAGGTGATACTCCTATGTGTAATTTTCAAGTAAACTAAGTACGAGTTGCTTGTATAAAGAATATCAATGAGTGCTTATATTGCGGGAATCTTGTGAAAATTTTCATTTACAAATATATATTGACTTAACAAGAAAATATATATTACATTTTTATGTGAAAACAAATTTTATGAACAAACAAATTTTACAAATTTTATGTAATTATATTTTATGTAATTTTATGTAATTATAAACGTATATTTGATAAATATTAATAAAGCGATAAATATATATGCACCATTTTGGAAATTGCAACATTTGGAATTAATGTATTCTACAGTATATTCCATTTTTCATCTATTTTCATTCAATTTGGAATTCTGATTTCTTTTATGACAAAACTTTATTACTTCTTAAGAGAGATAAAGTGCAATTGCAAAATTAGATGGCAAAGCTATTTATTTTTATGTTCCGTTTTTTCTCAAAAAAGATTTGAAATAATAATAACGAATCATTTTTTTACATCTTTTTTTATATATTTAACTACAATTTAATCGATGTTTTTTTGCTGAGTAAGTTCTTTCTGAATTTGTGTTATGATTGGAATAAAGTCAACTTTTCTGACGATTTTAAATGTAACTTTTGATAAAATATTTTTTTTTAACCGAATAAAATCTTTCTCTCTCATAGTTTATTTAGTTCTGAATAAAATAAAAATAAAAATAACAATTGTACGGTTTGCGAAAAAAAGATATATAAGATAAAAAAATGTGATTTCAATACGTCTTAAGATTTTAACGCTATTCTTACATATAACATTATAACACTATTCTTACATATTTAACATTTTTTTTAAATATTTAGGTATATGCAAAAATTATTTTATATTATGTATAACTATTTTATATAGTTTAGAAAAAATTATGAATTTTTTTGAAATAAAAATAATTTGGATGTTTTAATCATTTTCAGACGCAAAAAATAGAAATAAAAAAATAGAATTAAAAAAAAAATATATAAATAAATAGACTAAAATTTTCGAATATAAAATTTCATAATGTAACATTTATCATAATTAATCACAATTTCATGATTTATAAATCCACTTTAAAAATCCGTTCTCTGTACGCACTTCTAAAATTGAATAAAAAAATGTTTCGCCTCAATTGCATTTCATTGAAGTGTCAAAATATTCAAATCATGCATCTTGCATATCTATCTGTATTTACTAACGCGAAAACATATCTTATCCACACTTGTCATTTTATGCAACTAGAAAATGTAAAGCTTCATAGACCAATATAAATATTTAGAAATGTTTCAAATTTGCGAGATGTCCTTCAGAGATATCTCTTAAACATTTTCTAAACTTTTTCCACATTCATAAATCACATTTCATGGGGGTTTTACAAGTATTTTGTTAGTCATATATGTACTTTTTCCACTCCGCCTCAACAAATGAGTATCTTATTCTATCTTCCTCTTGCAACATCAAGGATAATTGCAGACTTCCTATAAAACGCAACGAGCCATATGATGGCATACACCACCGACGGATGAATCCAAATAACGCCATTACGCAATCCACTTCCCCATAATCCCGCGACGACGAGGAAGACGTTGGAGAATTACGATGATGCGAAAGCAGTTCGAGACGCCATTGGTCACAGCATCTGGCTTTCATCCGAAACATCGCCGTGCGACCAATCCCAGTGTTCTCGTCTTCGTCGTCACGCCTACGAGAGAGACGCTCGTCTCGACGCTGTCATGCTGCGATCAACGTCATCCACGGGCGAGATTTCGCTCTCGTGCCGAGCGGGCGAACAGCAGTCATCCGAAAACACTTAGCGGCGCATCTCACAGCGACTCCGTAAGCCATAGGCCGTCACTCCGAGAAGCGAGTCTAAATAATTGACCCCTCCGCGGCGGAATCACGCAAACAATTTACATCCGATTGTGTAAATATCCGCAACCTCGGAGTCGCGTTTATCGGTGGCGGCGAAGGTCCCGCGGGTTCGTTGCTCCGCGAGAGAAAAATGACCAAGTTCTAATCGCCTCAATTTCGATTTTCGTAAAATCAACCGTGATTTATAACATTGTTTCGTGCAACCTTCGTGATACCCCTGTGCGAATCGCCGCAAATCACATAGTGCATTTGTTCGTTGAATCGTTCGGAAACGTCGCTCGCCGAGATATGTTCGTCTTGGCTGAACTTTGACGATCGTCGATCGTTGAAGAACCAAGACTCGATGGACCAGAGCGTGATCGTGCCGTCGATGCCGCGCGACGCCGAAAGTGTGCGGCTGGCCATGAAGAACGAGACCGACTCTGGTCTGCGTCAACAGGAGCAGACGGTCGTCGTGCATCCAAATTCCACGGTGGCCGCACGATCGGCGCTCTTGCCGATGAGCGCGAGTGGTCTGCCTCAGGAAACGAATCTGGAGCCGCTGATGTGCAATCCTACGAGCAACGAGATACCCAGGAAACCCGGCACTCGTCGCCAAGAGAAACCTCCGTACTCGTACATCGCGCTGATCGTGATGGCCATCCAGTCGAGTCCGGGGAAGAGGCTGACCTTATCGGAGATCTACTCGTTTCTACAGCAGCGTTTTCCCTTCTTCCGGGGCACTTATCAGGGTTGGAAGAACTCGGTGCGTCACAATCTCAGCCTGAACGAGTGTTTCATCAAGCTACCCAAGGGTCTGGGTAGGCCCGGGAAGGGTCACTACTGGACCATCGATCCATCCACCGAGTACATGTTCGAAGAGGGTAGCTTTCGGCGACGGCCGCGCGGCTTTCGGCGCAAGTGTCAAGCCCTGAAGCCGCAGTATCCGCAATACTATTCGGGCGCCGGTCCCGTCGGCGTGCAAACACCTGGTCCGTACGAGAATCTGGCCGCCGGTCCAGGTGGAATTGAGTACGCCAACGGTTACCAGAATCAATATCAGAATTATCAGGAATATATGTACGCGCCGAGCGCGGCGGTGTCCGCCGATTGGACGTATCCGGACGGACACACGACGTACAAGTCGGGGCCGCCGATAGCCGAAGTGACCTACAAGACCACCGAGGTCACATACAAGACTGGCAGCGAATCGACACCATCGCTTTACAGGAATGGAGATCTAGTGACATTCAAGAGCGAGCCTGCCTTTGGCGGCAGGAGCCAGGATCAGCTGACGACCTATCGGCCGCCGACTGACGGTTTCCCGACGGTGAAAGATCACCATCAGCAACACCACACAACCGAATATAAAGACGAGACAATGATGAGCAACTATTCCAAATGTTCGACACCCACGACTCAAGCACCTGGACAAGATTATTATGTCGGTTATGGTCTCGCTGGGGTCAACAATACCGGTGTCAATATCACCATGCAACCTATGCAGGAAACACCGGGTGGTAATAGCAGTCCTATAACCAATGTTAGTTCGCCGCACAGTGGATGCCAGACCCCTGCGGATCACGGTGAGTAGAAATCCTTTTTTCTTTCCCGCCGAAAAGATATATGTGTTTTTTTTTTAAATTATGTTATTTATTTTTGTTTTTTATTAATTATGTTATTTATTTATTTTTGTTATTTTTTATTAATTATGTTATTTATTTTTTTAAATTTATTTTGTTATTTATTAATTATGTTATTTATTTTTTTAAATTTATTAACGCATTAAATAACTACATTATTTTATCAAATATGATGATAATTCGTCGCAAATCGCAATAAATTCGAGTAATTTTCAAAATATTTTTGTTATAATACATAAAAAAGGTACACATATTATATTCTATATATTCTTAATTTCTCAATAGCTTTACTATATTTAATTTTTCAATATTTCTGTTTAATGAATATCATGCATATAAAATATGTATAAAATGTCAAAAATTTTTAAAAATCATTTTTAAAATTTTCTAATAATATATTTTCTAATAATATAAATTTTCTAATAATATATTTAAATACAATGAAATACAATAAGAAAATTAGATAAATGATAAAATATAATCTACAAATGTCAAGTGTAAAGAAAAAATTTATGAACATGTGACAATTAAATATAATAATTTGCGACAATATGATTTTAATTAGAAATAGATTTGAAGCATGTCGAAAACGTGTTTAAACTACGAACTTGATAGAAAATATGATATCATAGAACAATGAAATGCAACGAGATATCGCATTTACGATTTTTGAGCTCTCTGCGTCGCGAGGACGACATTGATGGCTCACGTCATTTAGGGGCCATCTGGAAAATTGGAGACAGTTTACGATCTTTCAGGCGCCGTGTCCTGCAAAGTGAAACCATGATGCGACTATTCTTTCAAACCTTCCATCCTTTATAATAATAAAAAAATTATAGATACAAGTCAAAGCTTAATCTTCAGAATATTCATTTATCGGTAAAAAAAAGTAATTTTTTTAAAAGAATATAATTCTCTCATTCCATTTAAATCATATTTTTGTCATTCAATTCAAAATTGCCTAAAATCTTATATTTTAACAGATATAAAATTAATTTATATATATGCTTATATTAAGTATATTTTAATAGATATTAATTTTGAGAATTAAATAAAAATATTAACTTTTAATTTCATTTTTCTGAAATTATAAAAGTAATGCTAAATTAATTTATAAAATTATACTCATATTAAAATTATATCTGCAAATAAAATATTACAATAAATTTTGAATAATAATTTATTTTTACATAATGCATGTTAAGACAGAACGTATGACATATAACATGTTCAGGCAATTTGGATTGATATAATGATAAAAAGACTAATCGCTAGAGAAAATAGGAATGGATAGATACAAAGTAATTATGACGATTTAAATCGTCATAGCTGACAGAAAGAATTAACCGAAGTGACATTCCTGTCACGCCCATGCGACGCTTTCCGAGCTCATAACTTGTAGCCTGTAACTTAACACGTGTAACTCGCCGTAAGACGGAGGCGTCAAGGCGTTTCCTTTTCTCGTGAGATTAATTTAGCCAACACTGTATCTGACAACGCGATAATAAAATGCTCGTTAACACACCATACTATTATGGTAACGATAACGAAACAATCGATAGGTTTGATGTAAGTAAAAAAATTATACCGAATTTGATCCACAATATCTTATTTGCAATCTATGCATCTATAGCACAAATATATAAATATAGATATAATATATAATATATATTTTCTTAGATTAAATCATCAGTGATGTTTAATATTGAAAATGCAATTCTGTAATAATTTGATAATTATTTGATAATGATGATCTCATAAAAATAATCATTATTTACTTTCGAGGTTGAGAAAGATGGACGTAAAATGCAATTTTTCGTCTCTCAAACGTAGTCGCGTGCTAACAAGTGCGTGCTCGAATCATTTATCGCATAAATATTTATCAGAGGCATAAACGAGATGATTTAATTCGGCCTTAACCCTATAGAGAATGAAGCATCGTAATATTTACGGCGCTAACTTTACCAAAGCATATCGATCCACAAATTGTTCACTTAAACTCTTTATTGCTTGTTTTACTCGTTAAACTCTTTTTTATTTAATTTTAAACTTTGATAATTAAATCTTAAATAAAGTTGTGGGTACGAAAAGCTAATAGATGTTATACTTTAATGAAGAAAAATTGTAGCGTTATTTCTTCCAAAATTATTATTATAATTTTAAATAAATCAATAAATTCCAAAATTATTATTATAATTTTAAATAAATCAATTAATTAATTAATTAATTAAATCAATCAATCAATTTTAGTTGAATGTCTTGTTAATTTAAGACTTAAATAGTTCATATTTTAAATTTTACTTTATATTGCTAATTAATTCAGTATAATGCTACAATTTAGCATAAAATATTTTTGAGTATAGAGTAAAGGTCGAAATATTCACCGGCGTATTTTTAAATTTCTACAAATATCTCGGTTTGCGAACAGTCTAATCTCGATTAAGGAGAGTAAATCTCTTGCTCCTGTATCTCGATACAACGTGGATCGACAGGAGATAAACGTCGCCACCCACGCTTTCCCCATTGCAGATTTCTTCTTCTTGTTCGTCTTCCGTCAGTCAGTGGAGTGTAAACGAGATCGATCCGTGCAGACGCCACGTAGGCTCGCCTTTTTACTCTTCTTACCCACCACGTTCTACGTATATTTCTGGAGCGCGATCTCTTTACTCCGAACTATGGCCTGTTGTGCCGGTATTCCGGTCAGGAGCGGACTCGTGTGCTCCTTGAAAGCCAGCATCTTCGCGTTCGCGTGAAGAAAAAAAGAAAAAATGGCGCGAGCAGACACACACACACACACACACACACACACACACACACACACATATACATATACACGCACGATCGAACGCGGAGAGCATTTGGACCTACGAGAGGGATTTTGACTGACAGGAGCGCCATCGGACCACCCACGAAGTCGTTCCAAGACTCGCGACGTCGCGCTTCCGAATCAAGAAAATTGGCTCATCTTCAAGTTGGAAACGACGCAACGTAATTTTAATGTCTCACGTGGCACCGGAAAACTTTGCGAGTTAAAACGGAAATGTTACGAAAAGATTAGCAATATTTGTTCGACGATAAATATTTGAAACAATAGCCTTGAAAGTCTTGAAAAGAGATGAGCAAATCCGTAATTCGCATATGAATACGAGAAGCAAAAATTGATAGGAGAATATAAGAAAAAAGTGAAAAAAAAAACAGAACAAAATCGAAACATGAGTGAAGTGGCCGCTTGAGAAGAAGCTACTTGAGAACTGCCGGAGATTTATGCCTAACCCAAGTACCAATTTCTATCGTGAGATCTTTCGTTCCTTTCCATCGCGTGCGATCTTAAGTAATAAATGTTGGAGTGAAAAATCTCATCCGTATATATAAAATGTTTAAAAATTGAAGTCAAATATTTTTACATCTCTAGTTAAAACGATAGAAAAGAGCAAGTATATATCAAGACAACACTTCAGATATCTAGCTGTTCTTGAATCATTGATAGCCATTGATAACCAAAGATAATGAATCTTTGTGCGCGTTTAATCTTAATTTTAAGTGAATTTTAATTTATAATATGAAATATCTGCTTCTTTTTTTTAAGTTTTATATCAAAAATTGTGCAAAATTATTAGAAAATAATAATTAATATGTTTTTATTAAAAAATTTTATTAGAAAATTTTATTAGAAAATAATGATTAATATATTTTTATTCAAGAAAAATTAAAGAAATTTTTCAGATATTTTGCGAGATACTCTTGTGAAAAGTATTTCTTATGAAAAATGCATAGTTTTGAAATAATTAATAATTTGTCAAATTTGTTTATATTTCAGGTATAAAAATGCAGTGCAGTTCTAGTTCGAGTTCAAATAGTTCTGGCGGTGGCATCATTGACCGTAAACCATCCTACTTTGCGCATCCCGGAGGATCAGTAGCCTTGAGCTCTTTGAGCTCGCTGGGCTCGTTAAATCTAAGCAACATCGGCGGTCTAAGTATATCCAACATACCTGGTGCAGTTTCGACGAATATCCACCATGCATCGACACCACCACCCGCGACAATGTATTACGATCAGATCAAGTACAGCATGTGAAGACGTTTCCCTGAAACAAATGATATACATAACTTCGCAAAATTAAGTTCAAAATTTTTTTTATACGCTGTAAATGTCTAAAGTGCTTCATATTTTTCCGGTAAACAAACAATTGTTAGCAAATCTTAAATTATATCTGCTATTTGCATTCCGATATTATCTGGGAATATAATAATACACGGAATTATATACTAAATATGCAAAAAGACAGTGTATTGTTAAATAATGCGATTGAATGAATTTGAAACTAGTAACTCATATTAAGGCCACAAGCTCTCCAAGCTTTTGAATAATTTTGTCATTTTTTTTTTAAATTTTCATATTGATAGGATAGAATGTAAATTTTTGGTATAAACTAAAATTACAAAAATTTTAACATTGATTTGCTTTACTTAAAATTTGAAAACACTGATTTGTATACAGTTCTAAAGAATTGATTAAGATTTCTTCATATTCAATAAAATACGAAAAGATTTTGAATATTTATGAATTTTATAATTTATAAATTAGTAATAAAAAGGGAAAAGAATTCTTGATTTGCAATTGCGGGCGTGAATATTAAGTAATGTAAGTAAAAATGTAAAATATAGTTGCGTAAAAAATGATCATACGACCGATCGTGGCTCAAGAATGCGTAGTGGAGACGCATCGAGAGATACGTCCGCTTTAAAAAAACGTTGATGCATCTCGACCATATCCTATTTATATTTATAATCCATCAGTCGATGTAATTAATTTAAATCTAGAGCGGAGAAACAAAGTCTGTAGAATTAAATAACGTTTGCTAAGAAAATTCTCTGTTGATTTCTTTGTCGCGCATGATTTTCTATCCCAATAATTTGAATCAGAATATTTTGCCTGATTAAGTGATGTAATTCTTTTCAGAGCATAAAGCTTTAATAAAAGATTTCTGTTAAATTTTCAGAGATATTAATACTGTTTTGATGCCAGATGATGCAATGATCCATACCGGATGATACAATTAAACAGTCCTACATCATTTACGTCATAATGGTTTTGCGGTAGCGATAACAGTTTTGTTGATACTGCGAAAGATTCCTTTCAGAATTACTTCGCCCCGACTAACAAATTCCCCAATATATACGTAGTCATCAGACAGTTTGGAGACGTATCGTCATCGCATGACGGATAAACTCGATGACGCAATCTTTAAAACTTTGCACAAGCTTCTTCTCTCATTTTTGATATTGTTAAAAAAAATTTTAAACTATATTAGAGTGACAAATAAATTTTATTAGCATTCTAAAATTGAGATTAAATAAATATTGTGGATGAGAAGGATATATTTATAAAATAAATATCAAGAGTTTACCGAGTATAAAAGCTACAAAAATTGAAATTTACATATATCGAATTCAAAAAATAATAGGATGTCGAAATGTATTTTTGTAAACGAACAGGATGCATATCGCAAGCGACAGAGTCAGCAACATGCTGCTGTTAAAAACACTACTGCGTGCCACACGTTGTTGGAAGGGCATGTTTGCCCGCCATAAAAATGACGGCGGCGGAAGGCTTCTTTTTCGGCTTTTTTAGCCGACGATCCTTATTCGAGCAACATCATGGAGACAAATCCGTGTCTTGTTGCGTCACGTGTTCGGATACATACCGGCTTTGTCATTCTTTAGAAAAATCGCGTCTGCGATATAAAGTACAGGGAGACGCTTCCCCTTCTCGCGGAAACGCGATTCGACAATCGATCCTGTCAGCTCCCGAAATAGTGCTGACATCCCGCTGATCTTAGAACGTTATCGCGCGGTTGGAGGAAACGAATCGAAAGAAGGATTCCTAGATCAATTTTCTGACAAAGCAAAATTAAAACGTTTCCATTCTACGTTTTTTTTATTTCTAGTAATGCGAAATTTCGTATATAAATGTAAAATAATAATTAATTCTTTGCAATTACATGATATGTGACGATGGAGAGATTATTTACGGTATTATGCATATGTTTATAATTTACATTAATATATTATAAATTTTTAGTTACTATTTCGCTTTTAAAAAATCGTACATAAATATAATCAATAATGAAAATAATCAGGAACATCTCTTTCTCACTTATAGGAATGTAAATATATATTTTTAATCTAAAATAATATATTATTTTAGTTCATGAATATGTTCGATAATTTATATAAGTTATTTAAAGTTACTTGCGATTTTTAAGAGGAATAATAAATGAAAGAAAGAAAAGAATCATACTTCGTAGCTATCTTTCTTTATAAAAGGAAAACTTATATTTTGAATTTGAATATTCTTTTTTTTTTTAAGAAAAATATTGAAATTTTTAGATAAATACATATCTGCACCTGTAAAAAAATTATTATTTTTGAAATAACGGAAAAACTATTTTAACATGATTTTATATCAAATCAATAGAATAACATTTCGCGATTTTTAAAGTGATTTCGTGATTGAATTTTATCGAAAATTTTTTAACTATTGAAAGCGAATAAAATAGCACGAAAGAATTCTTATGAACGAACGTCGCAAGCGGAATGTATGTACGTTAAGCTGACGAATGCATACACGAGGTGCAAGAAGAGTCACTCAACGATGTTGCTGACAGCTTCCACGCTGTTTTGGTGTTCGTATTACTCTAAGATGATGTTAGTTTCATCGAGGTGGAAGTTAAGCGTCCGAAGCAAGAAATACTTTAATTCTTTTCAGTCAAAAATAGAAATTTTGATTAATATGTTTGGAAAACTTAAATAAAAATATGTATTAAATAGTGATAACGTTTATAGTTTTGTCTTTAATTTTATTTAAAACTTTTATAATATTTTATTTAAATAAAATAAGAAAATATCTTATTTTATTTAAATAAAATATCATAAATGTATGGAAAATGAGAAAAGAAGTTTTTTCTCTTAATATTTCATGAAAATCGAATTAATAAAAGTAAACTAAAAAATACATATAACTTTTATTCTCAATTAATATTCAAAGGATTTAAATAGAATTATAAAAAGATATATGAATCTCTTATATAATTATATAAAAAATTATATAAAAAATTACATAAAAAATGAACTCAATAACCTGAATAATAATTTATACATTTTTAATAATATATATTGTAATAATAATATATAAAAGAGTCAATTAAATATATTTATATTTTTCTGTTTTACTTTTGAAATATTCCGAGGGAAATTTTGGCATTCTATAACATCTCAAATGTATTTCATTGACAAATACTTTCATGTGTGTTAAGGAAAATTTCTATATGCAATTACATATCAAATTAAACAAGTGATAATAAAAATGATAAGAAGTGCAAGGGAGTTATACAAGGTAAGTCTCTCAAGATTTACTCTCTTATGGTTCAAGTACCAACACTTGTGTCAAGCTTCTTATTGAAGAGAACATATAGAGATATCCTAAGAGTTTACACACATACATGTTTAACACGAATTCGTACATGAACAAAAATGTTTCAAAATCTCAAGTAAAAAATAATCCTGATACATCTTTTCTCGTATCTTACTATTTCAGGAGTTGCGATATATAATAACAGAATTCCATAAATTTTGTTTGTGTATGCTTGTATTTTTCATGGCAAGTAAATGAATTTTTAAAGTATCATTGATCCAGAAATCGAGAATAATTCAAGAAGCTTATGCGAGCAAAAGCAGAAAAAAAGAGAGAGAAAAAGAAAAAGAGGAGAAAGAAGAGAAGGAAAAACGAGAAACGAGAAGAATATAACGGAGAACAGGATTCTGTAGGAAGGGGTTCGCTCTAAAATAATAAACTGATCCACGATGCGGGAAGATTAGACCAGAACAAGAACAGACTAGCGATTTATGCTATGCAAACGCCTAGATAAGAAACGGAAAACTATATTGTTATCCAGTGATAAAAAAGAGATAAAAAGAGATAAAAAAGATTACGATTCCATATAAAATCGGCATTTGATTTAAAATAAAATGTATATATTGACTTGCATGTTCGAATGAATACAATCACAGATGTGTATTTGAAAAGTACATTAAAAAATTGTATATATATATATATATATATATATATATATATATGTTTAATATAAATATGTGTAATATATTAATTACATTATATATTTATATATATATATAATTATTTGCTACATTTCTAATTAAAATTAATTATTTAATTATAATGTGTAGCATTTTTAAATTTTTACTTGCGCATGTTCAATAAATTGTTAACACTCACAAAAATTAGAAGCTAATTGTAAAATAATATATTGCATATATATCACTGTATTATTTATTAATTTAATTAATAGAACAGCAACTTTTCTGCTTCTGTTCACATAAGCTCCTTAAATTATTCGATTTTTGAATCAATGTTATTTTAAAAATTCGCTTATTTGCGATAAATCAAGCATACAAATGTATGCAATTCTATATTAGCATCAGTTATCTACTCAAAATAATTATTAGTATTGAAAATTTGGATAAATTGTAAAAATGATATTGTTTTTTATATATAAAGATTATATATTATATATAAGTAATAAAAAAATGTACTGCATTTACCAAATTATAAAATAAAGAAACAGTTTTTATTATCAGTAGGTAAAACGAAATCTCGTTCTATATATTAAAGAAAACATCAATCAAATATTATTGTTATTTTCTTTATATTAAGGAACTGTTATATATTTAAAAGCTGGAGATAATTG
The DNA here is from genome assembly GCA_030586385.1 of Camponotus fellah. Taxonomy (NCBI): domain Eukaryota; kingdom Metazoa; phylum Arthropoda; class Insecta; order Hymenoptera; family Formicidae; genus Camponotus; species Camponotus fellah. Next base: position 1,281,672 of record JAPIVC010000495.1, on the reverse strand, counting down.
AAAAGCATATACATATAGCCGTTGATAATATTGCAATAACAACGTATAAATTAGCTTAGATCCAATATATGAAATATAAATTGTTCATTACATTAAATAATCACGAAATATTGTTTAATGTAAAAAAACATTTTAATTTTTAAAGAGGAGGTATTACTTTAATATATTGAAATAAAAAATAAATAGTATCAGACTTTTAAATTTTAAAGATTTATAGTCATATGGCAAATATTAAATTTTAATTTTACTTTCTATTATGTACAGCTAAATTCTCAGTTCTATTAGAAATATGATTATAAATACTAATCCCATACAGCACAAGATATTCTTTGAACATCCTAGAATATTTTATGAATATTTAAATATTCTACGAATGTCCTAGAATGTTTATGGAATATCTTGTGATGTATGGGATCTTACTTATATTAAATATTACTAAAGTATAAAATTTGTTCAATACACAATTTTTTTCGGTTCTTAATTGTCATTATATTGTTTATATAGTATGAAACTTTATATAATATAATGATATATAATGTTATTATAATATAATGATATAATATATATATATATATATATATATATATATATATAATATTATATCAACAATATTACATAAACAATATATTATATAATATATAATTATATAATATATAATTAACATATAATTATATAATATAATTATATATATATATATATATATATATTGTTTATGTAATATTGCTGATATAATATTATAATATAAAAAATCAAGATGTATCCCCAGCAAACACCAAGTAACAGTTATATAACTGTTAGTTGTAATTTCCCACTCAACAATATAACTATTATATAACATGTAAGTTATATAACAGTTATATTGTTGAGTGGGAAATTACAACTAACAGTTATATAACTGTTACTTGGTGTTTGCTGGGTCATTACATGATTATGTACATAAATTCAATTTCCGTTGCAATTAATACAAAAATCTTATACGTACCAATTATACAATTCTATTTATTATCATTGTTGTAGATTGTTATGAATGCAATGGTTATTTTTGCGCGTCCACAGCATCCAAATCAAAGATCAGCGTATTTCCTTCGTTTTTTCGATCATCACTTCTTCAATCACAAGAATTCGCGTCGTTAATGATGCAACTTTCGAAATACACTGGACTTCGCGTTACAAACTATTTCGAATCGTTCAATTAGGATGATAAAAAGGACAGAGATTTTTTCACCGATTATTCAAACTTTCAGTGCCTGTGACGTCAAATGATCTTCTATGTGCGCTCGTAGAATCACTCCATCCTTATTACTCGCATCCAAATCAAAGATCAGCGAATTTCCTTCGTTTTTTCGATCATCACTTCTTCAATCACAAGAATTCGCGTCGTTAACGATGCAACTTTCGAAATACACTGGACTTCGCGTTACAAACTATTTCGAATCGTTCAATTAGGATGATAAAAAGGACAGAGATTTTTTTCACCGATTATTCAAACTTTCAGTGCCTGTGACGTCAAATGATCTTGCCTATGTTCCAAAATTCACTGTCTGCGCTCAAAATATATAATATACGTGACGTGAACTATAGATTTTCAGCGCTGGCAGTGAATTTTGGAACACGCCCTATGCGCTCGTAGAATCACTCCATCCTTATTACTCGCCGAAAGTTAGACAAAGATAAATAGACGAGACGCATGCGCCGTAATGTCATTGCGTGTCATCCGTATGGATGTAGGTCCGTTCGAAAATCTTACTCATTGGGTAGAGTTAAGCGTTAGAGCATTAAATTGGCCAATCAGGACAGAGAAACTTCGCTCCTAATTGGTCGAGACGAATTGGTCGAAACGCTGCTCTACTCCACAGACAATTTTTAAACGCACTCTTCCGAGACGTCACCAACAGGTCCCAACCATGATGCTCCGAAGATCTTTATCGGAATCTGGATGGCGGCGGTGAGCGACAGCCGGGCCACTCTTCGTCCGCGTGTACTGTCAAGTGGATTTTTCCCTTTTAACTAAAACAACAAGATGGAGCGCATATTGATGAATCTACTCATGGCTGACAATGCCGTGATACAAGAGGTTCGTATTTCTTGATTCGCTATAGGAATTTGTCAAATCGATTCTAATAACAGTGAAAAACACGTGTTTTACTCCGTTTGCTTTTAAATAGAATTTGAATTTGTTAAGAGACCATTTAATGTAATTGTTCCTCTTCATTGGATGTGTGTGCAAAATCTTCTCTGCTCGATCTTATTACTACTATCCGCAAAATAATTTCTACACACTTTTACATCTTCCATATTTTATTGGTATTATAATTATTATTTGTCGCATTTCTATGTGCAATCAAACACGTCAAAGTGTTTCTTGTAATAATAATAATCTACTGTCATTTTATAAAAATGAAAATAATATTCTATATTTTATTTCAGGCAACTGTGGAACTCAAAAAAGTTCTTCAAAATCCAGACAATATATCAAATTTGTGCCAACTTATACTGACCTCGACGAGTCCTGAGGTTTTAATAGAATTATAAATTGATTTCCATATATTCTAGTTTCAATAGATGTGCTTAAAGAAAATGTATGTTTAGGTAAGGCAGTATGCAGCTCTTATTCTTAGGAGACGTTATAGTAAAGGCAAGAACTGGGCAAAATTACCGGAACCTATACGTAGTGAAATTAAAAAAATGATTTTACAGGTAAAAAATTTATATTACATATATTGTACTTTAATGATTTAAATCACAGATTTTTATATTATTATAAATTTTATATTATTATAAGATTATTCTCTAAATTACTTTCCTAGATATTTCTACCCAGGTAGCAAGATGACGTCTTAAAGACGTTTATGACGTCATTAAGACGTCATTAAGACGTCTTAAAGACGTCTATGACGTCATTCTGCTACTAGGGTAGCTTATTTTAAGGTATATATTTTTAGATTTTTAAAATTATTTCATAAGATTGTATCCTTTTTTTATAATAAAAAAAGACACAACATGAATCACAGTTGAAATACAAATTAAATACAAGTAATTAAATTTTGTTATATTTTTACATGTTGGAAAATAAACTATATATAAAAACTATATACATATAAACTGTATATATATATATATATATATATATATATATAAAGATAAAAAAATTCAAAGTTATATAATTTAGCTCTTCTAATTATTTTAATTAATTCTTTTGTAACATATTTACTATATTTTTTTCCAGGCTTTAGGAAATGAATCAGTAAAGTCTGTTAGAACTAGTATAGCTCAGTTAGTAGGTGTTATTGTTAAACTTGAATTACCTACAAATAGTTGGCCAGAAGTCATACATTATGTACAACAATTAGTCACTAGTGAAAATATGGAAGTTAAAGAGGTAAATAATATATATATAAATTTTTATCAAAATATAAAGTATAGCTAAAGAAAAGTACTTGTTAATAAAGGTTTACTATTTTATTTGGAATAGATAAACTATTTTCCTTGGAAACTTCAAAAATTCATCAATCATTTATCAATCATTTTATGATATTAAAAATTTTTTTCTAGCTAGGCCTCCATACTTTATCAATTATGACAGAAGTCACACCAGATGCCTACACTTCACATGCTAGATCTTTGGCGCTGCTTCTTGCTCAGACATTAAATAATCTTCAGAATTTAGGACAGCCAGTTGCTTTTTACGTTTTGAATACAATGCGACATCTTATTCCTGTAATTAAACATGATGAAGCTGTTAGTAATAGGTTTTTAATCTTTTTAATTGATTTTAAATCTCAATGCAAAATATTGAAGAATATACATTCAATTCTAGATCATAAACACTTATGTTAACATGATGCCTCGTGTAATGGTCACAATTCAGTCTTTAACTCAAACTTACGAAGATATGGCCATCCAAAGCTTTGAGTTACTGGATGAATTGTGTGAGAATGTGATTGCTGTGATAACGCCTCATGTCAAATCTCTCGTCAACATGTGCCTTGAAATCATCGCTAAAGAATCCTTAGATCATCTTATAAAAGTTAGGGCAATTAGTTTTATTGGCTGGCTAGCAAGGATAAAGAAAAAGGCTCTTGTGAAACATAAATTAGTGGAACCTATCGTCGGTAAATGATGATTTTGATATTTAATTAGTTTACTTAGCGCGCAGTTAATCAGTTTACTTAGTTACTTAACAGGGATGCTTAATTATTTATTCTATTTGCAGATATGTTATTCGTAGTTATGATGACTCGGCCAGATAATGATAGAGATGATGATGATATAAATACAGAAAACGAGAATACTATTTTAACAAGTAGTACTCAAACTTTAGACTTGCTTGCATTACACTTACCACCAGAAAAATTACTTCCACATTTGGTAAGCAAACTAGTTTTAACTAATTAATATTACTATAACATCAGAAATTTTTATGAGTATATATTTAATAATATACACATTTTTTATTTCTTTTAAAATTATAAATATTAAATTATTTTAAAATTATAAAATTAGAAATTAGAAATAAAATTATTGCATAGTTCTGAAAATTAAAATTTTGTAAAATATATATAGCATCATGCAATTCTATTAATATTGATTACACATTTTTTAAATGCATTTATTCACAAAATATTGATGTAATTATTCTGTGAAATCATTAATCATTTGAAAATCAAATTAAATTTAAAATAATATGATATTAATCTTACAGTTGCGACATATCGAACCTGGACTTCAAAGCACAGATATGTACATGAAGAAGGCTTCGTATGTAGCGATAGCTGTATTAGCGGAAGGTTGCGCTGAGTATATTCGTTTAAACTATCTTGAATACTTCCTACGATGCATTTGTCGAGGAATTACCGATCCCTCGCCTATAGTGCGCAATGCCGCACTTTACGCCTTAGGACAATTTTCCGAACACTTACAACCAGAGATTTCGCAATATTCATCAGAATTGTTACCCGTATTGTTCGAATATCTAAATCAAGTCTGTTTGTATATCAAACAAGAGAAAAAAGAACCGCATGCGATCGGTCGTATGTTTTATGCTCTTGAGATGTTCTGCGAAAATTTGCACGAGAGTATTCTGCCGTATTTACCCAAGCTCATGGAGAGGCTGTTCAATATCTTGAACGCGGATACGTCGGCGAACGTAAAAGAATTCACTCTAAGTGCCATAGGTGCTGCCGCCTGTGCCAGCAAGGAACATATGCTACCGTATTTTGAAACAATCATCAACATTCTCAATGATTATCTTACTGCAGAAGTGACTGTAGAAAACATGTTTCTTAAAGTTCAAGCAATTGGTTAGTCAGAAAGATGATCAATTATTTAATTAATCATTCGATAATTATTCGAAAATTATATACCTATTATTTCAGATACTCTCGGAGTACTTGCTAGATCGATAGGCGAAAAGCACTTTGCGCCATTAGCGCCTACTTTTCTCAATCTAGCAATAAAATTTCTAAGAAATTCTGAAGACGATCCAGACGTGCGGAAATCTCTTTATGGGCTGTTCGCCGCTATTAGTACAGTAGTAAAGAAGGACATGGCTGTAGTTTTGCCCGAACTTGTCGAATATATGATAATGAGTATAAGGAGTTCGGATGGAATTTTGGTGAATATCGCGCAAATCATGATATTCGAGACCATTACAACGAAAATTACATGTTATAATTAATATTGTCGTTACAGATGCACTTCAAAGACGATGCTAATGCGTTTTCAGTTTACAGTGATCTTAGCGAGACTGATAATGAAAAAGAAGAAGACATTGAACATACTGATAATGAAGAAGATGATGATGATGTCGAAGGCTATAGTGTTGAAAATGCCTACATGGAAGAAAAAGAAGAAAGTGTAATGGCCTTGAAGGAAATCGCTGAATATACAGAGTAAATTTTTCAGTTTTTAAAAGTTTTAACTAGTAATTAGATGATTATACTTAATAGGATATTATTATATTTCATAGAGAAGCGTTCATGCCGTACCTCGAAAGATGTTTTGAGGAGATTTTCAAGTTGATCAATTACCCTCAAGAAGACATACGTAAAGCGAGTATAGAGGCTTTGTTACAATTTTGTATTAATTTCTCGAAAATTAATACTGATGAAGGTAGAAAAGCATTGTTGAAGGCTCTTTGTATGTTTATCCCAAAATTGTCGGAACTAATAAGATTAGACGAAGAAAGGACGGTCGCCATTTGCGGCTTAGAAGCATATCTGAAACTTTTAAGAGAAATCAAATCAGATGTTATCTTTGGTGAAGGTCACAAAGAAGCTATAATAAATTGTGTGATTGATGTTCTAACAGGTACTTACGATTTATATTTATGTATTCAGTGTTTTGATTAATGCATTTAAATTAATGCATATAATCTTCAATCACAACTTGTTGCAGGCAGGACAGCATGTCAAGACGAAGAGGAAGTCGAGGGCGCTGAAGCAGAACAAGATGAATTATTAGTAGAAAGTGCAGGCTCTACATTGTCCAGTTTAGGAAGAGTGATTTCGCCAGAAGATTTTGCGCTCTATTTTCAAACTACGTTGCCTTTTCTTTTAAAGAGACTGGTATTATTACTGACTTCTTTGCTTGCATTTCTTCGAAAATTCGCAATTTCGATGTTTCAGCTAAGCCAAATGTTTTCAGAAAATGGACAATTCCGAGGCACAGAGATCTTTTGCTGTTGGTACAATCGCGGAATGTTTCCCGGGACTAAAACATATGACGGCTATGTTTACCCAACAATTGCTTTCAGTTCTTTTACAAACGGGAACTCAAGATCCTTGTGGTGAAGTTCGTAGTAATAGCTTCTTCGGTATTGGAGAACTGGTATTTTATGGAAAGGAAACAGTTTATCCGTATCCTTTTCAATTAATATTTAATAGTAATTGAATATATATCATATATTTTTAGTGGAGAAAATCATTTGAAAATTATTTGATATTTAACAATATTTATTTATATTGAAAGTTTTAGTATTTGAAGTTTTGATAAAAAGTATCAAAAGAAAAATAAACTTTCGTTAAATTTCTTTTTTTTATAATTAAAATTTCAAAAACATTACAAAATATACAAAATATTATTCTACACAGATTTATTTTATACATACAGAACAAAATACGATTCAAACATTTTTATAATTATTAAGTAGCAGTATTTTTTATGGGATTAATTACATAAGTATAATTTTGTTAATGATATTGATTTCCTCAATAATTACTATACAGACATTATCCCCAGATTCTAACAAGTCTGTCATGTGCCATTGCAAAAGAGACAGATGCGGCTGCACGCGATAACGTGGTTGGAGCGATTGCGCGACTTATTATTACAAATTATTCAAATTTACCGCTCGAACAAGTATTTCCAGTTTTTGTTCAACAGTTACCTTTGAAAGCAGACTTCCAGGAGCATAAAGCTGTATTTAAAAGTATTCTTACATTGTATCAAGCTGGACTCCCTATTCTACAGTCTCATATCCGTACATTGTTGAAAGTTGCAGTTGTCATATTACATGAAGACAAAGCTATGGATGATGGTGAGTTTATATAATAATAATAAATATTTTAAGAAATCTATAGGAAATGCTTGTCTCTTTCAATTTGATCTCTGAATAGATGACACAAAATATATAAAAATAATATATTTCATTTAATTTTTAAGAAATTATTTATTTATTTATTTATAAAATAATACATAATATATAAAATAATATAAAATATATTATAATTATATAAAATAATACATATTCAATACCTTGGTCTTTCAATATAAGAATTTTATAAAGATATAACTAAAAAATTATTGTTCTAAATTATATTTTCATATAATTTTTTTTTATAGAAACACGAAATCTCATCATGGAATTCATCAAATCTGCTCAACGAGATTTTGTAAATGACTGGAATGCAATTTTCACCGAACTACCTCCAGAAGTTGTGGCAAAAATTCAACGCATGTTTTCTTAATTTAAGCATGATTAATTATTATCAATTTAAGATCGTGTAAGTTAATTTAAATATCGATTTGCAGTTATTTTTTCATTGCATCTCATATCGTTTTGTTTTTCTTTGCAATTCGAATTCTATTGCGGAATAATAATACAATTTCCAGATAAACAAGAACACGAAACGGGAATAAATAGTAATCGCAATTGATTAAATATATGTTTCTATCCATTTTATAGAGATAAATATTTATTATTATTTTATTCATTATTTCTACTTCGTTTAAATAATAATTTTTATAGCTTTAAAAAAAAATAAAAAATTTTAGACCGTTTCGTGACTTTTTGATTAAATAATTTATACTACCTTGATTAAGTGTATAAGTTGTTATTTTTATAATAGGAAGTTCATAAAAACAGTCTTCAAATTATGAATAGATAAAATAGAAACTTGTATGTAGCAATATGAGAGAAATATGAAATCTTTCAAAGATTCGAGATATATTTGAATTTTGATTTACTTGTAAACATCTTATAATTCTGATGTTAGGTTTTTTTGAATCTTTTTAATCATAGAATTATAGTATATATATATATATATATATATATATATATATATATATATATATATAAGTAGATCAAACTTCAACTTATTTTTCATTTTTCAATAATTGTATAAATAAAAAACCGATTAATATTTACTAAAGTGCAAATTTGTTTATGAGAATACGAACAAAGTCCTTTATCTTCAGTTGAAAATTGAATGAAGATACATACTTAAAAAAATGTAGGCATTGTTAATTGTTAATGAACGAATTATCGTCGTATGTGTCGTATCTTCTTTCTTTTTGTTAGTAATCAAAAATATACTATATAGCGTATCACATGTAGACATTGAAAATAAATGTGTACTATGTGACTAATAAAAGCCTTGTACTATATGCTTTTTATAAATGGCATGAACTTTTTTTGCGCTTATGTTCTTAAAGTGTATTTATTATAAGATAGTAGACTTTATATTCAATATACAATTTAAGAATAAATCGTTTTTTAAATATGATTTATTAAAATAACTTTTTCATTAATTAATTTCTAAATTGTTTGTTTTAAATAAACAATATTTTCTAAAGAAATAGCATTTTCTAAATAAATATATTTTTCTTTATTTCCACTTTTAATAGTTAAAAAATGCGTTGCAAAAATATTTTACAGACAAATATTTCTTCCTCTTTTTTTCTCCTTGTATAATCGATGCATTCAAGCGCATCAATGCAGCGCGTGAAAGAGATAAAATAAAATTTCTAATGGGCACTAGGATTTCCGTACAATGTACAGTTGATATCAAGTATGATATCTATCGTTTTATCAAAAGGCACCAGATAACTCTACGGCCAATCGACTTCTTAAAGGCCTCATTAAATACTGGTCGCAACTTCTCGAGTAATATGTTTGTTCGAGTCGAACGATACGGTTCGCATTTTTTTGTAACGCTTCGCGAAAATTGTTGCAACTTATGGTAAGTTGCTTATAAAGGTAGCCGAATGTTATACATTGACGTGTTGTGATTCGTGTGTGTGTGTGTGTGTGTGTGTGTTTCTCGCATCGTTTCGTGTCTAATGTATATTTGTAGATTACAATAATGGTTGCAAATCGCTCTCGTAGATCTTTTTTCGCGTTTTTCACATTCGATAAGAAGTGCCGAATATCAGAATATTTCATTCAATAAAATTTCACTGAGTCATCTGTAAATAAATATAAGATTACGAATCCAACTCATCATCAAGTCAAGAATCGTATACAGGATGTTCTAAAAAAGGTGTGTCTGTGTACGTATGTGTTGTGTAATGTTTTATACGTGTAGGAACACTCGAAGTTATACAGAATTAGCATCAGATTTCTAGAATAATTACATCATACATACAATTAAATTATTAAAATAATCACACAATTAAATTATTATAATTTTAGACCTTGAAACGATTTTACATATTTTGTTTTTTAAAAGATTTAATTGGATTATTAAATGACACGATTTTAAATTAAACACGATGATAATTTTCCATTCGTAACACATTATGTTATACTTGAAATAATATTTTTGCGCATAAATCGTTTTAATCGATTTAGCTGTTGATCATTTTGTACAAGTTATACACATATACAAACATGCACATAAAATTTTTGCATGCAATGAAAACAATTTAAAGATAAGAAGATTTTTTATGATATTTTAAATAACTTTGAAAAATTTCACATGATAGATTTGTCTTGCATAATATTGAATATATATTTACAACTTTCTTATCGTATCAAGAGGCAAACTGATTATATATTATTATAATTGTCGTATGCATGCAAAATCGGTGATATTGTCAGACTCCTTCAATTAACACTGTAATAATCGAGATCAGCCTAACTTCTTTCTACACAAAAAATCACACGGCTGTGAAAATTGACAGCAGATGTGTAAAAATTTCACGTGGCACCTGACCACGGTTTCGTTTGACGATTTCGTTATTAACATTATTCTCTGCGTGACAAATTCACACAAACCTCAGAATCTATCATTCGATCAAGTATGGCATTTTACGCATGAATGAAAATTAACATCTAACAGTTTATTCTTAAAATAAAGGTCTCACAAACATTTGCCATCTTTTATTCGTAATACTTGTTTAAAGCAATTAAGAGGTCGCTTCTTCAAATATCTATATCATTTAACAAATATTTTGAACACTTTCTTCAAGGATTTAATCTGTTCAATATAAAGAGATGTTTTATTTTCAAATTTTATAATTTTATATTTTTTAAATTTATTTTTATAATATTTTTTATTCTCAATTTTAAATATTTCTGATTTCTTGATGTTTGATTGAAACAACGAAATTATTTAACAATGTAATTCTTACAATTATGATTAATAAATCAATAATCTTCTTGATTAAAAAATGTCATCTATTTATCTCATCAATTTGTGAGATTTTTAATTGGAGAAAAATTATAATTTATTGAAATTCTACTTCACAATTATGTATAATACCTATAAATTACCATCAAGGCGATTGATTGAGGTGCTCTATGTTTTCAAGATCGCGCGATCATTGTAGAATAGCTCTCTCAGAAGAATCGTGATTGCGAACGGATTTCCGCGCAACGACCCTCCGACCTTCCGAACAAAACAGCGCGGCGGAAGTCGTAAAAAAGTGTCATTGAATCTTCGATACAGAGTACAATATTGTTGCGTGCGTGCCGAGACGAGATGCCGGCGCGAGACCTTGGGGCCTCTATCATGACTCGAATCGAAAAGGAACCGTAGGTGTACGACCCGTTCATCGTCGCACCTGTCGAGCTGCTACGGCGATATCGACGGTGGAAAGTGGTCTCTCTCTCGTGGACGAAAGTAGTTTATTGCGGGAAACACGCCGACGAGTTTCCGTGCGCGCCTCCGAATAAACGTGTAACTTTTGTTGGAAGAATCATTGTGTATCTCGAGGTCTATCGGCGAATCGGAAATCGGTTAGCTTGCTGACTTTTCATCCTGACTGAAGGGAGAGCCGATTAATTAAGGTAGGTGTTGAGGAAAGCTTGTCAGCATGATTGTTGACGAAAGCCGATTTATTAATAATTGCGCAAATTAAAAAATTAATTATTTAGAATATTGTTGTTTCTAATCGAGATATAGAAAATCTGTGATTTTAATTTTAATAATGAGCTCTCTGAATTAAAAATCAATACAAAAATGTTATCAAAAGAAGTCATCATTTATCGTAATTTTTCAATTTTTAAAAATATTAAACATATAAAAAATAGTATTATACATATGTATGTATATGTGTGTGTGTTGTATGTATATTCCTTGATAGATATATATTATCTCTATTGATTAAGCTATAAGTATTTTCTAAAATGCGAATAATGTGCCTTCTAATTTCTTATTATTGATTAAAAATTGTTAAAAATTGTTTATAAAAATGAGTTAAAAGTTAGAAGGTGTTTATTTGCATTACAAAAGGTAATTGTAATTTATTGCCTGACAAAATTATTAATACTCGTCTATCAAGCACTTTATTAAGCATCTATCATGTACGTAACACTAATGAATGTGTATTTGGTGATTAATTGAGTAAAGCTTTCAATGAAAATAAATCAATAAGGCGCTTATAGACGCTTGGCATGTAGCTGGGAATTCATTTCGATTGAATCATATAACCGATATAACCGCGATAACCGATTGATAATTTTAATAGTTATTCCTACCGTTTCGTCGTCGATAAAACGACCCATTAAACACGTCCTTTTTCGAACAGACATTAATCGTCCGCTAATCATTTAAATCATTAAATGCCGCTCGATTTGGTTGATCCGGAAGGATTAAAAATGACAGGATGTAATTAATAGAGCTCGAAAGTTACCGTTGCTGACGTCCGAAGCATGATCGCCAAAAAAAGATTACACATATACACACGTACCATTATATAAACCGAGCATTTATTATACACGGAGCTATTAACATTAAATTGATCATCGCATTCCAAAAACTAACCAAGGCCCATTGTGTTGCCGATCTCTCTGACTTGCCAAAATCACACATGCATTATATATACGATTGCAAACATCATCACTGCATCTCTATATCTTTTCAAAAGCTATCAGACTTAAAAAAGTATTCTAGTATCAATGTTTAAGACTCTATTATTATTGTTTATCGGCTAATCTTGGCAATCATGCTTAAAATAATCGACCGTAAATCGTTTTCGATATGGGCTATCATGCGATTATTTTGAAGACATGTTACACTGCAAGTAGTAAAAGATGCACCGAGCGTGAATACGGCAGAGAAAGTCTCGTCGCACGGACAATGAAAAGGTTCGTGGTGACCAGGTGAAAAATATTCCACCGCAGTGTGGCATAACTGGGAATGAAAATATTTCCTCGACTCGTTTGTAGATTTCACTTTTTCTACGGTATAACTGTCAGCTATATCAGAAGCGCGCCTTGTATTATCGTAATGAAATTACGTAATAAAATTATGTAATTTGCTTAGTATCTGCTAATATACGATTAAGTGACAAATATGCATTTAAAAAATAATCTGATCCAAATATTAGATATGACATTTCTCGACATATACGATATCAACGACTAATTCATAGTTTGAAATCTTTGTAAATTTAGTAAAATAATTTTTCCATTATTAATTTTTCTATTATTAATAATTAATCTATTAACAGAATTTTTGTAATTAAATAATTTCTATAATTAGAAAAATTTGGCGTAAAACGTTGTGTTGAAATATAAAATGAAAGGGATAATTTTAAAAAAGTTATTAATATGATAATAAGCGAAAGAGAGTATTTTACGAAATATTCTAGGAAGAAACCATTGTACGCAATTTATTTTAATCCTTAATAGCCTCGGTAGAATAAAGTGCTTCGTAATTCTACAAAAGCCATACGTATGTTATCGGCTGACAAAAATATCTACCTAATTTGTCGATCAATTTCGGCTATCTCTTGAAGCTTTTATAAAAAAGCAACATATGAGAATCACAAAAATAGATATCAGAGAATTCCTATCAAACGCTTCCGCGATTTGCTCGATAAATTAAAAATTTCAAATACCTATAAAAAGAATGTATAAACAAATATTGTTTGAAAAGCATATTTTAAATGCTTGCATATTTTATTGTACAGAATATTTGAAAGCACAATTTTACATTTCTATTAAAACTATAATTGTTTGCATATTCATATGATAGAATAAAGATACATTTATTTTAATAAATGTATTTTATATAGTTTAATGTATCACAGTTAATGTAATGTAAGTATAATTATTTGTAACAATTTTCTGCATAATAGAAATTTTAAACGTGTACTTTTTTCCAAAGCAATATTTTCGCTTAGGTTTTTTCCTGCAATCGATAATTATGTCTTTGAAGTACATCAAGTATGAACTATAATATTTAACAATTCTATTTTCAAGAGGAAAGGAAGGGAGGAGGTGAACTAAGCTTTAACTGCAATAAATTCGATTACTTCTTAGATTGATTTTGAAAAAATTATATTTAAATAGAAAAAATATTCGAGAATATTGCTTGATATTGAATTATATTTTTGTTATATCTTGTTTAACACTACTTGCGTAAGAAAAATAAAGAGGCGAAAGCTACCATCGAGTTTTGCAGATTCTTATCCACTCATTCATTAAAAGAAAGGATAATTAGAATGTGCGCATTGGAACATAATTACGATCGATATTTCTCGACGCAGAGGGAATTTTGCAATGACTCTAATGAGAAACGCAAACCCCTCTGGAATGCGAATGGATGTTTTCAATTACGTTATTATCGAGACATTTGTTGATATTATTCTTTCAGATATCTGAATTCTTCGAAAAAGTACTTAGAATTATTCCATTTATCTGCACGAGAATCTCAATTTTCCTGACAACGAAGAAACTGTCGAGAACCGTCTCGATCTTCTCTATCTGCCTCGTCGCTTTATCATCCACAATCGATGCCATGCTGTGCACCAGGCAGACTTTGCAGGCATAAAAAAATCACGAGTGTGCATTATAGTTGATTGAAACGAAAGGGAGACAGAAAGAGAGAGAAAGAGAAAAAAAGACGAGGTAATCAGTCAGAGGGAGTGTTTCGAGTGGCCCATTTCCCTTATCACGATAAAGCGTCAGTTTGACTTGGCGCGACCATCACGGAGAATCGGCACAGGTAGTGCACGGGGTGATTCATTTTTCGATTGCCATTCATGCGATCAGTCTTCTCGCGGATCTGTCGCCGCGATGAGTACAACAGCCGCGAATTCGCTGCCGCCGTCATCGCCATTGTCATCATACTATAATTGTAATCGAGGAATGATTTGAAATCGGCACGTGAGATCGCAACGGAGCGAAGATGGACATGGAACTGGTGACCCGAGTGTCATTGAGCTCTCTGCAAACCGACGATGGTCGTATCATCTCCCCCAACAGCTTCGACGAATGGACGTGGTCTAGTCTGAGGGTAAGTAATTGATTAATTATCTGTTTTAACCGTTTAGAAAGAACCGTTTAGAAACGTCTAGAAAGTAAACACATGTGAACAATATATATGTATATGAGGATAAATTTCAATATGCCCCTATTTTATTTTTTTATTCCTTGCACGCTATCAATTAGTTATTCATCTCTCCATTACAATTTATTGGCTAAATATTATTTTTATTTGTTATAATTAAGAATTCGGATTATATTACTTTTTTATGACGAGAACATCGTAATATCTTAAATGATTTCTTCAAAAAATGTTTGAACAACCGGAGCTTTGCATATTACATTATACATTACATCTTAAAACTTTTTAAATCAATTGAATATTTTAGAGAGAGAGTATTTAAATTTTCTACAAATATATCTAGAATATACTTAGCTATGAATTTTTTCCAAGATTATTAGAGCTTATTATAAAACTTAAAAAGCATATTATAAAACTTTTTGAAATATATAAATATCAGTTGCAAAAAATTGCAGCATATCTCAATTTTTTTATCAGCAGCAGTATATTTCAATTTTGAATTAAAAACTCGAACTAAAAAAATTCTGTCTTTTATATTAACTAAAAATATACAAAATGTTTTGACAGCATTTAATATATTGAATAATTCAATTGATATTGCATATTGATAATTCAATTTTTAACATCAACAAGTATAATATTAAAAAATAGATCAAAAAAATTAAATCCACCCGACAAGGTATGCGAAGAAAATAAGATTACAGGAAAATTTTTAAAACGAAGTTACTATCAGCAGAGAATGTTCGCTAAGCAGAGTAAGAAAGAGAATAAGAGAAAGAGAAACATTGAGAAAGATAGAGAAAAGAATTCTTCGAAAGTGCATCTTATCGACGGTTCTGCGATCGATTTATCTGTATGATCGAAAGATATTACATATAACATTTGCACGAACGCAAACTCGAAGAAATTAACGCAAAACCGGAAGAGATTCTTCTATTTATTTTTTTTTTTCTTTTGTATAAAAAATAGTTGCAGCCTAATCTCTTCATGTGCGATTTCAAGTTATTTACCGTGTTATCAGCACGCGTATCAGTAGCAGCATCCGATAAAGTTTATTTTAGAAAAAAATGGTTCGATTACCGATGTGCGTTCTTCATTTTAATCCATTCAATTGTGGCGTGCAGGTTCTTTGTCATAAACTTGCCACTGGTAAGTCCAGCTGAATTTTTCACACATTTCTCTTTTCATTCTAACATCGATCTAATATCGATTTTTTATATATATTTATCTATCTTTATTGGAACACTTTTTATTTTTAATTTGTTATAAACCATCTTAGGATTATTTAAAAAATTATACCGTTCAAATTATAATGGATTATTCCAAATCGCATAAAATTGTGCATGAAATTGCACTATTCTAAACTAGAAAGAAAAATTTTATCATTTTTCTAATTTATCTCACAACAGTTCGATCCTTTATAGTCGTAATCAAAGCTCGATAGCTCGAAAGCTGACGAGGGGAGTGATTAAAAAATATCTAACACAGTTAATTCTCTCAATACTTAGATGCATCTATAGAAAGCATCTTCACATTTTATCTAATATTATTGTTCTAATGATAGTAACCAATGAATCAATACTATTGTCTTCAATATTTCGAAGAGACGAAAAACAAGAGAAATGACGGACAAAATTGAGATATATAGAGCGAGAAACGAATTAAAAAGAATGAGAGAGAGAGAGAGAGACAGAAAGAACGAAAGGAGACCTGCTGTGCGAATTTGAGATTGAAGATCAATATTCAGCGAAACAAGAGAGAGAGAGAGAGAGAGAGAGAGAGAGAGAAGGCGAGATTCGCCGAGCTGCGAACGGCAACGAGCGGGCAAAACGCACGCGCGAGACGAAAGTACGGAAGCACGTTTCCCCCGGGCTGTTGCTGCTGCTGCTGCCGGTTGCAAGTGGAGGTGCTTTTAAGCGCACCTTGCCTAATTGCACTTTAGACGGACGTAATTTTTCGGCGGGTGTGGTCGTATCGCGAAAAGTCACACTTTGCTTCGAATCGTAGTGTAAATTTCGGCCAGTGACACGTGAGTATCCGCAAGCGAAAGCAGAGGCATTTTACCTCTTTCGTGAACCTAAGCTCGGATAATAAACGTTGTGCGTACGCATTATCTGAATATCGTTAATTGCCAGAATAACGATAAATTTAATGTGCGCTTGGTGATCAATAATCACAAAGTATCTCGAAATAAGCACAAAATATCTCGAAATAATTATGTAAGGAAATTTTATCGATGCAGATACCTTTCTAAAATTCTGCGTTCAATACTTTGAAAATAACAATAATATTCATTTTATTTTACTATAAGATATATATTGGAAGAAACTTTAAATAAATAAGAGACTTTTCAAGATTTTTGTTTTCAGATTTATCAAAGAAAAAGATAGTTAAGCATTTTGAATAAATTTTTAATTTATATGATTAAAAAGTAGATTGATAAATTCTAACAAGACAAAGATGTATGAAATTTTTCCAAAGAAAATATTTTATTTGTGTGTGTATCTATAAATTTTTAATTTGTGGCACATGACGTTTTGTTTAAAATATAATTAATTGT
Source organism: Camponotus fellah (assembly GCA_030586385.1). NCBI lineage: Eukaryota > Metazoa > Arthropoda > Insecta > Hymenoptera > Formicidae > Camponotus > Camponotus fellah. Next base: position 1,264,095 of record JAPIVC010000495.1, on the reverse strand, counting down.
TTTTTAATCGTTACTCGATGCAACATTCTTCAGTTGTTCCTATGAATATTTTTCAATAAATAAAGCAAGGATATTTTTTAGACATCGCATATATCTTGTCAGTATTCAATAGTCCACATTCAATACTAGGGCTCGGCGACTCAATATTCAATACTCAGCAGTGCCTAACATTAAACTCTTAAGATAAAAGATTCTTAACTCAAAAATATTAATTAATTGTTTGAATTATTGCTGCGAAAATGTAATAGTCAATATTTCAGGAAGAGTATTTTCACTTTTGCTTCCAAATTTATTACATAAGAAAAATCGTCAAATAAAAGAAATTTTTATTGATAATTATTAAGATTAATTATTGTATGTAAATTATATAACAGTCGATTTTTCTCGCAAATTATTAAAATTACGTTTCCTCCAAATATCAATAAATCGAATTTATTGAAGAGATATGAATGCATCACATGGCGAAGAATTATGCGAATGCATCTTGCTATGGCAAGATGTAGCGTAGAAGTGATCCTGGCCGTAATCCCGGCACTTTAATAGCTCGAGACGCGCAGATCCAACGGGAGCTTGTGGTACATTCCATAGTGCATGCTAAAATAAGTGGGACTGCAACTCATGCCGGATATGGTTTATCATTTTTACGAACCTAGTTGTGTAATTTATGCCACGCGCCACGTACACAAGCGATTATCAGAACGCCAACGACCGTCATGCAAGCGGAAATGCCGAGAAAGACGCAGCAATCTTCTCTTCTGTGCATGTAAAGGGTTGCAAGTCGAAAGTTCAATCTTCGCGACACGTTGCGAATGTCAATTTGTGGTGTGCATCATCTCGTGAAAACTTACGTGAGATAAAAGTGATGAGAGTGAATGAATACAAGTCATTAATTCAATTTCATCAGCTGATTAATCGATTATTAAAAGTCATTTTCATCATTGCATGCCACATTCTGAAAAGAAAATTAATCCAACGCGTTGGAGCAGAAGATGCTTTCTGGATATTGAAGAGAATAAAAAACGAGAGATTCTCGTATATCGTAAGAGACTGTACAATATTCTCTATTCGTATAATTTATATATTGTATGATTTGTTTCATATTGTGTAAATGTTTTGATACGAAAATTCATCGGGTACTAAAAGTGTAATATAAAAGATGATGTAAACTCGATGTATTCTTATATATGTATTTAAAAGTGTTATATTTAAAAGTCTTGCAGCAATTAAAATAACGTTGTTCTGATATAAAAGGAGATTCTTGCTCCGATAAAAGGACATCTCTTGTTCTCTCTGATGACATGGAGTCATTCACTAAATTGGAATCCTGACGTAATCATTGATTCATGGATCACGGAACAAAACGTATAATAAAAGTCTTTCGTCATGGACGAAATGCAAAAAAACGATTCTTGGACGGACCTGCTCGTTTCCTTCGGATCGAAATCCATGCTCGCTCGAGACGAGTTGCAACGCTGTGTTTCGCACAATGACAATGTTATCCATTCTCATAATCTATATTGACTGATGTCTCAACGTTATGGAACGATAACAGAGTGCATATACTCTGATAAATTTATAACTCAACTTTTGAAATGAAGAGCAAAGATACTGTTTATCAAATCGATTGTTAATGAATATGTGCATAGTTTTTTGATTTATTATTCTTGCATTTATTATAATTGAAAAATAAATTATTGTAAAGATTTCTGTTGAATTATTATATAATACAAATGAGAAAAGGTGTCCATATATCATTTTGAAGAAGGAGCTCTTTTTTAATCTAAAAGTTAAAAATTAAAAATTAAATTAGAGAATTACATATGAATTATTACGAATGGATTACATCTTATTAAAATTAACAAGTGCTTTAAAAGTTTCTTTTAAAGATAAAATTTCGCTAATAGTATACGTCTCTTCAATTTTTCATTAAATCACTGAAATGTCTACAAGATTAACGATTGTAGAGTTTTGCCGCAATAAGCACTTTTTCGTGTCTCATGTGCAAATATCTGGAACATCGGTTATCTATAATAATTTGCCGATTCGATGGCGAATCGATTACAATCTCAAACTTTCACTTTGCAGAAACAATTCAAGTACAAGAGCCTAGAAAAGCTATATACGATCTATCAAAGGCGATTACAATATGGTTATCTCTCAATATTCATTTTGCTGCAACTGGTGCTTGGATTCATATATTGCTTGATTCTCATGGTAAGTTTATTTACTTAAGATATAGTATTCTATATATATCTCGCAATATTATAAATGTATATTAGTCTCTAAGTAACACAAGTAATCGGAAAATCAGACGAATGAACAATCAATTAAATAAGAGACTAAGAAAAAAAATAGTAATATTATTTTTATATCTTTTTTATTGTAATAATTATTAATATTATTTATATTTATTCTTATTATTATTAATAATATTATTTATATTTATTCTTCTTATTATTATTAATATTATTTATATTTATATTATTATTATTTATTCCGCGATGTGGGTTTTAAAATGCTTACAAGTATACAAGATTTTAAGAAGATTACAAGTATTTAAGTAGGAATCTTGGGAATTTATAACAATAACATGATTAAGAGACAGATGTTTGTACTTCTTCTCTTTGTGTTTAGGTCAATAATGTCGGCCCGAATAAGGAATGTTGGCCGGACATCGTAGTTTACTGTATCGTAGGCGCTCTGCTTTGTCCCATGATCGCCTTGTCATTCAGATCGAAAATCATCGCCAAAAACACTTATTTGCCAATCATGCTTTCCTGGCTGATCGTTGTGCTCTTGGTCACCGCTGACCTAGCAATTCCTCTGTATTATACCTTCACCTATCCCGAAGATATTCCGCCGATAAGGTACTGATAATTCAACTTGCGAAGCGAGCAAATAATTGTGCAAGGTCTCGCATCTGATTATTATTGTTACTGTAGCTTCAATGGAGACTTCCTAATGATAGTTACCTCTTTAACGAACAGTTTATCGAAATTATTCCGCGATAATTGTCCGTCTAAGGATATAAATATTTATCACTGATAAAAATAAATGTATTCTTTTTTATTTTCGTTATATTAGAGAAAAAAACGGCTGATACTACAAGAATTGATATCATCTCTAATCGAGTGTATGGCGCAAAATAACCATTATCGACATAAATGAGATATTTTTAGAATAAAGTTTTGCGCATCATGTGACAATTACGCAACGTATTTTTGTATTTGCAATTATAACAAACTAAAAAATTTTAAAAATTAAGATACATTGCAAATAACTTGTTTAAGATAATTTTAAATATGTAGTTATAAATTGTCTCAATTCAAATAAATTGCCTTACTCATTATTTCTTTGTATTTTAAGAATCTAAAGATATATGAAAAACGTAAGAAAATTTTTCTAAAAAAGCGCAATGTACATAATTTGCTGTAAAACGTCACGACATGTAATAATTTGTTAGCAAAACATTATTTTGCAATGTAAGATATCTAACAGGTTTTTCAACAACAGAAGAATGCGAAGTATAAAGATTTCAAATATCCTTGATGCGTATACATCTACAGTTTCGTGGTTGCATTTAAAAATCTCTCCATGCACGCGATTACATTTTAGCTCTTTTAATTTTCATTAATAAGCACAGATCTGCGAACTCGCTACCGCATATGTACTGCTATATACAACGCATATATAACATCTATACATATTTCATTTTTTTAGACCGGCATACGCGACACACGCGCTTCTCGCTTGTTATGTGTTTCTGCCGATCACGAAGAATTCACATGCTTTCGTGCTCGGCCTTACCGCCACCATATGTTACTTGGTGACCTTGTCGTTAGTCACCTACAGCAACACCGATCACAAGGTAAGCTCCCTACCGATAGCGGCGTAACTGCCTGATATAATCCGCGAGATTGACGCGAAATAGGTATAGAAAAGAATGTAATCTTTTTTTTTCTTTTTCTCACCTACAGATTATCAGTGATGCGATATACTTTGTGTGCATAAATGGCCTGGGACTTTACTTCAGGTTCATGAACGAGGTCGTTATCAGACGCTCTTTCCTAGATCGCCGAAAGTGTGTCGAATCTACGCTCAGACTGAACTATGAAAAGGACCAAGAAGTAGGTCTAGATTAACAAATTGGATTGGTGGAGTAGATTTATCATATTTGCCAAGTGAAAAATATTTTGCAAGAATTTTTTTGATTAAAAATAATTTTAGTTTTAATACATTTTTTATTTAGAAAGAAAGATTTTTTTTAGATCTTTTAAAAAGATTCCTAATTTTAATGGAAGTAGTATAATAGTAATAAAATACGCGCGTCAAATCTAAACAGTATTTCGTATGGGGAATGTGTAAGACATGAATTCACGATGCTAGGCACGTAAGCTCGTTTAAGCAGACAGCTGTAAGCACATTGTGAATTCCTTTTGTCTTTTGCACTTTAATTCTCTGAACATGGACACACTATGCTTTATTATGATATTTCTACGTCCATGAAAAATAAAGACACGAAAATTTCAGACACTAAAAATTTCCGATGCTAGACATGTAAACTTTAAATAGACTGTTGTAAGCACACTGTAAATTCTTTTTGTCTTTTGTAGTTTAATTTTTTGAACATAGATACTATGTTTTGCTCTGTGATATTTCTATGTCTATGAAAAATAAAGAGACAAAAATTTCTCAAAATTTCGAAAATATATTAATAATAAAAAAAATTAAAATTACGAGAATTTTAAATTGAGATTTAAGAAAAGTCGAGGATCAAGAGCTCAGAGTAATAACGCAACATTTTCAGGAACAATTGACACGCAGTATATTGCCGCAACATATAGTGGCGAAAATAAAAAAAGATTTCAGAGATATTTTCAAGTTCATAGAGGAGCACAAGAAAAGTCCTGCGCCGAAAGGCAGGCCTCATGGCAGGTACATGTTACTTTCATGAGACAAAATGAGATTTTCAATTATATGATTATCAATTAATCACAGGAAATGATTAAATTAATCATCCTGCTTTTAGCGATCTATGCGTAGAGGCGCACAACAATGTGAGCATCTTGTACGCGGACGTGGTGAATTTCTCTGGACTTACCGTAACGTTGCCAATACGAAAACTCGTGGATACGCTGAACGACTTGTTTGGTAGCTTCGATGAGGCATCGGAAAAACATAACGTGTTGAGAATCAAATTTTTGGGCGACTGTTATTACTGCGTGAGCGGCGTGCCTACGCCGAATTCCCAACATGCCAAAAGCTGCGTCGATCTCGGTAAATAACAATTTATTTACGTTTCGTATCATCTCGTGAAAGGGAGGGTGATGTAGACACCTGATAAAGTTTCCAAGACCTCTTTGTGCATGAATGGAATGGATTTCGAAGATGCTCCTAAAATATGTGTACATGTTAATTATTATAATATATTATAATAATTAAATATATTATTATTTAATTAGTATAATTTAATTATTATTTTATAATTTATAATTTAATTATTATAATAATTATATTTTAATAATTAAATATATTATAATAATCAGGACATATAAGAGAGAGATTTCCTTTATTAAATATATTTAAATATTAATTAAATATTTATTAATATTTATTAAATGTAATTAAATATTATTTTTAAATATTATTTTTATTAAATATTATTTTTGGTGATAGGCCTCGATATGATAAAAATCATCAACGAGGTGAGAGCGAGAGTCTATCGCGAGAGCGGTGTCGACGTGAACATGAGGATCGGCGTGCACTCGGGCAACATAATATCCGGAATTCTGGGCACAAATAAATGGCAGTACGACGTTTGGTCGCGCGATGTGGTGATAGCGAACAAAATGGAGCAAACTGGAAAACCCGGCAAGGTGCACGTGACTCAGCAAACGCTGGATCTCGTTAACGTGAGCGATTACAATTACGTCCCGGTCGAAAGATTGGATGACGAAGTCCTGCGGAAATACGGAATACGCAGCTACCTCATCACACCGACCTCGTCGAAAATACCGGTACCGACGCGGTGCGTGTCTCCCAGTGGCGTAGGAAAATGATAATTCGTATCTATAATGTCGTCTTAAGTCATCATTTTAAATCATCATTTTAATTTAAATACGTCAACTCTATTTACTTTAGTCATTCGCAAGTATCTACAAGTATACTGATGAATCTTTTACTTTGTAAATTTACAAATTCATATTTAATTTGTAAATTTACAAATTCACACATTTATTAGTTTAAAGATCTAAATAAATTTGTCTTCGAAAAACCGTAATTTAACTTATTTATATTTTTAATAATGAGAAAATTTTTAATAATAATTTTTCTAATGATTAGTTAGTCTAAATGATAGTTTGCTTTTTCTTGCAATCGTTATGCGCTTCGTCAGATCCTACATGTTATAAAAAATCAAACATTTAATCTTGAGTGAATACTCCTACGCCACTGATTTTTCATATTGTCCTTTAGTCAAGCAAATTCCCATTGAGTTTCGCATCGTTGACAGACGAACTTTGTTGCAGAACAGCGAGAACAGTTTGAAGGTCATTAGTTCGGACTCGCCGATTCTTTCGTATCCTACGCCTAAACATTACATCAAGTACTACAATGGGCGTTGCAACAACATTATCAGCAACACTTCTAGAGTGAAATTAACAAACAATCAGGCGGACGTTTTCGCGAGCACTTATAGACGAAGAACGCATTTCATGGATTCTTGCTTGCGAGATTATCATCTAATGTTGAAAGCGGCAGACGCCGAGATGGAGAACGCTATTAATCAAATGCCTCTCAGTAAATGGGAGTAAGTTTTTTACAATTTTGTATTTTAATAGAGAGAAACATCCATTAGATTTTTTCTCATGTTTGAAGATTTGATCTTTGAATTTTTTTTCTTGGAAAATACATATAATACATCTTTAAATTTCAAGCAAAATTATTTTTAAAGAATAAAAATATTAATACAATCTGCGTATAAATTAAATTAAAATATTATTAATATAAATAAATTAAAATATTATAAATTAAAATAATATTTATTATAATAATTCAATCTTTTTCATTTTTCTAGACAATGGAGCAACTGGAAGCATATAAATCCACTTAGCCTGACATTCCGACAATGGAGTTGGGAGATTCCATTTCTGCGTGAACCGGATCCTCTTTTCAAGTTTTACATAGGCTGTTCTGCCTTTGTGCTACTCTTCATGGGATTCATTTATCTCGTACCCACGCTTATGCGCTCCCAGTACATATATCATAAATATCAGTCTGATAATTGTAAATGTCATCAATGTAAAAAATATGTAATAATTACAAAAGTCTCATTAAACTTTCAGGTGGAATCTGAGAATAATTGCCAGTTACTCATCAGTAATGATGTTCCTGATCATTTTAATACCTCTCACGTGGATGCACTTTGTATGGAATCGTTGGAAGGATCCACACGACGAACACGAAGGAAACGTTCCGCATCCACGGAATAAATTGCTATATTTCTTTTACCAAACAAGCGTAAAGGTGAATATATTATTTATGTTACTTCTTGCGTTTATCTTTACTATATGTATATTTTATCATTCAGCGTCATTTTTTCTATTTATTTTAATTTGATGCAGGTCGTATGGAGCGCCCTTTTGAGAACAATCTTGTACCTGATAATCACGATAATGTTGGCGGCATGCGCCATGTTTGACTTGATTGTAAGAACTTTTCTCCAATTATTTCTTTTATTTTTCTGTCGATTATTTTGCATGCTTTGCGAATTTAGCTTTTCTTTCTCTGCGATATAAGATCGTTAAAGTAATTGCTTTTTAATTATAAATTAGAAAGAAGAAAACTTTTTTCTAACGCAATAAAAAATATCAAAATTTTTTTCAGTTCGAATGTAAGGATGTAAACAATAATATAACATCCAGCGTGGAAATTGGCGCCTCCAATTTAGAGTGCATGGCTACACCTTGGGTAAGATTATTTAGTAGGTACACGGTGCAGAATTTCATTCACATGAAATTTTTTTGTCTCAACGATTTTGATGTTACTATCAATTCCTTTTTTATAGCAAATGACAGAAACCTGCTCGTTGGCAATCCTCACGAGTTTCCTTTTTCTGAGAGTCCACTATGCTTTAAAATTCATGATAGGTATCTGTGTGGTAGTCTTTTATGCGTGGAATGTTTGGGTGCATCGATCTAATATATTTCATGTATGTTATGCGTATTTCTTTTTAATAAAAATAATCTTGTTTTTCTTTAAGTACAAAATAAAATGTATTTTACACATTCTTCAGTTCAGCGACACGTGGAATCCTTCTTTGGACCCGAAACTAGCTCATATATTGACCGTGGTGTTTCTCACATTTTCTTTACATCTCATCGATCGTCAGGTGAATTTCCCAAAATCACATTTGCGTGGAATCTTTCCGCCGTTATTTGTTAATGAATTAACTTGTACGAACATCTTCGTTTAGGCAGAGTACCTGAGCAGGCTGGACTATCAATGGAAACGTCAACTAACAAAAGAACAGGATGAAGCGTTTCATACGAGGAATGCCAATAAGCTTCTACTCCGTAACATTTTACCGGAACATGTTGGTACGCTTTTTTCAATAATTATTATTCAATTATTCAACAATTATATACAGTTATTTATATATTTCTCTCGAATATCCAATCGATATATTGACTAACATGATGAAAATAACGTATAACAATAATATCTGATACTCGAAATTAATTATCCTGTCACTCCCTCGATTTTAGCGGAGTTTTATTTGAATATGAATCGAAGCGAGGAGAACGAACCTTATCACGAGTCTCACAATAACGTGGCCGTAATGTTCGCCTCTCTGATAGGGCTGTCAATCGACGAGAGCGACATTCTTATCGATCTGAATGAGATTATCTGCGAATTCGACAAATTACTCTTTGAACCCTATTTCGTGTGTCGTATCGAAAAAATAAAGGTTGCCGGTGAGTGTTTTATGAATAATTCATTTCCTAAGAAATGACGAATCGATTAATATTTAGGGACAGGATCTAAAAAACAACTTTGACATTTTCATTATCATATCAATCAAAGCTGTGCCTAAAATAAAATGCTTATTATTAGTTATTTATATAGCTTTAAATTTATAAGTTCTAAATCTTCTTTAATTATTATTTAAAACTCTAAATAAAAACTTATTTAAAAAGAGAGCTTATTTAATACGCAAAGATAATATAATCATAAATATATATATATATATGAAAATGTATGAATATAATGATTTCATAAACCTTTCATTTCATGGAAAAAAATTTCATGGAAAAAATTACTTTAGTAAATTTTACAAATCTACTAGCAAATAATATTAAAAAAAATATTACAAAATTTTCTCTATATTATCATTTTTTTATAATAGGAACAACATATATGGCAGCTTGTGGATTAGAAGCTAGTCGACGCAATTCGATGCATAGCACCGAGAGCGAAGATGATTTTAACGATAATGTGGTCAAGGTGATGGCGCAATTCGCCGTAGAAATGATGTCCGTGCTCGATAAAATGATCGCGAGGTCTTTCGTCACGTCAAAACCATACAAGTGAGTAATTGTAAACAGGCATACATAAAAAATGGCGAGCAAAATTTTGGAAAATTGTGAGAAATTAATTAAGACATGAGAATAATATTGCATAGAACTTAAATGACAATTATATATTTTCTGAAGAATTATCAATAATATATATATAAAATTTCCTTTACCTGATTTTTCAGATTAAGGATCGGAATTTCTCATGGAGAAGTAACGGCCGGTGTCGTTGGAGCTCAAAAACCTTTGTACGATATTTGGGGCGATGCCGTAAATATGGCATCCAGAATGGACACCACTGGAGTACCTGGAAAAATACAAGTAAAATTTTTATTACCATTTACGAGACGAGATAAATTTGTAAAATCGATCGTGTATGTTAATTTACATTTCGATTCGTCAGGTGACAGCGGATACGGCTGCTGTTTTGAAACAACAGGGTGTCAAGTGTCATTTACGTGGTGAAACATACGTGAAACCAAAAGGAAAGGTCACGACGTACTTCGTGGGTATCGATGAGAAGGAAATGTTGGAAAAAGCGGATTCTGAGGAGGAAGAGAGCACTAGTTTATGACAAATAACGAATGATGATTCAGATTAATTTTAAAGGTCAAGCTATATCTCTCGACAAATATCGTCTAAAAAAGCATACAGGGTGTAATCGAACAGTCGTTCTCTATTGTTATACTGTTGTACGTATTTGTTTCTAAATAACTAAAATGATTCCAATAGTAGTAATTACATATAAAGGAATTTCTGTAACATATATGTTATAAATTAATAGAATTAACACAAGAAGAACGTGAGTAGCAATGAAAACATCCTTTTATGATGAATCTCTTGTCTCATCGTTTCGCATCGTTTTAAGATGAATCTCTTCATCTCTAATCTCATATCTCTAATCATTTAATATATCAAATATATTTTTTTATTCTATTTTTAAAAAAACATCCATTGTCACAGTAAATGAGATAAAACACAATAAAATAGAGAAATTATTCTATATAGTTATATATATATAATGACATGTAATATCGAATAATATTTATATATATATATATATGTGTGTCTGTGTAAAGATATATACATATATAAATTTTTAACATTACATACAATATATCGATATTTACAATGTAAATAAATATAGTCGATACAAAGATGAAAATGATGGTATTGTTTGAACATATAGGAAACGGCTTACGAGTTACACTCTGTAATGTTTGAGCGAGCAAGACCGGAGAGAAACCAAAGAAAGTGCGAGAGACCAAAGAATGAGAAGCGCGAGAGATAACGCGTGATAATAAAATAACGTAAGAAAATATACCTCAAATCAATTATATAGGTTGTACTCTCGATATATCGCGATAATGATGATTATTTCCCGCCGGCCACACTTATCGCCGTGTCATACTGCTAATCAAAAGATGAAAGAAATCAATATATATTATTAACAATTTTTTTATTATATACAAGAGAATTACATTGTACAGCTCCGAAAGATGTACACGGTTTTTTTTGCATCGTGTTATTTTACACGTGCAAATGATAATTACTAATTAATATCTTTCACTAAAAATGATAAATCGTTAACTTGTCCATCATTAATTTGGTTTTCTTAGATCAAAAGCAGAATGATACAGTCGCAAAGTGATATAATTTAATATTTGTCTTCTCTAAGATACGCACATCTCTCTAACGATTATAAATGACGATTCGTCGCAATAAGAAATTATATAATGAAAAGAAAGTTTTTTTTTTCACTTCATGGTTCAAGCAAGCGAATTTTTTAAATTTGAAGATATTAATGTAAATGTATTACAAAACCGTAAGGCATTCTTTTTCCTATATTTGTCTATTTTTTTGAGTATTGCGACTCATTTACAACAATTGCGATTACGTATCAAAAATACAAAACCGAGATTGCAAAGAAAAATAATTTATTTTTATATCAAATGCAGTAACGACAAAGCGATCGTTTGTTTATTTGTAAATATCTTTTGTATATATATTTTTTAAATATTATAAAAATAATTGACTAAAATGTGATTATATCTAACGATTTGAATAAAATATTTATTACTGTATATTTGCTTCATATTTTTATTCATACCTTATAAATCCTTTAATTATAATTCTAATATCACGTCACAAAAAACTTAAATCAATATCTTGTAAAACTTAAATCAATATCTGGATAATTAACATCAAAATACTACATGTTTGGTATATTAATATATTATTGATATATGAAATTATAATTATAGGGATAATAAATTTTACTGCCAATGTAATTGTTAATAAAGGTCAATCTCTTTAATAAGGCAATGTACAAAACTTATCGCATACACAGTATGCACATCTATTTTATATCGAGATATAAAATTCATTAACATTTGTCTAGAATTAAATAATTAAACATTAATTACAAGATAATTCATTGGGATAATCGAACCTCGCTTATTAATAGTTTCGGATCGATTATTCTGCCTCTTTCACCAACCCTCTCTTCTCTCATTTTCTCATTCTCTCTCTCTCTCTCTCTTTCACGCTCTTTCACTCTCACTCTTTAATCATTTCTCATTTTCTCCTTATTTAATTCAAGTATTTTCGTTTAATTTAATTAAATTGCAGAAGCACTCGTGATATTGTCATACATCAGAAAATAAGATATATTACATTGCACCAAAAAATACAAGATTAAAATTAATTTTAATGAAAAAGGCACTTCCAACTAGAATATTATTTTACATAAATCATATAATCTCAATAACAAAGAATGCCTTCACTATCATTTTGAAATCAAAATGTAGTTTTAAAAAAATGTAGTATATATATATATACACATAACAGACTGCCTCAAAGGTATATATATCAGTATTATAATAGTGCTACCAAAAGACTGGAAGCGAATTTTTTAGTGGTTTGAGAAATAGACGTAGAATTGTCTTAAAATTCAATTTTTCAAGTAAGCTTTAATTTGTGTTCAAAGCAAAAAATTAGCTTAATTGCAAATTTATTTTTTTCTTTAGTGTAATTTTTATTTTTATTAATGAAAAACTTTATGATTTAGACACTTTTATTTAAAAATAAATCGGATAATAATTATGAAGAAATGAAATTCTATGCTAATGTATATCTTAGAATCACTCTATTTATTGAACAACTTATTCGATACTATTTTATTCTAATTGATAATAAATATTCAATTGTTTAGCTAAATACTATATAGAGAACTTTTTATTTATGTTAAAGACTTAAGTCAAACAGAGGAAACATTATTTTTTACTTATTTTATAATATTTTATAATAAATTGTTAATTAATAATTATTAAATATGTACACAAATCAGCAGCGTCTGCACAGCTTTGTCTTATTGAACAGTATAAATATTCGACAGAATGTAAAAAAATAAAAAAAATGCTTGTTCTATATATATATATATATATATATATATATATATATATATGTATATATATGTATATGTATATATGTATATATATATATATAACACACACACACACACACACACACACACACACACACACAACACACACACACACACACACACACACACACACATATATATATATATATATATATATATATAAAAATTATGCGTTAATTTTTTTTCACTTTTTCTTTAAAAGCTGATATTTAAACCAAAAATTTTAAAGAAAAAGTGAAAAAAAAAATTGTATGTTAATTTTGTCCAGAAGTATATATATATATATAAATTTAATAAATATCTTTTTCTTAAATATCATATGTAAATTTTAATGTACACATACACACAGAGACAGACAGACAGACACACACACACACACACGCGCGCGCGCGCGCGCGCATATATATATATATATATATATATATATATATATATATATATATAAACACACACAAATTTGTACGTTGCATATTTAAAAAAAAATATTTATTAAATTTATTTTTTATCCAGAAAGGATGTGTGTACTATATATTTGACTGTATCTCCAGAGTGTATGTATATATGTATAAAAAGGGGATAAAATCCTATTACTGATTTACATATCTTTGAGACAGCCTGTATCAATATAAACATGAGAAATTTTATGTGATTGCTCGATACTATACAATGGTAAATCACAAAATCTTCGAAAGTATTTTCCTATTTGAATACACCACCCCGTTTATTAAATCGCATTGAATCGTATTCCACGCGTACTCTACATATTTCTTCGCGCTCAGTCTATTCGTGATTCTCTGATGGAGGATTAATTTGTTGATGATATACGGTGATCAAAATAATATTATTTTGTTCGCTCGCCGATAAACAATATTCCAATTTAATTCATCATCGTCGCGGTATCGAAAAAAATAAAGCGGAGCAACAAAACGGATCGATAAATCAAGTGAGATTCAATCTTTTTAATCGCGTAAGAAAATTAGGAATGATATACAAATAATGTACCATTCGCACGTGTTATAATAAGACTACGGTCTTAATAAAAAAAAAAAAGAAGAAAATAATCGAATATATATGTCGCCGAATGTGTGCATTTTATGCGCGTTTTATCGCAATAATTATAATAATACACTTGAGTCACGGACTTACGTGCGTTGATAAAACTGCGCTTGAAAAGAAAATGCATCGAGAATAGGAATACGGTTTCGTATCGATAAATTTGAGAGTGTTGGAGAAAGGTCCTCGGTATTATTTTATTAAACAATCAGGGTTCCACGGTTTTCATTTTTTTGCCTTTGCTACACTTGTGGTTTCCTATGCGCATTTACTATCAGTCCATCGTATATATCGCAACGATTCGCTCATTTCCGAGTAGAACATAAGAACATAACATAAAATCAACAAGTGAGGAATACCGAAGAAAAATTAATATATTGAATCAATACGATAAAAATTAATCATTTTTTTTATAGAATTTCCAAATAAAAAAACTGAGATCCATGTGACTAATAATTCATATCGTGTCCATATTTGTTAAAAAGACACGTGAATAATATCTAAATAAACAAGTAAAGGACAATAAACGATTTTGTGCATGACTAATGAAACAAGCATATCGTTCCGGCATATAAGCCTTTATATTCGCTTTACATTTCTATGTCTGGTCATAACTACAGAAAAATATTAACAATACAAGAGCACCTTATATCGATTATCCTATCTCTCTTTCGAATTAATATCTTAGACACGAAATGATTCTATATGATTCTCACAATATAAAGAACGAATTGAAAACACGACGCTTCAAATTGATTTTTTGCAATTTAATTATTTATTGCCGTTTCTTTATGAAAACGATGTACTAAGAAACATTCATCTACATGTGCATATATTTGAAAAACAACAATAGGAAAAATGTATGAAACGGACCAGAACGTAAACACTGCATTTTATTAATATTTAGGTGGTTCATTAATGCGTCTGTTTACTTTTTTTCCTTTTTTCTTCTCTCTTTAACGAACTTCAAGGCCAAACAGCGGAGAACGTAGTCAGACAAGTTGAAGACAAGGAAACAGGTGATCGTTGTTTTGTGTTCAAAAGTGAATGAGGAAGGAAAACAATAGAAGATCCATGAAGAATAAATTACAACGATTGAGTCAAAAAAAACACAAGAATTGGAATTGATATAATTTTGACGAGTTCAATTTCTGATATATAATAAACATAGAATTTATTTCTTCGCGTTATTAGTAATTTTCATACAAATTTGAACTCGGCAAAATTACATTAGTTTCAATGTCATCAATCATTGTCATCAATCAACTATCATCAATTAACTATCGTTATTTGCGATTTTCGGTGCTCAATGTCGCTCGCTAGTTCGCCAGAATACGGTTCTCTTTAGACGAGTCTACTCATTTGATAGATTTATCATTACAGTCCTCCTCTAACATGTACATCAACAACACAAACTTTCCTTACATAAAAATCTAAGGGTCGTGGTGATGATGCTGATTAGTCATTATCGGAGCGACTACGGCATGATTTGTTATATGCGTTCTTAATCATTATCTGATCCAAATAGCACTTACGTGAGTACATACATGTATATACATGCATGAATTCAAGTCGCTTCGATAATAAGACCTTAACGAAATATGTAATGTGTATGTGAAATATGTAATATGTATTTATATATGTATATTATATATTTATAGTTTTTTTATTTATATATTTATATAGGCGAATCAATCGCACATAGAAAGATGTGGAGAATCTTCGTTACAGAAGATTTTCATCTGGAGTCCGATCGTGTGTGTATATATATATATATATATATATGTACGGTATGCTTGTATGTATATATATATGTGTGTGTGTGTGTGTGTGTGTGTGTGTGTGTGTGTATGTATTTGCATGTGTCAAAACACGACGGTTCGCTTATTTACAAGATGTAAAACGCATTTTGGTAAAATGTTTTCGGTCAAATTATGACGACAGTCGTCAAGTCTTTCGAATTTTGCGCTTATCTACCAGTTACTGCCTCGTCCCCGGCCTCTGAAACCACCGCCGCCTCGAAACTGCCCGCCTCCGCGTTTCAGTCCTCTCGGCGAAAAGTTACCGGCTACGGGTCCGCGCGGACCTCTGTCCATCCACGGACCTCGTGGCGGTGGCCCACCCCTGAAACCTCTACTTCCTCTGGAAGGCGGAGGTGGCGGTCCACCTCGCCAGGGCGGGAAAGGCGCACCGATGCGCGGTCGAAAGTTCGGTCCGTCGTATTCGTATGGCATCATAGCGGGATGTGATTCCGTATTAACGTGCGGCGAGGGACCGTTTGGTCCTAATGACTCGCTAGCACTTGACGTTTGTGGACCGTTCGGCAAAAGAGTTCTCTTTTTAATAGAACTGCCTTCATCATGGCTCTGTTCGTCGAAACTACCATTCGTCGATGGTCTTTTCAATTCGTTACCTGATGTAGACGAGCTCATTAACTCGTCTAACGGTTCGTTTTCCGTGAAGTTCACTTCTTGTCCCTGATCGATCGGCTCGCACTTATCTATCGCACTTGTCTTCTCCGCAGGTTCGGAATGCTCGGCCGATTCTACGTGCTCCTCGTAGTCTGAAATAGGAACATATTGATTTTGTTGTTGCGGATCATCGTTGGCGTTGTCAGATGTTATCGGAATAACCGTCACTTGGTTCATCGACGGTGGTGATTGGTCATCCGATTTGATCACAGGTAGTGCCTGTTGCTCGTGATCAGAGCCTGCTTGATAACCTTGCTGATTATGCTCAGATTCATGAGTACTCGGTGGATCGTGCGAAGTCCTCCGTGTCTGTGACATTAAAGGGTTTTGACAATTGTCGGAATCGCGTTCCGTTTCTGCTTGAGCATCCGTCATGTTGAGTGGTATATTGTTATCCTGATCGAAATCCGGCATACGAATTGGCATGCCTTCTTCGTCGAGGATTACGACGGTATCGGGTGGTTGCAGTAATAACGGTCGACTGTTGGTCAAGGTATCCGGTGATGATTGATGATGCTGCTGATCTTGCGATCTTGATTTACGATTGTTCGCCAAACTATTGCGTTGCTTCATATTGTGATCATCTGAGTATCGATCGCGGCGATTTCTCGGAAATCCACGCCCGTTGCCGCGATTGCTCCGTTCATTTCTATGAAAGGATGAACTATCGCGTTGATGTTGATGATCTGACGACTGCGAGTATCTGCGTCCTGAAGGTTCGGTCAAAAAATCCTGTTTGGGCCGAATAGAGTGTTCTCTGTCGCGATATTCAAAATCTTGCGGCTGATGAAAATCTTGCTGCGACTGATGAAGCTGATGGAACTCTTCGAGTTGATTCGAATGAAAGTCCTGATTCGCCAAAAAATTCGGCGGTGGTAGTCTGTTTTGATGAAAATTCGGTTGATTCCGATGAAAATCTCCCGACTGATTACGATGAGGAAAATCCACTTGCTCTTGTCGAAAACCACCCTGATTTTGGTGTTGAAATTGTTGTTGCGACAATGGTGGCAGTGGTGGCGGTCCTGAATGCATCAAGTGCACATCTTGTACGAGCTGACCACCACGTGAGCTTGGTATCTGTCCGGCGGGAAGAGAAATTATACGCATATCCATATCAAGGTGAGATGTGGTTGTCGATGGTGGTATGCCAACACGCATGTCGCGATCCTGCGATCTTAAGTCAACGAGAACTCTGCTTTTTGGCTTACTATCCGTTTCATCATCCGACATTTCCATATCAACACTCTCGACAATATCACCAGGTTGCACGCGTCGCCTAGATTATATATATTATATAAAAATTATATACAAGAGACAGAAAAAGAATATATAATTATACAAGCAATATGTCTATATATAGCTACGTGTAATATTACATTATATACAGAAGAAAAAAAAGTATAACGAGACTCACCGATAATCCTGGTCACTCGTGGACCATAGATTATTATTATTGGGCAAAGCAGGTAGCGAATCACCATGATTATGATTTGCCGGACTACCCGTTAAACTAATCAAATTACGATGATCTACATCTGCTGCCTTCATTAAGCGATACGGTAGCTGATTTTCGACAGTCATTGGAATTGGAATTACTCTGTATAAATAATATAAATATAATGAGTTTAATAATAAAAAAAAATCAAAATTATTATAATGAAGTAAAGATCCGTTAGATAAAATCAATAAAAATTAGTTAAAAGGCTTCAAGGACCAATACAATGGTGAAAATATGCAAAAAAATAACGGTTATTACAATTTAATAAACCGAATTGGTTTATTAAATTGTAATAACCATTCTATTTTTTGCATATTTTCACTATTGCGTTAGTCCTTGAAGCCTTTTAACTAATTTAAAAAAAAAATCATGCCAATAATTCATCAATAATTAAAAATAGAATACTACAGGAAAATAAAATAGAATACTACAAGAATTAACAATATATTACCTGTGATCTACATCTCCTGTGGTATTAAGAGATTCTTGTGGTTGCGACTCGTTATATTCCACTGGTTCAGCAAAACCAGCTTTCTCATATATCGGCGGTGATTCGGGAGTCTCGGATAGTATGTCATTCTTCGTCCTCCCATTGCCTGGCCATGTGGGATCATTATTGGAGTCCCATCTGTCTCCATCGCGATCCATCCACGAACTCTTGTTTTTATCATCACATTCGCCAGGCCACGTAGGATTCATGCTGTTCTTTCCTGAACATGTAGCGAAATTCGCTATATCAAACGGCATGTATTACCACGCAGCAATGACAGAATCAATAATTATATTCATAGAGCATAGTCCATTTACCTTTTTCTTCCCATTTGGCTGATTCCTTGATGCTTTCATTCGGTGGCGTCCACGTAGGAAATTTCGGTGGCAATTTGTTGTAACAATTCTCGTCATCGAGAAAAATTGGTGGTAAGGGAGGAGGTGGTAACGGATTAACTGCATTAGAATTAGCAGAACTATCAAAGGGACCAGTTATATTACTCTGACTGTTTTGACTGGAATACGGAGAAGGTGTGTGTGACTCAGTAGGTAAATTGCGAACCGACAATGGAGTACTGTGGCTCATCTGACAATTATTTAAACCAGCACCAAGGGGTGGCACATTTTGACTACCCATCATTCTTGAAATCACAGGCGTTACAGGAAGTTGTCCTAACGTAGGTGAGTTTCTATAGTTGGTGTGTTGAGGTGATTCTACTCGATTCTCAGAAATGTCCAAGCCCAGACCTGGTATTCGCCCCGCATCCGGTGTTTCATCAGAAGACGGAAGAACCGTTTTTAAAAAACTAGATATATTAAAGTCAGCATTGCTGTTTTCATTCTTCGATGGTCTCATATTAATCACTTCTATTGGTTTCGCCTAAAAATAAAAATTAAAAAATATGTACATGTTTTTAATACAATCTTGCAAATATACAATAAATAATTACCTCTAAAGATTCATTATACTGTTGAGCCATCTCAGGAGGTGTCGCGGATCTTTCATTAAATAAATTCCTCTAAAAAAGACAAGAAATATATTACATATCTATAACAATGTATCTAGTGCAATCATCAATCTTTCCATATTTTATAAAATAATATATTCATAATTAATGCTCTATCTCACCATAGTACCAAAATCCATATTTCCTCCTATGAAAGAGCGAAAATTGGTGAAATCTGTTGACTCGTTGCCTTGTACCAAGTCAGGTGCAGGTACAGGTATAGGATCATATTCATGAGAATATGAACCATAGATAGTTGGTGGTGCTACGTCAATTATTCCCAATTGATTATTTGCCGCCTGAGACTCGTCTCCTGGAAGTTCTATATCGCTATCGGGACTCGGCGAGGGTGCGTTCACATCTGGCGATGGTATTGGCGAAACGAATGTCGGTAGCAGTTCGTCCAATTTTTTCTTCAAATTTTTCACACGACTACCAAAATTCCGGTATGCCTATTCATAAAACAATGCATACTATATATGTATAATAAATTATTGGTATTTAAAATTTTTTTGAAAAATCTAACATTTACATTTGTCACTATTTTAACCTCCCCACGTTGAGTTTCATAAAACTGATCCGCTTGCTCCAATAACTCAATCACTTGTGTCCTTTCTCTAATCTCTGCTTCTAACGAACGAACATAATTTTCCACATTTCTCGCAACCAAATCTATTTCCTTTTCTGCATCTTCCATGCGCCTTCTGTCCTTCAACGACGCACGTAACTCTTCTGCAGATTCTATATCTATGTTACTTTCCCGTAAGTCACGAAGTCTGGCATCGGTTGCTTGTTCCAGAG
Organism: Camponotus fellah; assembly: GCA_030586385.1. Classification (NCBI taxonomy): domain Eukaryota; kingdom Metazoa; phylum Arthropoda; class Insecta; order Hymenoptera; family Formicidae; genus Camponotus; species Camponotus fellah. The sequence continues at coordinate 1,243,756 of JAPIVC010000495.1, read as the reverse complement.
TCGCACAAGATCTCATAGTAGAGATGAGCAAAGCGGCCTGAAACTCTTCGGATTGTGCAGTTGGCTGGGGTTCCAATTTCTTTTTTGGCGCAGCCGAAATTAAACCAGACAAATCAGCGAGAAACTCCTCGTCGTAGACTTGCCGTTGATCCCAAATCTTGAAGATTCTCAGTATACGATGCTTTACTTTCTCATCACGAACCATAGTTGTTGCACGTTGCAAAGTAGTGCCCCATGATTCCACGAATTCGAAATTCTTTCGTTTCGAATATTGAATAACATCATTCGCCAGGTAAAACAATGTGAGCCGATGTTCGACTTTTACTGTTACGTGAAAAAGAGAATAGGTTTTACACATTTATATAAATTACATACCTCAAAATTAAAGCTTAAACTGATCAAGTTATATAAAAAAACTATCGTCTGACAAACGAGAAATTGACTCATCCAAGATTGATATATACAAGAGTTAAAAATTGGAAAAGCACATACGAGTTTACCTTTTTTCAAAACTTGCAACCAAGTGGCAACGATCTTTTTGTGATGCTGTCTTCTCTCCAGACACCACGAAGAGAGCCCTTGTATAGACTCCTGAGAGTCTTTCAGTGTATGGAGCCTCCGCTCGAAGAGCTCCACGTCGAAGTCGCTGTTTGCCATCGCGAGGCTGTTACTCAATGATCATCAGTTCGCAGAGAATCGGCGCAGCGCGTCACATTGTAACGTAAACCACCGCGAGGAACACGCGCGACGACGTTTCGGTGTATCATAGAAACCAAGCGTAGGAAGGCTTACCCGAGCAACCTAACCAAATCGCGCACCGTAGCAGGCGAGCGGTAAACACACGGTTAGGAACGGGGGGTGGCGCGGGGGGGAGGAGGGGGACGACGACGGGGACCGGGGGGGGGAGGCGAGGGTTAGAGAGACCTCAGAGACCCGCGATGGCGCGCGACCACTTCACCGACTCGGCTCCATCTTCGCTTCGCGTCGGCGGGACGCGAAAATAATCCCGCAGCACCCCGAAACCGAACAGATCCCCGTGAAACTCGCGAGCCACGCGCTTCGTTCGGGCCGACTCGGGTCTCGGCTCGAGGACGCCGAGATGAGCGACGACGACGGCGACGCGGGTATCGCATACGCGATCTGTCACAATTTGACGTTTCACCGCGGCCGCGACTGTCGCGCGTGCGGCACGTCGACTTTCGCGCGTGATTACTTTTCAAAGTAACGCCTGCCAGTCGTGCGTTCCGACGTGCGCGAGCGATCTTGAAAACAAGAGTCCGCCATCTTTTCGCTCAAAACACGACCGCGCAATGGCCGGCGCGAGGCGCGATAGCCCGATCCAGCGACGTAGACGTATTTCGCGCGTCCTACGCCATTGCGTCACACATCTATTAATCTGTGGTCTTTGACTATATACCTCTGGACTGCTAATGCCTAATGCCTCACGTTTTTCATTGTTTCCTATTGAAGCAATGCGATCCAAGATCTACAGTGTCCCCAGGTTTCAGGGCCAAATGGCCAAAAGAAGAACTAATAAATATCATAAACGCAATTGATAAACGAATAAAACTTTTTATTATAATTTCCAATTATTGCCCTTTAAATAATATTGTTTTCGTAAAATTGTTTCTAACATAATTTAAATGCGATTTTCTATATATATTTCAATTATATATATATATATATATAAAATTGAATATGAATATATATATATATATATATATATATATATATATATATATTAACATCGATGATTTTTATTTTTGAAAAAATGCACATTTGAGAAAACTTCAATTTTTAAATAATATAGATTTTTTGTATTATATGTATATATAAGTTTTTGTATTATATGTATATATTATTGTATTATATTATATATATTGTATTATATGCGTATATATTATTGTATATATGTATACATTATTGAATTATATGTACATATATTGTATTATATATATATATATATAAGTATTTTCAGTTAAATCCGCTGTATATCTCTCCTTATCCTTTTATTCCCATCAAATGTAAAACAGGAAAATTATAACCTCTGTGAAGTTGGCCCCTCATTCTTCAAATTTGAAAAAAATTATTAGAGTTCTGGATGCTCCCCCCTCCCCCCTCTATAGAGTTCTAGAGTTCCCAATCCATTTAGAAAAGAAAGAATTCCGTAATTTAAGGGGGGTTCTTTAGAACGTTGAAAATAAGGTGAATTTTGAGAATTTTTTAAAAATTAAAAATAAAATCGATATTTCCAAAATTTTAAGGACAATTGATTACATGTCTGAACAATACAAAAAATATTTTTATTAAAAAAATAATAATATTTATATTGAATTTTTTAATTGGTTTTTTAAATGGTTGTGCCTTCTGATCGAAGTTGCGAATTGGCGGGAAAAATAGAATCTCTAATGGCGTTTTCGAATTGTCGGGTTTGGTTTGACCCGGGGTAGTTTACTAGACGTTATTGACCAATCACAGTTATTCTTCTGAAGAATGTAACCATATATTTTTCAGAAGAATGACTGTGATTGATCAATGACGTCTAGTAAACTACCCCGGATCGAGTCAAACCCGATAATTCGAAAACGCCATAATTCTTGTCTGAAACCAGAGAGAAGACTGAGAGGTATCATGGCCTGCTTTCAAGTGATCCCTGAAAACGATACTTCCTCTATGGACATAGAAAACGTGGACATGAACTACAAAGCCAATGTCCATGAATGTTCTCAGACGGTAATATAATGTGCACAATTTCTGGTTTTGTTCCGTGCTATGTGCACGAAATGCCGGTAGCATCAGTGCTGTATAACAATTAAATACTTATGTATGTAAATTGATATAGTAAATAAATTATTCAATCACGAAAGATACTGTAATATTCAAAGAAATAAATATTTTTCTATACTCATTGTCATATTTATATATTTTTATTTACAAAATGCCTGCTATGAGGTAAAAACATTTTTAACCATATTTCTATCAATCTTCTTAAGTAAACTCATCTTTGATATTTATCAATCATTTTTTTAATTATTTAAAAATTTAATTATTAATGTATTTATCAAATTAATCATGATTCTTCTGAAGTTTTTATAATTAAAACTCGAAAAATATCGACGTTGCAAAATATTTTAAGTCTTTTCCTTTATATAAAATATAAAAAATTCATATGTTCCACTTTAATATAACTAACATTACTTTTAAATATTTTTACTATAATTTTCATATCAACATAATATTTTTATGCTTAATATAATATTTTTGCATAATACAATAAAATATTAAATAATATAAATATAAAATATAAAATATATAATATAAAATATTAATAAAATATTTTTGCTTAATATAATATTTTTATACTAAATACATATTACAAAATATAATACAAATTTAATATAAAATATAATTCGAATTTAATACAAAATAATTTATTACATGGAATAATTTATTACACGAAAATGTCCAAAATGTATAATATAAAATTTATTAAAAATTTTTACATAGTCCAGACGAGACTGATTAACGAAGATTAATTACGCGACATTTATTATTAGTAATAGATATGCAATAATAGAATTTAATAAGTTTTATATAACGTAAATAATTGTGATCAAAAAAGTCATTAAAATTATTGATCGTTTCTTCAATTGTAAAAAAAGTATTTGCATTATTGGCGCATTTTATATAGATTATCAAAGAAAATATTCAAAATGAAAAGATAGAATAAATTTCAAAATCAACAATTAAATTACTAAATAAATCGCGATTTAAAATTCGCGAGAAAACGCGACGAATAAATAAATCGATAATAATCGGAATATTCGATTGCGAGATATGTATAATTTTTATAATATGATAATCGAAACTATCAATAGACACGCGTGCGACATAATTATTATCACACCAATGATGACAAACGAAGATATTTTGGCAAACATTTGTGATCCGTATTGTTTATGAACACATAAAATTCACTGTCTGATTTATTTGCGATTAATACGCGACTTTATACGAATTTCACGATTGAGAATAAAATACATATCCTATTTCGCGCATAATTAGCTGAATAGAAGATGAAATGAGCTCTATAAGCTTTAAAATATAATTAACGCCACGTTTAATAAAAAATAATGGAACGAATGATTTTCAAAGTCCCTCTAATAATCGAATGTAATTGTAGAGTTTAATAAGCTTTAAATAACGTAAAGAATCACGTTTAAAACAGTCATTAATATAGTTATTGCTCATCTTTTAAATTATAGAAGAAAATATTTATACTACCAGCATTTTACACAAACTATTAAAAACAATATTTAAAGACGTGGAAAGATAAACAAAACTTCAATGTATATAAGTCAACGATTAAATTATAAGATAAATCGCGATTTAAATTTTAATTCCCGAGAAAACGCGACGAACAAATAAATCAATATTCGGAATATTCGATATATATTTTTTTTATAATATTTTTTATATATTTTTTAATATATAATAATCGAAGTGCCTTAATAGATATTATAATCGCGCGCGATAATTCACTGTTTCTTAGTGACACTCATCCGTATAAATATTAATTACCAAAATCTAATGGGACATTTTGCATGCTATTCTCGATCGTGGAATAATCATATGAAATTCACAATTTATTTATCATAAGAGCAACATTTATAAGAGATTAAAATTAATAATAATGGCAATAATAAGAAGAGCAAGTAATACTGTTGTATGTATATATAGTATATATGCATAAAATACAAATCTCGTAAAATCAAAAATTAAAGTAATGAAAAATCGTGATATAATTATTGTTTAATTAATAATTAATTTATACTTGCTTTTTAGAAAAATTAAAAAATATTTGTTAATTATAATAATTCTAACGAATTATGTTGCAATATTAATCACAATCGGGTTGGAAAAAGAATTTGATAATATACGAAGCATTTCGCACACTACTACTTTTATTATTCAAGTGTACCGTGCGAATGATGACAAAACCATGACATGTATAGCTTGTTTGTTATACGTTGTCAAGGCCAAACATGATATTATTGATAATTCTCTGCCAAAATATTTTACATATTACATATACATGTGGAATTTTAAATATAGAAGTATATTTATAGAAGTATATTTTATTTTAAATTAATTAATTATAAACGATTGATGTATCATGAAACCTTTTGTTATGCTAATGAATTTATTCGATTGTTTTATTCGTACTTTTTCGAAGTCAAATTTTATAATATTTAGTTTTACATTTTAAAAGACTAACTTAAAGCGAATTAAATAAATAAATAAATGATGTTGATCAAAATTATAAGAATTCTCGCTAATTTTCGTCTTCTAAGTCGAGAACTTTAAATGTAATTTTTATAGTATTTTGAACTATTTTTAAAATTTATCTAGAACTATATAACTATCAGAAATCTATTTAGAATTCTAAAGAAATTTGCGTTTTTCATATAATAGGGGGCGTCGTGAAGTTAGCCGATCCCTCCTCCAATTTTTAAAATGGTGTTTTCTTTACTTTGAATAACAAAACTCTTTCTAAAATGGATTGGAACTCTAGAACTCTACGGGGAGCACCCAGAACTCTAATAATATTTTTTTTTAATTTGAAGAATAAGGGGCCAACTTCACAGAGATAAAATTATCAATTTATAATTCTTTAAATATTCTTATAGAGACAAACGCAACATTATGTGCTTTACAAAATAATAATAAAAATATATTTAATAAAAGCTTCATGTATTGCACAAGTATTTTGTATTTTGTATTTTTTTCTTTTTTCTAATAATAAAACAGGTATTTAGTATTTTGTATTTTATATTTTTAGTGTTTTGTATTTTTTTTCGAATAGCTGTTGTAAATTTTTTTCTAATAACTGTTGTAAAATTTGTAAGCCTGATTGGTGTATGCTCTTAATTTGAATCTAAGAGCATACACCAATCAGGCTCACGAATATTACACAATTGCAAAACAGCTTTTCCTGCTGAACGTAACCATTTTTACACAAGAGCTTATCAAAAAATATGGACTATGATTGGCACATATCAAGATACTAGCGCTTCGTGCGGATAAGTGCTGTATATAATAAGTCCCCCCGAAGGTGGCCAATCTAGTATCTGGTCTCTGGTCTGTCATTTGAGTGCGGATCGTGTCGAAGTGAATGTGATATTAGTCGTTGCTACAAGCAAAAAGTAATTGAAATAGCTTCGTCATTGCAATATCGCAATCTTTTTATAATAAAGGATTAAAGTTCAACAAGCGCAAGTTTCAGCTCGTCGAGCAGCAAATCTCCGCCAGTTGTATAGCTGCTACGTCTGCGTGCGTCGTCACTTTTTTACTTTCCCGTTTCTTCGCAATCTGAGACGCAGAAAGAAATCGCGTGACACTTTCGTCTGCATTTGCTCTTATTCGGTAGAAATTCCTTGTGTGTATCCCTCGTATTCGTCGTGCATTTCGTATTTCTGAGTCGGAAGGAGAAAGAAAAATAGTCAAGATGGTGCATAAGCCGAAGGTATACGTGATCGGTGTCGGGATGACCAAATTCGAGAAACCCGGCCGGAGAGAGGATTTCGATTATCCGCAAATGGCGAAGGAGGCTGTGACCAAGGCCTTACAGGATGCGCATGTAAATTACGAAGATGTCCGAGCCGTCTGCGTTGGATACGTCTACGGTGACTCTACTAGCGGTCAAAGGGCGATCTACGAGGTCGGCCTCAGTGGATGTCCCATTTACAATGTCAACAACAATTGCTCTACCGGCTCCACCGCTCTCTATCTCGGCAAGCAAATTGTCGAGGCTGGGAATGCCGATTGTGTGCTAGCACTTGGATTTGAGAAGATGGAGCGTGGCTCATTGACGGCGAAATATCTGGATCGTACAAATCCTATGGATAAACACGTTGAGCTGATGGCAGATATTGCAGGTGAGTTATAGGTTCCTAAAAAGTAAAGTAGCATAATACTTGATTTGTGATCATTTATGTATTTCATGTTTGATTGTAGGCATTTCCAACGATCCCATGACTGCTCAACTTTTTGGTAATGCTGGAATTGAACATATGCAAAAATATGGCACAAAGCCTGAACATTTTGCAAAGATTGCATATAAAAATCATTTGCACTCTGTAAATAATCCCTACTCGCAATTTCAAAAAAAGTATACTTATGAGGAGATAGTGAATTCTCCTAAAGTATTTGGACCATTGACGAAGCTCCAATGTTGTCCTACTTCTGATGGTGCAGCAGCTGTCGTTCTGGCTAATGAGGAGTTTGTTCGAAAATATCATTTAGAGTCGCAAGCTGTTGAAATTCTAGCTATGGAAATGACCACTGATAAACCTTCAACATTTACCACTCGATCGTGCTTGAATATTATCGGGTACGAAATAGAAATAATTAAATATTGATTTAATGAAAACACTTGATATTCTAAGTAGCATGACGAATAACAAGTTCTACTAATTTGCAATTATAATATTTTGCAGATATGACATGACAAAAAACGCAGCTGACAAAGTTTTTGCATCAACCAATTACAAACCAAGCGATGTAGATGTGGTAGAGTTACACGATTGCTTCTCCATAAATGAGTTGATTACTTATGAAGCTTTGGGATTGTGTCCTCCTGGACAGGGCGGCAAGATGGTGGACTCTGGAAACAATACTTATGGTGGCAAGTACGTCGTGAATCCTAGCGGAGGTTTAATCTCAAAGGGACATCCATTAGGTGCTACAGGATTAGCTCAATGCTCCGAACTTTGCTGGCAGCTTCGGGGCGAAGCCGGCAAGAGACAAGTGCAAGGCGCAAAATTGGCACTGCAACATAATATTGGTTTGGGCGGTGCGGTCATCGTAGGTCTTTATCGCTTAGGTTTTCCGAAACAGGCGATAGTCAGGAAATACGTGAATATAACCGCTGACCCAAGCATATTCAAAGCAAATGTATTATTCAAAGTGTTGGCGATTGCGATGGAAGAGGACGAGGATGGTCTAATCGAGAAAGTACGCGGCATCTATGGATTTAAAGTTATAAATGGGCCCGGTGGTGCCGAAGGATATTGGGTCGTGGATGCTAAAACAGGCAAAGGAAAAGTCGAATATAACAGCAAAATTAAACCCGAAGTTACATTTACGATTAGTGACACCGACATTGTCGATTTTATTTCTGGGAAATTGAATCCACAAAAAGCTTTCTTCCAAGGAAAAGTCAAGATTCAAGGAAACATGGGGCTCGCTATGAAATTGCCTGATTTGCAAAAACGTGCCGCTAAGAAAATTGAATTGCTTCGTTCAAAATTGTAAGATGTACGAAGTGCGAAATTTGTTAAAATAACGTGCATATAATTGCGAAGCACAAAACATATCTCGTGCTTTATCTTTTCCACTCTATTTGGCTATCAAAACTGACAGTTTTTATCGAGAATTTCATATTTACGATCTGTAATCATATAGAATGCAATAATATGACAAACCTGAATTTCCGATAAAATGTTAATCGGAATAAACAGATGATAAGACAATCTTTTGTACATATTGATAGATACAAAGTTATTATGATACATTAATAATAAAATTTATTAATAACAAAATTATTTGAGTATTATACGAGCATTTTTATATGCTCGTATGCATGATATTTGCATGTAATAATCTCAATATATACAATATATACATACAAATATATACAATCTCTGGGATATAATAATCAAGATATATAAGCATATATATAAATTCTCTCTTTAATTCAACATTTTTATTTTGTAATAATATATTTTTGAAATATGTATCTTATGTTATGGCATATTATGAATATATATTAAGATAACATAATATTGCATACTTGTGCGAATTTGTAATAAATTTTAGAGAATTGCTCAAATAAAAATTAATTTGCAGATTTGAAGATTGTACAGAGATGAAGAGAGAGAAAAAAAGTAACTTATATACTTCGAATTAAGATTAAATGCAAAGACTTCACATCTAGATATTGATTAGCCAATATAAATGTATATGTGCTTTTAATTGTATAAATAATTTTTTATACTTTGTTTTCCAGCTCAATTATTCTCGAATTAGCTATGTATTGCAAGAAGTATAATATAATTGCAGTGTCATTCCTTAAGATGCACTTATATTTATCATGAACACAGTTATATAAATGCATCATAAGCAATATAAATGAATTGATTTGTTAATTAAATTTCACTTATTGTTCTAGATAATCTTTTGTTATTCTAGATAACTTTTTGAAAAGATTTTTTTCAAGCAAAGTAAAATATTTTTCAAATATGAAATTTTATTTCATATATATACTTGTTTCTATTAAATAGATAATTGGATTAACTAATCATACATATATTCTTCATATTTTTAAAATTTATTTACAATAATACATAAAAGAAATTATATATGTATATATAATTTCTTTTAAAAATACGGAAAATCTCTATATAAAAAAGACACAATTATTTGTTTAATAATTGGTTGTATACAAATCACATATTTTTTTACAACTAACGATTTATGTTAAGATAGAATAATTAGTTGTCAAATACGTTTTATGGAGCAATTTAACTTTTTAATTTAGCATTCCATAATTGTTAGAAATTTTTATTTCTTAATACAATTATAAAGGAGTATACGGAATATTTTATAGATAGAGATAAGACATTTTTGTATACATCGGGAAAAAACAGGGGCTTAATAAACATTGTAAAAAAAATTTAATTTTATAGTTCTCTTATATATCTGTATGAAAATATAAAATCAAGGGCAAAATAAAAATATCTTTTATTAAAGTCTTCGAATTTAGTAAAAAATAAATTTCAACAGTGTGCAATAAATTCTTATTGTATTAAAGTGGTTAAAGGATAAGTGGCATAACATATGCGAAATATTAAGATATACATTCGATATATGTATTAATCATTTTAATCATAAGATGTTACAATAAATATATTAATTATATACTATATAGGTTTATATAGGTATATTATATTTTTTGTACGATGTAACATCGACGAAATATTTCGAAATGGTATTAATAAAAGTTGATAAAAATAAGTAGTTTTTATTTTGATCTTTTCTTATATATATATATATATATATATATATATATTTTTTTTTTCCGTTATATTTTTTTCATCGTGAATATACATTTTATTTCTTTTACCTTAAAAATAAAAAAAATTTCGTGAAAGTATTTTGTTAATATAATTATTTATTTATCTTAATTATTCATTACGATGATGCTATTTTTACTTTTCCGTATTATAATATTAACATTCTTGATTATGTAAAAGTCATTAGTAAAATTAGAAGATTAAAATAGGTAAAGTACATATTTATTATCGAAAACTCATGATAAATTTATCCATACATATATATATATATATATATATATAATATAATAGAATTGATCAGTTAATTAATTCGAGGTGCTTGAATCTCAAAAAATAACATCTAATGTGTGCATATGCTATATTAAAATATACATTTAATATAACAGATTCTTTTAAGATAGATAAAAGGAAAAATCTAGCAATTTTTCGAATGCACAATCGCGAATGTATCACCTTCTTATGTATAATAGAATTAAAATAACAAAAATTCAAATTGTTGACTTCCAAGTTCAATCGTGAGTGTTGTTTTTGCTCGCACAATTAAAGTGAAAAATTGAATAGAGAAAATTTCGCTTCGCAGATACGCGTGCATATATAAATGCATATACACACACGTATGCATAGTTTTGAATGTATTTTGCCGCTTCCTTATATTTATAGCTAGAGATAAATATACATTTTGGCATATGTCCAAAATATACCCGCACACAGTTAGTTCGGCTACGGATAAAACCCGTAATAGCGGAGCTGTGTCAGTGCTATTAGTGATGTACGTGGCATAAGAATCTTACGCGACGCGTAAAAAAAAGAAGAAATGCGTAAGATCCGCGAATAGAGGCGAATTTTCTCTTTTTTTCAAGGAAAAACGAGATTGCGAGAGAGATTATCTTAAACGATGCGAGTGTTGCCCGATTACGCAAATATGATGGGATTACCGTGTTCATTCAGAATGGAAGCAATCCTGAGGAACCTCCATTTCTGACCGATTGATCAGCATAACTTAGGATAAATTTCATTCACGTCGGGACCGCTATATTTGTGGATTAATATCGATACCTATCCAGTAAGTAGTAGTACAATGTACAATTGTACAAAGATTGCGTAAGAGAGATATAGATCGCGATCGCGATCAATGTGTCTTTTTCATGATGTCTTTTTTATCCTTCTCGACTTTTTATTCTTTGCTTTACGTAGATAAGAGATTGAAAAAAGAGAAAAGACATAGCATTGAACTTTGATCAATAAACCGCAGGTATATAATTCTCCAAGTGCCATTCCTGTTATGTATGCATTGAAAAAAATATGCAAAGATGAGATGACAGTACAGTTCGTTTTTCTAGCAAAGAATTCGATAATTAAAATCATTTTTTTTTTTCATATAATTTTTCATATAATTTTTCATACTAATAACTTTTATTTTATAATAGTATTATATTTTTCAAGATATAATTTAGTGAGAATTTAAAACAATATGAATTTAATAATTTCAAACTTTTATAGATAAAAAGATAATCTTTATGTTATGATATTTTTTTTATTTTTATGTTAATGTCAACATAACGATATTATATCTTTTTATCTTTAATTTCAATATAACGATGTATAACATGCGTGATTTTTACTTTGGATTTTTTTTTAAATTCATCAATAATTTTATCTATGCAAACACAAGCTAAGAATAAGAGAGTAAAAATTAAAAAATGATCCATATCGGTAAATTTATCGAAATTACTTTTCTTTTCTGATGAGAATGTATGTCGTGACGTCGATCGATTGTATTTACATTTGCTTCTCACGCGCTACAATTTTTTTTCCTCTTTGCTCTTCTTTGATTGCGTTTCTGTAAACAATGTTATTCAATCCAGCGTATCATGAAACGGAATTAAGAAATAAATATACATAAGAAAATATCTTATCGATAAAAGTGTTTTATTGATAAAAATGCTTAAAAGAAATTAAAATATTTTACTTTTATATAAATTTTTTTCATGTTTTTATAATTATTTTGATAATTATTTTTTCGCGTGCGCGTATTTAAGTAATAGTAAAGTAATATTAATTAGATAAGAAAAATAGAAATATATATATATTAAAGTAGCTTTAAAAACTAGCATGAAAGATATTTTTCTATTAAATTAATTATTATAGAGATAATTAAACATTCTTTTTCTTACACTTTCCTTTTTTTTCTTGAAAATATAAATATATATTCGTTTAATTTTAAAAGCAGATGATATAAGAAAATAATTGAAGAAAAACGTTTGTACACAGAATGCACTCCATGTATTCGTCGAAGAAAGGCGATCCTCTTTGCCCTTTGGGTTTTCATCCACAAGTACGGTGGCCAACGCGTTGCAAACGATGTTTTAGGTAATTATTTTCAAAAGTCAAAACATTAAAATAAAATGTGTATTTTAAATTATATGCTCGAATTGATTTTTAGGGATTATAAAGAACATGGCGGGAGAAGAAACAGTCTCGGAGACATCACATCTTCTTCCCCTAGTCTTTCTTTAGATTCATCGCGGTAGGTTCTGTCGTCATAGATTGGACAAAATGCTTATTCTTATATAATGCACATCTGTTATCAGCATGTTACTCGAAATTTGAATATTTTATCTTGACATATTTGAAAAATTTTAATTGTATATTTCGGATTATATTAACTCTTATCACAAATAAATGTTAAAGCGGCGCCGAGAGCAAAAGGACGTGGTCTTCTGCTACGAATTTGGCGAAAGATGAAACCAAGAATAACTATTCTCAATCAGCGACGACAACCGGATGGACATCTTTGATGGATCTTTCTGCCATAGATAAGGATGCCCAAGATACTCCCAAATTAGAAAGTAATAAAAACGAAATATGGATAATAATATATTAAACTAATGTTGGAAAATTTTAATAATTAAATTTCTAATCAAATTTTTAAATTATGTTAATTTGAACTTTATTACAGATGTTAGAAAACCAGCAAAGCTTCAGATAAAAAATGTAATAAGCAACAGCGAAGGCACTTCGGATAATGATGTAGAGTTTATAATTCAGGTATCTCTTTGTTACTTAAACCACTAGTGCATGGAGAATGTTTTTTGTCGCAATAAAACACACGCACGCTTGTAAACTTCTTCTTTATGTGAAGATGTCTTATATCGACTTAATTGTACAGCAGACGGTAGTATAGTAACATTCAATGATAAAAGTGAGCAAATATAAGATTCCATTTTGCGCTCTCATTTATCATACTTTAGGTAAAGAAATCACGGCCAGCACCGCCAAAACAGGTGGTTGAGGATGGCCTGGATAATGTCATGGTAAAAGGAGAGGAATCCGAGAAGGTGAGACAATTATCGCTCTCGTTATTTAATGTACACGTTATTTAATGTACAATTATTGCGATAAATAATAATTATAATATATGTCGTCCAACGTGTATCACTGTATGCACTTGTATATACATCAACTTCATAATGTTGTCATTTATGAAGCACGTGCGATCATCTTCTTTCGATTAATCGACTTTTGATAATCTTGCTCTGATAAACATCAGAAACTTTTACTAAATGCACTAAATATAATTCATTCTAATGTTAATTAACTTAATCAGATATTAACTCTCTGTGCAATCGTAAAGTTACGTTTCTGTATATAATATAAAATAAGTTACAAAAAAAAGATTTCGAAATCTCTACATATATGATAATATATTTATATATTAAATATATTTTTAATCTTCTTTTAAATCTGACTTCTTTATGTGATAGAAAATAATTTTGCGCATATACAAGAATGCACTCGATAAAAATGTATTAAATTACTGACAAGACCATCTTTATATTTACATTACACTTTTTATATGACATTTTATATGAAATATATTTATATAGATTATATATATAAAAGTCAGAAGCGAGAGGATTAAATATAATTAGATATGTAAATAACATAATAATTATGCTTACCTCTCGCAGAATGAGATAGAGAAATTAAAATCCCAATTAAATGATATGAGAGCGAGATGCGAGAAAGCGGAGAAAGAAAAAAGCGAGATATTGCTGCGTCGATTGGCGACTATGGAGACGATGTCGAACAAAACATCAACGAGTGAAGTGGCGAAACTACAAAAGAAAAACGAAGGTATTAGTTTCTCAATTTTGTAGAAAGTATGTTAAACAAAAAAATTCTTTTTCGCTATAAAATAATATCCCTTATTTCATTTATCGTATTTATTTAAATTTATTTAAATGTATTTAAATTTAATCATTATATATCATATTCGTGTTTTAGTGCTTGTACAAGAAAAAAATTTATTACTGACAAAGATAAAAAATTTGGAGAAAGAAACGATTGGTAAACCGTACAGGGGTGAAAGGGACAAAGTGCATGACGAATTACGTTCGAAACTTAAGGCGGCGGAAAACCTTTGTGAAAGTTTAATGGACGAAAACGAAGATATGAAAAAGGAAATTAGACAATTAGAAGAAGAGATTTATGAGTTGCAGGATAATTTTAGGTATTACATTTTTTTGCGCTATAAAAAATACCATTAGGTATCCTACTATCCTATTATATTCTGCTTTGTGATGTATTATGCATGTTATTTGTTGTACTGTTTCAGAAAATTACAATCCCTGTATTAATTTTACATTTAATAACATTATTTTATACATCTTTATACATTATTAATGAGATATTATATATGTTATTTTATGATATGTGTAAGGTATAAATCATTTTAATAAAAATATTATATAGCTTTAATTTTGTTTTAAAATTATCATCTATAACAACGGCAATCTTTGGTATTACAAGATTTTTATTGATTTATAGTGACTAATATGTTGACAATGTTTTACTCGAACTAATTATGAAGTACGACTCTCTCATTATTATTATTATTGCTATAAATTGAATGATTCTGTTAATTCAGAGTTTTTAACATTGTTTCTTATATATTTATCAAAATCGGTATCTCTGTTCCTTTTGGTGAAAATTATTGCTGTATATCATTTTTGCGACAAGATTTTTACTGTTCTAAAATCTTTATTCACACAAACATTTTTATACACGGAAGAATGCAAAATAATATTGCATAAAATTGAATGATTTCATATAAAAATTTGAAAATTTATATGTCGACAATGAGATGTGTCTCGAACAAAAGGATCAAAATCTTTTGCAAAATGAGCTATATGGATTGTTGCAGGACGACGATTTGGACAGATTTGCGACGTATGTGATCCTAACACGACGACACCCTTGTATTTCGTCAAATACGGAACCATGGGGGTATCCTTGTTTGGTAATCGAGCTTATATAAAATTTATAAATTTTTTATTGCTTTTATTGCTTTTTTTGTGGGATCACATTTATTTTTTGCGAACAAGACGCAAAAGAAGTCTAAGCGAAGAGATATTGAGAAAATTACATTAAAATTTCACAAGATTTTTTAGGATTCTTAAACAAAGCTTTATATGAAATGTTATACTTTTTTTTTCATTGATAAATTTTATATAACATTTCTTTCATGCGCGCGTTTATAAGGAACAGAGATACTTAAATGCCAATCAAATCCCAATGGTTATACTGCACACATTGCAGTGCAATATATGTTATTTATACGAATATAATTTTCATACATAAGGGACGAACAAGCAGACGAGTATACCCGTTTGCGAAAAAGTTTGGAGCAATCAAACAAAAATTGCCGAATATTATCATTCAAACTGAGGAAAGTAGAACGCAAATCCGAAGAATTAGAAAACGAACGATCCGCTCTAGAGAAGAAATATGAAGAGGTAAATATAATATAAAAAAAACTAAAGAAATATTATACTCTATTAATATTAAAAGAAAGAAATATATCATGATTAATTTTGTTTCTTGTGTCCTATATATTATTAAATATTAAATATATTAAATATATTAAATATTAAATATATTATTAAATATATTCATTAAAGATTCTGAGAGATTATAAATTTATATTACATATAAAATATTTCTATTTATCTTAGATGAAGAAAACAGAAGAAATTCTGCAGAAAGTAAGTAACGCATTCCAGGAAAGAACGCAAAAGAAGGCAACAGATACCACAACAAAAGTTCAACTCAAAAAAATGGTTGACGAAATGGAAAAGGAAATAGGTTTGTTGTACTTTTATAAATTTCGCTAAAATTAAATACATTTTATATTAATATTTCGAACGATTATCAATACTTTAGAAGACATGCTGAATATCTTCTCTAATATTAAAAATGGACATAATGTGGATATACCGGATATGAAATCGAAAGATAATAATAATTTAAAGTACGATAAACTTCTAAAGGAACATGAGCTCCTTAAAGAAAAACTCGAATCTGCTGTGAAAGAATTAGCCAGTGAAAAAGAAAAGAGAAAAGTTCAATCAAATGTAAAAGAAGATACTAAAAATTTGGATTTACAAAATGGTACATCTATCAATTAAAATTATATACGAGATGATTAAATGTATTTAATTTCTAAATTCTATTACAGTGAAAAAGAAGTTAGATGAAGCAGTCACTTTGCGGGAAACTGAAAGAAAAGCGTGGGATAAAGAAAAATTGGCGCTTTCGGAAGAGAAGGAAAAATTGAAATCGAAACTTTTATCGCTATCAGCTGAGAAATTAAAAATTTATAACGAGGTTGTACAACTGAAAAAAGACATCGGTAAAGCTTAAATTATAATTTTAATTATATATAAATTATATATAATTTTAATTATATTAAATGTATATAAATTATATATAACATGATTTTTTAAATATAGAAACTGCTAAGTCATCAGAAAAAAATACTGCAAAGATGGAAGAAATAATAAATGAAATAAAAGAAAAACTATCACAAGAGCAAGAAAAGTGTAAACGATTACAGAATGATATATCATCGTATACCGAAAAAGAGACGAAAATGTCGCAATCTATAACATCTGTAAGCATATTTTATTTTTTTTATTTTAATATATATTTTTAATATTTTCTTATAGCACATTAAATTTTTAATTATTATTTTATATATACGTCCTTTTATATATATCTTGACAATCGAGTTTTATTTTTTCGGTAAAAATAGATGGAACAGGCAAAAACTAAACTCGATGCTGAGGTGAAACGTTTGAAGAAGGAATTAGAGAATTCAAAATCTACTACATCAACAAAAATCACAGATTTAAATGCAGAGATTGCGGCACTTAAGCAGGAAAGTGAAAAATTAACATCACAACTTGACAGTGAGAAAGAGGCGAAAGAAATTGAAATAGAAGCGCTCAAGAAAAAGATAGCTTCCTTAGAAAAAGCCGGACAAAATACAAAGCGCATGAATGAGATGAAACAGACTTACAATGAGAAAATTTTGAGTACAGTATCAAACAAATATTATATTAAATATTTTATTTTTAATTTTTATTTTTTCATTATTTCTTTGTTTCTGAATTAGTCCTCTAAAATCATGGAGATAATGTGATAAAATTTTCAGATCTCGAGAATGACATTAAAAAACAACAACAAGATCAAGAGACTCTAACTAAAAAATATCAAGACCTTATGAAATCAAAGCTCCAACTTGAAAGAGAAAATGAATCTTTGAATAGGTAAACAGCAATTCGACACTAACTGTGTGAGGAGTAAGAATTTACTGTCAACAATATTAAATGCTTCGTGTGACTTTCTTTATTTAATCTTACGTTTTATTATAGCAAATATTCAGAGGGTAAAAGGGATCTAAAAAGTATTCAATTAGAACTTGATGAATTACGTAATTCAATAAAAACGAGAGAAAACGAGTGGCGATTAGAAAAATCTGCTCTAGAGGTATATGAGTTTTATTATCGATTATTAATCTATAAATTATTACAAATCTTTTTCGAAAATTTCATTCCTTTGATTTATAATTTTAGAGCCAAATTCGTGAGAATCAATTACCGAATAAAGTTATTGTGGCAGAATTAAATGATGAAATTAATACATTAAAGAAAGAAAATGCCACTTTATTGGAACGGTTGGAAGATATAAGGAAAGTGGTAAGTACGTATTTATTTAATTTCTCGTTACTTCGAGAATATATAGAACTGCATCATTCTATTATCATAACTTTTTGTTTTTTTATATATTTTGTTTCTTTCTCCTATACTTATTTTATAAATATAATTTTCTATTATTGTATTTATATAATTTTTTAGAATTTATATAATTTTGTATTTATATAATTTATATAATTATATAATTTTGTAGAATGACGACTTGTCTGCAAAATTGAAAGATTACGAAGCAGTATCAAAAATTCATCAAGTATTGACACCCGATACTACGGCATTGGAATCCGAAATCCGAAAATTAAAGAATGCCCTGACAAATACGGAGAAAGCCAAGAAGGCAGACTTGGCGCAATGTAAAATGCGCTACGAGCACAGGATTACGGCGATCAACGATGAGATACAAGCAATCCAGAATCAATTATCGCGATATAAACGCGAGCGTGATACTTATAAACATATGTTGGAAGGCGCGCAAAAAACTATAGGCGAGCTAAAGTCCACGAGACAAGGCAGATTATCCAATGCGTCCTCTGGAAAATCGGACGAGGTTAATACCTACGATGCAATTTAACATCAAGATATTTTTGTGTATCTTGCGTTAAAGTTATTATAAATATTTTAATATTGACAATTCTTTTCGCGATGGAAAAAAATTATTTTTTCATATTAACATAACATTAACTATTATTGATTTAATTTATATAAATTTATGAAATATTATAAAATATATTACATAATATTTTTAAAAATTTAATAATTAATTCAATTATATATGTATATCTGTTCTTTAAGGATGAAGAATCATCAAGGGCTAATGTGTTAGTGTTAGAAAAACAAATCAGTTGCATGGAAGATGAACTTTCTGAAACAAGATTGGAAGCCTCCAGACTAAAGGCCGAATTGGTTTCGGAAAAATCTGGTAGTCACGTTAAAGTCTCTGAATTGCAATCTCGAATTAATGAGGTAATTAAAAATTTAGTAGATGCGAATAATACATTTGCAAGTCTGCTTATATTCACATTTATTTCTTGCAATTGCAGTTGGAGGAGGAGCGATTACTCACCAGCGGACGTTCGAAAATTCCAGGATTGAAAGTACGAATGGAGTTAGCTTGGCAAAAAGAGAGAGAAGAACATCAAAGATTGCTGCAGGAAACGGCAACGCTAGCGCGAGATTTGCGGCAAACGTTGTTTGAAGTAATGATTAGCAATTTAATGCATAAATCAGATAATATAGTCCATTCGCAGATTTTTTATTTACATCTCTGCTAATTTACAGATAGAGAGAGAGCGCAGTAAAGAACGTCTTGAAAATAAAAGGAGACAAGATCAATTAAAGAAAGTATTCGATGAAGAAAAGGAAGAAAATAAGAAAAAATTATTAGAGGTATAATTTTAAATGATCTATTAAATATGGAGGCCATAATTCTTATTTTCTTAATCGTGACTACAATCGATTCTAGCTGCAATGCGATCTACTTGAGCTGAGGGATGCGCACGCAAAATTAAGAACGAGCAATGAAAAGATGAGACGCGAGAAAGAGCGGCATGAGAAAGAAAGACACGAACTCAAAGAAGTGATATTGAACAAGTGCAAACTGGAGCAAACTGAGTTGCGTAACATTAATATTCTTATGCAACAAGTTCAAGATTTGCTACAATTGTTCCCTGAATTAAATACTATAACAGAGAACGGAACACCCGATGCATATACACCAACTCCGCCGAGACGATTAAGGGTATAAGATATGAACATTTGTATAATAATAATATAATTAATAGTAATATGTCTTTTTTTGTAATCGATAAAAATATAAAAAATAATAAATTATCTTTCTCTAATATTTTTCAGGGACCAAAATCAAGAGAATCATCACCAATGTTGGAAATGAAGAACGACGTAAAAGGTATTCATCAATAATATAAATAATTTGTTTGAATTTTAACATTTGTACATATCGTTTTAAATTATATAAATGTTTGTAGTAGGCACTCCAATACTCGGAGAAAGAACAGAGAAATTAGAATACACTATCAAAAAATTAATGGACGTAGCGAAGGAACTTAAAGAATCGAAGAAAATGGCAGATGAAACTAATTCAACGCGATTGAAAAAAATGGGAAAGAGGTGAGCTTTGTAGTTTTATATCAAATCTCTCTTGGAAACTATTAAAAATACGAAAATTATTATCTTGTTGCTATAGATCAACGTCAGTAGAGAGCGATCCAGGAAAAGGAGTGGTCTTGAATCGCTCTAAACCACGTTTAAAAAGAAAGAGTCTCTCTTTGGAACAAACGACTGGACGTCAGCAAGTGAGTATAGGTCATTTCATATAGAACAAAAATATTTATGAAATATGAAAAATAATTCTTTTGTATGAAATAAATGTGTTTCATATAAATATAATTTTACCTACATTAGTTGTATAATTTTTTATAATTATATGGAGTAAAATTTCGATTCTAAATATAATTTTATTTAAGTCTAAAATAAATTTCATATGCAACGTCCCTTATAAAGTTATAATTTAAAAAATATAATTTATTTTTAAAACTCCCAAGGTTTTTATTATAATTACTCACTTTTACATTCAAAAATTTTAGTCTCCAGCTATTTGGGGCACCGATAGCAACTTGTCGAGCATGCAATCATTGGAGGGATCAGAGATTGATTCTCGCGGAGCTAGTTTGCAGAGAGATTCCAGTGTAGACAGGTATTTAATATTATATTATATTATATTTTTTATAATTATATTATACGTATTTTTGGGTTCATACGAGTTCATTCTCGAACACGCGAAACATTGATAAAATAATAACTATTCCTTAAATAAAATTTATTATTGTTTAGTCGTTTTTCCGGAGGATCGACAAAGAGCGAAATGTTAGATCGAGATAAAAAATATGGTAAAGGAATAATACGAAAATTAACACACAAGTTAACTAAATCGTCTAGCGTAGATGACCCGAACATGACCGACTACTCGCTGCAGGTAAGAAAAGATTTGAATATTTGGAACTATTTTTATTCGAATAAAACATAATTTATTAAAATAATCGAATATTGACAGACATCTGGTTCTGAAACCAGCATCAATGAAAGCAGTAAGATGGAGAAGAAGAATTTAAAGACGAAATTAACAGCTATATTTAAAAGAGGTTCAAGAAGCAGCAGGTATGCAAAAAAATTGTTTAATAAATATATAAAAATGTACACACTCATTAATAAAGCTAATGTACTTCCAATTTCAGTGTGGAGAAAAAAACTGGACCTGGTAATTCCAGCAGACCTGCTTCTAGAAATTCCATGACATCAGATTAATAATCTCATATGTGCGATCTTACTTTTAAAGGACTTGATTCTTTACCTAAACATTGCGATTATTTTTTCCTAAAAATATAACGTTACATTCGACTATATAATAAAAAAGCTGACTGCTCAAGTTCGTTTTTAGATATTGTATAATCAGAGAATACAGTCGACATCAGGTATGCATAAAATTATGTACGTTTAGAGTACGTATTCAGGTATGAATATTAGATAGCACATAAGGAATCTACGTTTAAATTTTCGCAAAGAATAGAAAAATATGTACATGTATACGTGTATTTCTGCACATCTCGAGTACACAGTTGATTTATTTAATCCTTAAATCACGATGTCATCTATGTCGTTTTAATATCCAGTCTAAGTAGTCTCTATTTAATTCATTCACTTTAAGTAATTTTTTCACAGAAAAGCACGCGCAAATCGAAAACGATCCGTGCATGATTATAAGTGAGTGTAAAACATATGTACATATCCTTATAAAAGTGTAATACACAATTATTTGGAAAATATAATATATAAAGTTACTGATTGTGTACTAGGAATTATTCATTTATTTTAAAACCGTTTGCAGAAAATTAAATTTTTATTATCAATTTTACCACATTCATTTTATCATCAAAATGAGCGTCTCGTGCAACCAGCAGTATCTATGAACAAAATATTTTTATTTATACAAATTTAACATATAGTATGTAAAACCTTTGTTTTCTGGACTTCAAGATTATCTAATGATTTTAAATCTTATTCACATAAGACATTCAAATATATATAAGTCAAATCAAATATTATATATTTTCTCAATTTATATTACAGCTATATCTACCATATGTATAGAAAAATAAGTATATAAATACTTTAGGAAAGAGACAGAGAAAGAAAGAAAGAAATTTATCATAAAATAATACAGTTCTAGTAGAGCGTGAAGTTATAGAAGCTCAGGCATCTTTATGTACAATTATTTTAACATATATTTTAACGTAAAATCACTTCACATTATGAAGCTCAGAATTGTTAATGGATAAAAATAAGCAGAAATTAATGTTTCGAGCGCTTCTCTTTCTTAGATTTTTTCTTGTGTTTGGAGTTCTTATGCTCTTTATGTTTGTGCTTCTTTTTTTCTTTCTTTAATTTTTTCATTTTGTCTCGCTCTACCCATTTCCCACCGAGTATCGAATCTTCCGCAGTTTTTGATACCACGATACTACGAAACACTGGCTTTAGCGGTTGGTTCACGCTATCGGCTTCTGTTGTCGCAGTACTTTCCTGCTTTAATAATCTTTGTGGTAGAATCGGACCATACATATTTGGCGGTATCGCAGTCTCCGCATCTTCGATTACATTGTTACAATCCGTGATATTGTCTTGCATTTCATCAATCGTTGGTAAAGTGGTTTCCGAAACTGATTTGGAAGCTGTACTTTCGTCATTAACACATTTCGAATGCGTTACCAGGCTATCAAGATCCAATTTTGCGAAAATACCGCGTGGCGGTGATGTATTTCGTTGACTATTTATCTCTTTCGGATCTTTCCCGATCAAGATCGATTTGACTGTTTCGTTGTCAACCTTCTCTTCTGGCTCGCTCTCCTCGGAATCCTCACTGCTGCTAAGGAAAATTGCCTTAAAGAGATCCTTCTTCTCATTTGATTGATCTTTAATTGCAGTACCAATTTCTTGCTTATTTTCTATTTCTTGAATTGTTTTATCCTTGAAATTATCGCTCACATCTTGTTTAGCATTTTCCGATGTTGTAGAAAGAATATTTTGAATACCCTTGCCGAAAACTTTCTCGTAAGAAGCTTCGAAAATTCTAAACTTTTCGGAGACGGGCTCTGAAGATTGATAATCAATCGATGAAATATTATCAGTGTCAGAAATGACTTCGTTTGTACTCTCTTCTGTTTTCTTGGATAATTGAGGAACTTCTTCCATTTGTATTTTCTGTCGCTCTGTAGTTTTTGTGAATTTGGATGAATTACACCAATCTAAGGAATCAAAGATGGAGAATTTTGCCGATTTCCGATCCGTCACGATCGGAGCGCAGCCAATTTTCGGTTCGGGAATATTGAATCTCTTGCAAACGATGCTTGCAGGTTTCCATTCGCTTCGCTCTCGCGTAAGTTTGCCAAACATCTTCAGTCTCACTGCTTCCTTTGCATCTTTCTGCGGATCCGTTTTGTCCATCGTGGGGTCAGTGCTATGTATAAACTTGTCAACCATATAATTATTCGACTGCTCCAACTTCGCCGCTTGCTCGAATTCCGTACGTTCTTGTTCTCTCTCCCATTCGGTCATAGAAAGTGGTTGGATAGTCTCGAATTTATTCCTCTCATTATTTTTCAAGAAAATAAGATATTGCTCGAATCGTCTCTGTTTGTCTGGATTGGACGAAAACAATTTTGCACTTTTTTCGCTTTTATTCGAGAGATCATATTCTGTCGAGGTTTCCGTGCTTGATTGTACGGATGTAGAAGCAGATTCTTTGAAATCTTCTAACGTTTTCAAACTACCCGTGTCATTCTGTTTGAGACCGACAACATCACCTTTGACAAAGTTTTGGGCATTTAATTTATCTAACCATGAATTGCCTGTTGTTATTTGTTGATTCTCCAATTTCTTTCTTTCCTCCGTTTGCTGTTTACCATGCAAATTCAAAGTATTAGAAATGATATTCGAGGCGACAGATGTGCTTGATGACGGCTTCCTTAAACGTTCATCAGGATCTTCTAAAATCCGCGCTCTATCTACGGCGTTCAATGGCTCTCTGCGTTTGCCATTCTCTACTGGGATTGCAATCGGCGGATAGAATCTGCTTTTTCTAACAGCGTGTACTGGCACAAAATCCTTTGGCAATTCCGGTGGTTTGAAGATTTTCTTGCTCACTAATCTCTCTTTCGCACGAACGAAACCGTCTAAGCAATCGATTTGCGAGCTAGTTGGAGCATCCTGCGACCATCTTGTCTTCGTCTTACGCTCGGGGCCCAGGGCAAAGTCATAACGCGACATATCTTCTCTTTCGTATATATCTTCATCATCGGCTTCGAATGCACCAACCCCGAATGCTTGGCCATGAATCGATAATTTCTTGTTTTTATCTTGAACGCAAAATGCTGGAGCATCGAATAGGTTGATATGACCGGAGAGGATTTTCCGTCTGTCTAGACCCGAATAGCCAATACCGAAATAATTATCCTTTGGCTTACACCTGAATGGCTCATAATCATCAGGCGCGAAAGTAATATTAGTAGAATTATCATCCGAATCCTCTGAATTGCTTCCTGTCATTTCAGGATTACCCTGTGTTAATTTTAATCTTTCATGACGTTGCTTTATCTTTTGCTTTTCTCTCTTTGTGAGTCTGGAACCTACACCTTGACCAGGTTTCCAACCCATCTTCTTGAGCAAGACAATACCCACTGTTTCTCTGAAATTACACAAAGATATATTTCATATAATTAATATAATTCTAAAAATAATTTAATATAATTCTAAATATAAATATATATAAATAAAAATTAAATGTAATGATAAATATAGTCAATGTATTGTTAATTCTCTGTAAATTAAAAATGATAAATATTTAACGGCAGCAAAGATCACATTGCACCATTATTATTTTTTACAAATACTAACTTGACAGGTTTTAAAAGTTCTTTTAATACAGGAGCACCAGGAATGGGTCCATTATTGTCCTGACTTATTCTCTCTCTCTTTTTTCCTTTCTGTCCATGATCAGCATAATCGCTAGTAGCTTGAATTCCTTTAGGAGCGATTCCAAAAAGGCTCGTATCCTCTTCATCCATAAAATCTTCCGGTCGTTGAATAATGTTGTCTGCCTTATTACATCTCGAAGACTTAAACTGCTGCGGTCTCCAACCATCGCGAGTACCAACAGTATTGAAATATCCCGCTGAAAAACCACCCGTAAATGCTCCATGAAATCTGCGTCTACCTTGGGCATCATAAGCATATTGATCTTCGATCGTAACAGGCTTTTTTCGTGGAATATTCTCTGCAAAATTAAAGAGAGAGCTTTGATATAATATAAATTTATCAGACAATATATAAATTTGCATGAAATTAATTTGCATCACATACGAACCTTCGTCCAAAGGGTCTAGAGGAACACCAAACGTCACGTAATTTTCTTCCTCCGAGTCGCTCATTTTGAAACGAATTTAATTCTTGGAGTGTGTTTTTTCTACTTGATATCTGTAATTAAACATCAGAATAAAATCATGCGCTGCAAATTATTCTTGTGGTCATCTGAGAGGTTAAAAGAGAAATAGTGCAATTCACAAATATACGAAAACTTAGCAGACGATATTATATTCCTGATAATACACAACGTGCGTTCATTTATCGCAATCAAGCTAACCAATCAACGATGCACCATGCATGAAAGAGTGCGATAGAATAAACCTTTAGATTTTTATCTTTATCTTTCTAATAATATTTCTAATAATATTTACATTCTGCGTGATTGAGATTTAGAAAAATTATGTAACGCATTTCTTGAAAATCCCGTCGATTAATATACGCTATCTCTGTCACTTGTCTGGTATACACGATATACAGGGTGAGGTTTTCCTGTGCCAAACTTTTTATCATACGAGAGATTATCGATTGCAATTTTAATAAATTGATGGATACACAGATGTCAGTTACTTGGATCGACTGTATCGATCCATATATAAGATGTACAAATTAAAAAGTGAATCAAATTATGTGGTATGGATTTATTATTATTATTATTAAAACTACGTATTATTTATTATTATTATTATTATTATTATTATTATTATTATTATTATTATTATTATTATTATTATTAAGAATGTATTTCTTATGGAACAATTGTGTAATTTTATTTTAAGAAGAAAATTTTTTGCTACATACTTTTAACATATAAATCAATAATAAAAATTTAAAAATCATAAAAATAAATGCGGATTTTGAAATAAAGTTTCACACAGCGTCTACAATGGCAATAGGATTAATGGATTAAAGTTGTAACTTAAGGAATTGACCAATCACAGTCAAGCATTAAGAGAATACTCGACTGTGATTGATCAATTTCTTGAATTACAGCTTTAATTCATTAATCCTACTGCCATTGTAGACGATGCATAGTCATTCTACAATAGAGTCGTAGTAAGTCGTAAGAAATTGATCAATCACAGTTGATTATTCTCCTGAACTTCAACTGGGATTGGCCAATTTCTTACGACTTACAACTTTACGACTCTATTGTAGAATGACCTTTAGATGTCGTATAAGTCGTAAGTCAAGTCAAGAAATTGACCAATCCCAGTTGAAGTTCAGGAGAATAATCAACTGTGATTGGTCAATTTCTTACGACTTACGACTTTACGACTCTATTGTAGAATGACCTTTACATAAAAAGTTATACGTCTACAATGGCAGTAGGATTAATGGATTAAAGCAGTAACTTAAGGAATTGACCAATCACAGTCAAGCATCAAAAGAATGTTCGACTGTGATTGATCAATTTCTTGAGTTACAGCTTTAATCCATTGATCCTACTGCCATTGTAGACGGCGCTTTAAAGTGTTAAATTTAAAAACTGAATTTTTAAATATGTATTTCTACTGCTTTAATATATCGAATATGTATACGTAGCTTTAATAATAATAATAATAATAAATATAATAATATATATATTTAATAATAATCATAATAATAATAATACGTAGCTCTAATAATCATAATAATAATAATACGTCTAATAATAATAATAAATCCATAATAATAAATCCATAATAATAAATCCATAATAATAAATCCATAATAATAATCCACCACATAATTTGAACTTTTTAACTTGTACATTATGGGCCTGTTCTTTTTAGCTACACTGCTGCACTAGTTCCATTAGTTAGAGTGAAAAAAAATATATTTGTCTCTTTCTAACTTATTGCACTAGTGCAGCGGTGCAGCTAAAAAGAACATACCCATTATATATGGATCGATACGGTCGATCCAAATAACTGACATCTGTGTACGGATCAATTTATTATAATTGCAGTCGATAATCTTTCGTATGATAAAAAGCTTGGCACAAGAAATAAAACTCACCCTATATAACCTAATACGCTCGCTTATATAGTCATTTCGAAAGCGGCGATCTTAGATCTTAGTACGTTTCGGGACGTCGAGCTAACACGCGAAATTCGAACACGCTACAAGAAAATAATATAAAAATAATATGAATGTACGCGGTTCATTTGAACATTCGTTGATTAGGAACATTTAATATCTGATTCAACTGGCGAGATGGCGATGCTTAATTCTTTTCGTTCAGCACGAAGCAGGTTTCCAGTAGCCGATGGTAAGCAAATTCTTGCCCCTAGTATGTTGAAATAATTCTTTGCTTTGTCAGTTGCTGTCTATCGATTCTCGCTATCTTCTCTCTCTTTCTCATTTCTTTCGTATTTATTTATTTTCTTCTCAATTTTCAATCGCTATCATAATCAATCTCGTCGATTGCAATCGAGTTTCGTCAAGTCACGCCGTTAAATTCTGCTCGTAAATATTTTTTATGTCGGGAATAAAAAGACAGCACCTAAAGCCTAATATCAGCTGTGCGGTGAGAATGTATATATACCATGACCTTGTCCAGAGAGATAACCTCATAGTTTTACAAGTCACGATACCTTGTCCAAAGTATCTGGAAAAAAAGGAGAAATATATTTCTACTTTATCTATTTAATCGTCGAGCAGCAGAAATAATAATTAATAATTTAGGAAGAAAGCGATATATTTCATAATATCAAATATATAAATATATATATAAGATAAAAAATATTTTTTAAAGAATAATTTTTTGCTTGCGTCCAATATTGTGTGTGGCTATTGTTCAAAAAATTTATTTCGTAATCGGAAAAAATGTCGCAAATATTCGTCAAACGCTTCACCGGTTTCCTGGAGGATCATAAACCCGAGGAAGCTCTGAGACTTTTCACGACAGAGAGCAATAAAGTGATCGAGGACTCTGTAAGTGAGATTGTGTCGATTGCTGCTGCTTATCTCACGGAATTTAATTTGCAATCTGAGCAAGAATTATTTGAATGCTGCAAGAATGTGTTAAACATCATAGCAGAGAAGTATAATCCCATGGAAACTGTATTGGAGTTCCTAGAACAGATAGAATGTTTCGATAACGATATCAAATTTTGTGCCATTTTGGAACCATTAGGTATATGTATGATGAAAATGCAGGATAAGAGTAAGGCTATCGAATGGTGCATCAATACCATCAAATCATACATCGAGGATTTATCGTTGCATGATGCTGATAGCGATAGAATTGTAAATGTATATAGAAGAATTATATTATTCTTGGAACCATTGGTGCAAGAAGCGGTAAAGATCAATTCTAAATTCGAGGAGGGATCACTGCTTGGAGATTATCTTTTGAGCTTTCTTATTTCTCTGTGCGAAAAGCCTTTCTACTACTGGAACGAAAACATTATTGAAGAAGTGATATATAAAGAATTCTCAGAAAAAATAATAACATTATCATTTTTCCTGACTGGAGATATATTATACTTTTTGAATATTGTTAGCAAACGTCGTAGAAATATCATCCGCAACAGAGTGCAAGAAGAACATTTATATACTGAAAGTTATAAACGTAGTATGCTTTTTGAATCAAGTATTAATATATCGG
Source organism: Camponotus fellah (assembly GCA_030586385.1). NCBI lineage: Eukaryota > Metazoa > Arthropoda > Insecta > Hymenoptera > Formicidae > Camponotus > Camponotus fellah. Next base: position 1,214,540 of record JAPIVC010000495.1, on the reverse strand, counting down.
ATTTGGCCTATGCTAATTTTTATTGTTACATAATTACCAAAAATGATTATTGGAAAAAAGCACCACAAATTTATAGTGCTTATTACATTTTTGAAACATGCGCATATTTTTTTGAAATTTTGCTTTGCAAAGAGGAAGATATTGTAATTTCAAATGGATTAATTTTTATGGAAACTGTTATAAACCGCATTTCACCTCGATCTGTAGATCCTGAAGTGTTGGGATTAAAAATATATTCAGATTTATTTAAACCAATTATTAAAATAATGATTTACTGTAATAATGGTACAAATCGAAAGAAGGCATTACATATTTTCCAAAAATATATCGAAATATTCAATATGGAAGCTAGATATTCTGTTATCTTATATTTGTACAAAATTAGCGATCATTCTGGTTTATTAAGTTTGATCATTAATATACTTAAGTCTTCTATTATCGATTGTCTTAACTCAACTCCACAAAATCCCCAGTTTCTTGGAAAGAATTTGGAACTGATACTGAAAAAGATTTGTAATTTGCCATATGGAAGTTCGTCAGATTTAGTGGAGATATCAGATGAAGTTATTACTGTACTGAATCTATTGAGATTCTTGTTTATCAGAGATAAACATAATGAAACGGGTATTTGGAATATTACAGATATGCTAGAAAATGATTATTTGAATCCGTTGAGAGAAGGAATAGATTTGTGTAGAGCGCATTGGAAAGTGAAGATAAAAGACTTAGAACAACAAAAGAAGAATTATAATAAAATACATGATTATAATGAAATGAAAAAGATTCAAGCGGAAGTCATATTAACCATCGGCGGTGAACAATTACCGATGATGCCACTTCGAAAAAAAATTTCTTTTTGTTATCAAGCGATAAATGGTCTGGATGTAATGGAAAGTGTTCTTATCCGAGTTAATGAATGCATAGATATGGCTCATAAAGAATTCTCATTGAATATGCTAAACTAAAAGTATGAAATTGAACAAAATATTGACTTAATAATTGTATACTGTTAATTTTATGGTACGGATTATATACATAATTAAATAAAATTTTTGCTATGAAAAAAGTCGTAAATTATCTAAAATTTAAGCATCTGTGAAACAAGTACAACAATCTACAAATTTCAAAATAATACTAAAAGTTCTGATAGCAGTTGTAACGATAGTTCTAAAAATTCTATCATTGTATCGTCACAAACACAAAATTTAATGAAAATTTTTTTTTAATATATTTGTAATATATTTGTTGGTTGATTAATATCTTAATATAAATCTCTGTTGTGTGATTGAAATAAATCATTATATATGTCATAACAAAATATTATATATATATATATATATATATATATATATATATATACAATCTAATATGTAGATAATTTTAAAGGATAGATATTGATTTTACTAGGTTTTAGACGTTTATGGACTTCCAGGGCTTTGCTGAGCGATCAATCTGAAAATGATAATAACAAAAAGAAAGAATCACAACAGTTTATACATGAAGAGACCGATGAGGAATATGAGAAAAATATTAAAACAAAAATACTTGGTGCTTCTCTGAAATTTGTCCCTGAGATGGGATGGAGCAAACAAGCTATCAGTGCTGGTAAATTTACGATTCTTTTATATGCTATCCGTTTTGAAAAATTATCTTATAATTTTGTTTTTGATTTTTGGTAAATTAGATTAGTCTTTTAGATAAAAAAATACTTGAAATGCTAATTAAAAATAAAAATTTCCGAAGGATATTTTATGTATAATAATATAAATTCTGTATAATATATAATATTAATGTTTTGTCGTTACTGATATGTATCGTTTTAACATAAAAATAAAATAATATGATGTAATTGAAAATTATGATGCCAAAGGTGCCGAGTCGATTGGGTATCCGGGAGTAATACACGGACTGTTTCCAAATGGTGGTGCGGCTTTAGTGCTACATTTTTATTCTATGTCCAACCATAAATTGAATCAGATGCTAGAAAAAGAAACATTAGCGATTGAAAAAGATCCTTCAAATCCACGAAAGATGCCAGAACAACAAATTCGAGATGCCATAGAGACACGATTAAGAATGGTGATTCCCTATAAAAAGACCTGGTCACAAGCACTTGCTATTATGACTCTACCACCGAACGTACCAACTGCTTTAGCGAATTTATTAACTTTAATCGATGATATCTGCTATTATGCTGGCGACAGGTCTGTCGATGTAAGTCATATCGCTAACTTTATTTATTAGCATAAATAAAACATCGTTCAAATATGCTATTTAAAGAACACATATTATTTTAATTAGATCAACTGGTATACCAGGAGGATGATACTAGCAACCATTTATAAGGCCACTGAATTGTATATGTTGCAAGATACTAGTGAAGATCATAAAAAGACTTGGCTGTTCTTAGACAGACGAATAAAAGATGCTCTATATGTGTACGCGATGCTTTCCAGTTCTGCTAAACCATCACCGGATGAAACATTAAACTATGTCACAGAAATGGCGACTTCTGTTTTCGTAACGGTAAATATTTTTCTTGTATTTATTTTCTATAATATATTATATTAACAATTAGTAATAAAAAAATTTAATTCAAAAATTTAGTTTATTAAAAAAATTTGTGGTTGAAATTAATGCAATCTTCGATATAGATCTTGTATATATATTTTTCTGTTCTAGGCGCGTAATATAGTCGGATTGAGTTGGAATAGATAGATTAGAGAAAATTCTAGAAAAAAGGAAGTTATAGATATTTATAAATGAGCATAATTAAAATATTTCTTATATTAAAAGTTTTTTCTTTTTAAATACCTGATCTCATATGTGAAGATGAATATCAAGAATATTAATTAGCAAATACATATGATTTTATAATTTATTTTACATAGTATTATATTGTAACAAAATCTGTACAATAAAATATATAGTAAAATAGATAGTAAACCTAATTTTCTGCATGCAAACTATAAAGATATAAATCGTTGTTTATGTAAAGCTACCAATATTTAACAATAGATTAAAAAACATTTTCATTTATTCTGCAATATTGTCACAATTAAGTATAATCGTCCAACATTAATTTCATATAAAAATTTTGCTAATTTTCTACGTTCTGCCATTATGAGAAATAGCAAAGAGACAAATTTTAATTAATAATTTATAAATTTATCAATAATTTATCAATAATTATAAATCGATTATATAACATTTGTAATACAAAAATATCCTTTTTTGATTCAATAAGAATTTGATAATGCATATAACATTCTGTTGAAAAATAGATAAAAGTAATATTAATTTTTTTACCATTTATAAATTATTATTATTATTCAACTATATTTATAAATTATATACCTTCACAAACTTTTCAATAATGAATAAAAACATCATCAATCAAGGGAAAACATTTTTAATATAGTATAATATATAATAAAGAAAAATAACTAAATTTTTCATATATATATATGTTGTAAAGATCATTATTATATTGCCAATTTTGTCATTAAAATTGATCTCAACAATGTTTTTTTAACAAGTCTTAAAATCTTTTTTTAATAAAAATAATTTCTTTATTAATCTCTTTTTGATATTTACTTTTGGCCATTATATCAATAATGTGCTTCTTGAATATATCCTTTGATAGTTTTTGGCAAAGGCAATTTGTGTATATTATCTAATCTAGTATTCTGGCGAATAACAAAACGACAGAGATACTGCAAACTTCTTACTTGTGTAAACCTGCTTACTGGTTTTGTTAATCTAACCGGAAATGATGGATATCCCGGATATTTCGGCCTTGAGTAACAAATGACAGCAGATTGACTAAAATTCATGGAGTGATTTATCAAAGCAGCTACTGAAGTAAAACCTTCGCTCTCTGTACATTGATTACACAAAGAAAATAGGCCGCCGCTGTGTTCCATACGCGCATGCAGCATCTTCCCAGATGATTTAAAACTAAGTGTTAGGACGTATCTATATAAAGATGATTATATTTAGCATTTTACAAATTCATATATATTATACTTATACTTAATATAAGTAAAACACTACAAAATTAAATTATCTGATATATATACCTATCATCTGATGAATCTCGAACCAAGAATGCACCATCTGGTTCAGATATGAGCTTGGTATCAGCTTCATCTCCTGATATAGGACCCCAATACCATCCATATTTGCTTAAATTGAGCAATTCTTTTGCAAGGCTTGCTTTAACTTTATGTTCATTACTTAATGTATCATTCATATTGCAAGGAATTTTCCCTATTGCACTAGGAACTGCCGTTATAGCATCAGAACAACTAGGCATTGCATAAACAGTGTCATGTATCAATTCGTCTTGTTGCCTGGTAGGAACTATAAGAAAATTCATGCCAGTTGCACCATTATAATATTGTGTATTACTATTATCTATATTTTCTCCAGTATGGCAAGAATTTTCAAGTACATCGCCCAATCTATTTTCATACAAGGGTCTAATCGATGAGATCTCTTGCTCATTATTTGAAACTTCTCGCTCTTGGCAAGAATTAAAAGGTTCAATGACAGGTATAATGTTGCTCTGATTTGAGGAAGGGCTTACATCTGTCCCTTTACTCTGAAAAAAAAATAGTAAAAAAAGTTACTTTAAGAGTATGATACTGTTTGCAAAAAGAGCAGATATGTAAAAAAAGGAACAAATAAGAAATGATATTTGCTTACCTTTTGCTTGGATTTGCATAGATTTTTTATTTGCAAGTGTTTCCTGATATTTTTAAAAAAATCGAACGACACCTTGCTACTCGAAGGACCCTTTAACCTATGCTCCATATCCTTGATATCGTTCGCCGAATCGTTCCTCTTGCATTCCTGTCGCGGATTATTTTCGCGTCGCCAAATAAAGGTCGCGAATCTCCCGCTTGTCCCGTGCTTCGATTTTTGTCGCGCGCCTACTCGTTCCATAGCGGTACTCGCAATCGATTCCGAATCGGAATTCGGATTTATCATGTTTGAGTGCGATCCGCGAGCTCTCCGAAAAGTGAATTATTATTATTATTACACCTGTCGTTTTCGTCGCGGCACCTTGCACATGCCATCTATTTTTTGCGGCCCCTTTTCGTGACCGTAAACACAACGGTACTCCCGGAATTATCTCGAAAATCGGAGCACAAACTATCAAAAATTTGTCAGACACCAATGGAAGATCGGGAGATGTCGCCCTTTTTGTTAATGCCATTAGTGCTTCGAGCATCCAACAGAGTACACTTCGATCGACACGCGGCAATGTACTAGATGAAATTGCAGGGATGAATTTTTCGAATGATAAACTTTTAAATTGACTTTTGGTAGAAATATTGATTATAATTATTTTTAAAAAAAAAGAAAAAGGAAAAAGTTTTTATAATAGACTAAGAAATTGTAAAGAATAATACTATCATTCAAGTAATATTATAAAAAAGGTAATGATATTAATATGAAAAATTTAAAAAGAAAAAAAAAAGAAAATATTCTTACAGCAGATTTATAATCTATTTATTTCAATAATTCAAAAATGCAAGATATTGGATTCATAAACGTATAAATACAATGTATTTCATTTTTCTCTTTTATAAGAATTTTTATATAAATTTGTATTTAATTTCATTAATTATTTTTTTAACAATGTTTAATAAAACAATATTGGATTTTGTACTTTTGACGTATGAACAATGCAAATATATAGACGAAATCATAGAAGTGAAAAATTTAGAAGGCGATTATTGCTTCTACTAATTTCGGTTTGTATACAAACATATGTAAAGATTCAAACTTTATTTCATGTTAGATAACTACTCTTCGAAAGAAAAATCATGTATTTTTTTCGACTTCATCAATCTTCCATCAATCTTTAAATCTCTTTGACATTAAAAAAATATATTTTCTTATTGTATTATCGTCTATGTTAAATTTATATATAGTATATGTGTATTTTTTTACAAAAATTTTTTACAAAAATTTTTTCTAAATCTATTAAGATATACTCTTCGAAAAATATATAATTCATATAATGATATAGATTAAAAATTCTATATCACTCTATACATGTCAAAATAAATTATCAAAATATATTACTAAATAAATCAATATAATTTTATCATCCTTTTATTTTGATTATTTAAATGTGTAAATCTGTTTATAATATAAAATAAATAAATAAAAACAGATTTTTGCAAAGAAATGATATTTTTCTATTTACGAATTTCAAGATTATTAATTTCATTTTTTATTAAGAAGAAAGAGATTGTTATATGAAGTATTATTTAAGTATTATATGCTTAAGAAGGAAATATTTTTCATTATAATATTTTGTAAATTTCATTAATTTATATCGAATAAACAATTAAAAAAATCAGTAATTTATCTTTATAAAAAAATGTTATATAGAAAAAAGTATATGCACACACACACACACACACACACACACACACCCCCCCCACACACACACACACACACAAATATAATCCAGAAAGATCAAAATATCTATAATAATAAATGAAAATTATAGTTACTATTTTGGTTTCCATACGATTGCAATATTTTTTATTGAAACGTAGACTCTTTCTTCTATCATCAGAAACTTCTGGCTACACTATGTATGTAGTAATTAACTTCTGGCTACGCTATGATATATAGTAATTAACAAATATCTTAAAAATAATTCTGAAATCTATTATAAATAATATTTTAAAAATTTTGTATTAAATTAAATATTTTGAAATATAAAAATTATAGTAATTTTTATATAATACAAAGTATGACAAATTATTATTAAAATTTAACACATACATCTCTATCTTCATCTTGGAGGCCAGCAGCTCGTTTCGATTCTGCACTACTATTTTTCATCGACATAGTGGATATATATATATATATATATATATATATATATAAAATTAACAATTTATATATTTAAATTCGAGATCAAATCAATAATTAAAGTAATTTATGTATCTCCAATTTTGAAAAGACAACAATATATGTGATAATTTCTGGAATTCAACAGAAGCAATTACAAATTATAATATGTGTATTTTTATGTATAATTTGCACAATGCTCCTGTTGAATTCCAGAAATTAATGCATATATTGTTTTTTCAACAAAGAAGTTTTAAAGACGAGAATGTTAGATGCACAGGATATTTAATTTTAAAACGGGAGTATACCTCTTGCGCCATATTATCTAATCATGTCTTTATGATCGAATAAGACACACGTGATTGAAAATATTATGCTCTAACAATAAATAGGCGTTCTAAAAGCAGCGTATCCTTTGACTTATTTAAAAATTTCATTTGTTTGTATGTATATCGATATTGTTTTAAAAAATAGAAAAAATAGAAAATTAACTCAAAGTTATACTCAATTGTCAAATTAGGACTGAATGTCCTAAACATAATTTAAAGATTAATATATAGAATATATATTAATCTTTAAATTATGTTTAGGATATATATATTAATATATAGAATATATATATATATATATATATATATATATATATATATATATATATATACAGGGCAATTATTAAATCAATTTCTATTTTTAACGATTGAAAATTCGTGATTTAAAAGTTTAAATATTTGAAGAAAGTAGATGAAATTATACAGGAGCTAATATAATATATCAAAGAAGTTTATCGTTGTCTTAAATCTTCAAATCTAATCTTAAATAATTTTTGCCTTGAATTAATGGATTGTAGATTTTTAATTTGATATAAAGCTTTAGTTTCATAGATTTTTTTCTTTTAATTTCTTTGAAAATCGTTTTCACGACGCTAAATGGAGCGCGTTATATAGGTTGTACCATATTTTATTCACGTCACAAAAAATATAAAATTATTTTCAAACTTATCTTGATTGAATCCTAACTAATAATCTGATAATATTCTAATCATCTATCTTTATATTAAGATCGCTTTTCTCGTAATGATTAGTAGAAAATATTTTACATATTAGTTCAGTACATTATTACTCGACATGCGCTACTTATTAGCGAGTTCTTATTAGCGCACTTTTTATCTAATCTGTTATTTGTATTTATATCCTTGAGAAATTGGATATAAATTCCAATCATATTAATTCAAATAAAATATGTAAAATGTCCTAGAAAGCTCGTATATATAATATAAAGCTGAAAAATCAAATTGTAATAAAAAATTATAGAAGGTGTACTGTTACATCGGTAATAGCATTATAAAGTATCGAAGAGATTGAAGATTTGTTTTTAATACACATGAAAACTGTTTAAATTTATCATCAAAAGATTAGCTGATCTTGTTTTGACACACCTTGTATATGCTGCATTTGAATGTTTACAAACTTGGATGGATATAATGTCCAGGTCGAAGTAACACGCCGACGTTATGTAACCGTTCGACGCGATCGGCGTAGAAATGCGCTTTCTAATAGGTCTTCGTTATTTATAAGCGGGAAAGGAGACACCACATCGTGTGTCGTCAAGATGCTTCTGTCAACGATGCCGTCACGCTGTGGCTCGTGGATATAAATCAATCATCGATCACGTTCCGCAATTTCCCCTATCGCGGTTTTAGATTACGCATTCGAGAGTTCTCGCATCTCGCGGAAACAATGACTTTCGCCTAAAGAAACACCGGATGTTGCTATAAATACACTGAATATAGACTGTGCAAATCGATCAAACGTTGCGTCAAAATTAGAAAAAGAAGGAGAGCTTTGGAAAGTACGTTCTTTCCTATTTTCAAAATGGATCAATCAGAGCGAAGAATCTTCGAGGCGAAAATAGCGTCAAACGAAGCGCATCTTATAATTTATGATTTTACTCTAGTTAAAAAGAGATAAAATCCCCTTCCTGAAATATTGTTGCTTTTTTTTACTGTGCACGACGAATCATTTAAATTTATATTGATATGTTAAAGATTAAGATTAAAGATTAAAGAATTAAAATTTAACAAGGAATGAAAATAGAAGGACAAAGATATTTTAGTTCTCTTTGTTCTGACTAGTAGCAATTTTTATTTTTATTTATTATTCAAATAAAAAATTGTAATCTTTATTTTCAATCTTCAATGCATAATTTATACACAGAAAAAAATAAGTGTCAAATCAAAACTTATATACTTAAACTAATGCGTTTATTATTTCATATATGCGCAATAACTTATAATCTTCTTAGAAGAATTTAATAATTTTAAATTTCAATAATATTAAATAATTTTATTTTAATATTGTAATTGTCATCTCAAGAATATATAATTATTTAATTCTACTTTAAGAAAATTATAATCTTTGATTTAAAAATGTTATTTTCCATCCAACATTATTTTTTCCATTCAAGAAAATTAAATCTTAAATCATAAGAATATATTTTTCTTGATTGAACTATGTAAAATGACTTCATTCAAATAAACAAGCAATTATATTTTTTTTTAATTAACACAATATAATCTCATTTCAAGATTTCCATGTTAAAACTAAATATATTTTAAAAGCAAGAATGTCATTTTTTTCTGTGTATGTTTTACAGGTAAAACAGGATACGCATGTAGTCTATTTTTACTATGTTTATGATCATTGCAACACAGTTCAGTTATTCAAATGGCGGTAAAAGTGCTGCGGAATTAATCGACTTGTAATTTTCACACGGCAATATCGCGATTCGCAAGTATTTGCTAAATGGAAATTTATTTTGTTTCAGTTACATTCGAAATAAAGCAAAAAAAATCATGGCTTTTATATTGAAAAAGAAACAAAATTTATATGGTAGAAAGCGTGATTAAAAAAAGTGAGTAGTTCTCACGAAAGTTTCGATTTTAATATTTAATCAAAAAATAATCCCTTTCAATTGTTTTTTAAAAGAATTAATGTCTTCGTATTTTATCGAGTAATGTAAAAAATGGAGCGCACATATATTCACGAGGAGTCAACCATTATGACAATCATTGTATATTTCATTAGAAATATATTGCGGCAGTATAGTGGATATAATTTTCGAAAATACATGTTTTAGAAAAATATACATATATTATAATACTAACAATATAAGACAAAAAAAGTATTGTATATATTAGAAATATTTTTTAATTCTGCAATGATAATACTAGCAATATTAACAATAAAATAATAATAGGAATACCAACAATAGCATTAAATAAGCATTATTACAAAAGCAATACAATGGCAATGCTAACAATAAAGTGTACTGTATTGCTACAAATGATAATCACTATATTTTTTGAATAGTGATTGACCTCTTATATATTCATGACAGATGTAAATCTGTAAATTAAGAAGACGCTAAGATATAAAATCGAATTCTGCAATGGCAATATTAGCAATATTAACAATAAAATAATAATAGGAATACCAACAATATCATTAAATAAGCATTATTAACAATACAAAAGCAATACAATGGCAATATTAACAATAAAATATACTGTATTGCTACAAATGATAATCATTATATTTTTTGAATAATGATTGACCTCTCGTATATTCATGACAGATGTAAATCTGTAAATTAAGAAAACGCTAAGATATGAAATCGAATTCTGCAATGGCAATACTAGCAATATTAACAATAAAATAATAATAGGAATACCAACAATATCATTAAATAAGCATTATTAACAATACAAAAGCAATACAATGGCAATATTAACAATAAAATATACTGTATTGCTACAAATGATAATCATTATATTTTTTGAATAATGATTGACCTCTCGTATATTCATGACAGATGTAAATCTGTAAATTAAGAAGACTAGCTAAGATATGAAATCGTCGCGCGTTTCACAGATCGCGATACGAATCTGACAGTTGGAATATCGCGCGACAATTATTTTCACATTTGACAGATCGTGCGCGCTCCGATTCGTTACGTCATCGCGCCGTCTCGATCCTAGCCTCCCGCGGGGATGCGTTTTGTTTACCAACGGTGCGCGGCTTCCCGCACGCCGGGAGTGGCACGGGAGAGGCGCGGAGGTGGCGTGGTGACGATGGTTAGTGGTGGCCGGCTCGGCCTCGTGTGGTAGGAGGCTACCGCGATTCAATTTCAGTCGAAGCGCGTCAGGCAGACCGAACGAGCGGGCGGGTGGATCAAACGATCGAGGCAGCGAGGATCGGTGTCGGCGCCTCTCTCGATTTTTCAATCTTCGGCCAAGAGACAGAAAGAAAGGGAAGGAGAGAGAATATAGCTGCAAGCGCTCGGTCTGAAGTTTGCGCGCGGTATGAACGTAGGTGCATACCATGTGGCTCCCTTCGCGCGCCTTCGTCCCCTCCCCGCCTAAGTTGGCGCTGCGCGCGTTAGTACAACACAATTCAGCGTCATTCAGTCAGTTTTTCCCATCGCGCGTGTTCGGTTCGTTGTGCGTATCGCGCGTCGTGAGATTCATCCGGCGATTGTATCATTAGGATTCGCGGGGCGAGTGATTTTTCCGCGGATACAGCTGGAGCGACTTCGTTTTCAAACAAAAAAGTCAGCAGGTCGAATATAAATGGCGACGTTTGCGGAACTTTCGGAGCCTCGATTCGCCCAGGCAGGAAATTAGCAGTGAGAAGATATCTCGACGTTGACTTTCGAGATGGTCCTTCGCGAGGATATACGACGTTTGCTGGAATAATCACGTGGTAACACGACGAGACGGACACCGGCGTCTGTATTTGTGTACGTGTCTGCGCGCGCGCGCGGGTGTGTGTGTGTATGTCGCCATGAACGAGAATCGATAGGAAGGAAAGGATTGCCCTCGCCTGCGATCGAGAATGGAATTCGGGAGCTACAAGGGCACCGGACCCCGCATTAGGGTCCGCAGGCGAGCCGAATTGGGCAGACGGCTCACCAGGAGGCTGTCCCTCGTCGCGAAAATGCCGGCTGCGATTCTCAGTAAGGCGAACCAACCGGAGCCGAGACCGGTCGAGATCACGGCGATTGCACCTGACAAGACGCAGCTCACGGTGAGTAAAATGCACCGTTGATTTATAAACGTGCGCTTTTATCGCCCGAATGATAATCCCCTCTGAGCGTTCAATCTTATTCGCGATCGAAAGATTTGATGCCGAAATAAATTATATATATACGTCATGATATTTTGTATATTGTAAACGTTTAGAGGATTTTGGAAAAAATATTTGTATAAATTATTTTAAATTATATAGAATATATAAATTTTTTTTTCAAAACTCGAAATCGAAAATTGTATGAATTCTTCTAATTTCTATATGAAATTTTATTTTTGTTACCTTTAAAAATTAAGAGAGATGAATCACAACTTTAAGTCTAATGGTTCTAAATGGATAAATAAATTAGCCTCCAATATTTTTTGTCTAGCAGTATTTTTTTTAAAATCACAATAATCAATATAGTGATAAAATCGATATCAATCAATTGGCTGTAATGATTGAAATATTTTTTTATAATCGAAAATATACCCGGTGAAAGAAACATAATGATACAGTGTACATATAATATACAGCTCACAAGTATTAGACTAGCACATTTAACATGACTAATATTTATTATCATTTATTAATTTTTTACTATTTACTTATTTACTAATATTTATTATTATTTACTAATATTAAAATAAGTTACATAAAAAGATTTATATGCCAGATGGTAAGATTAAGATAAGATAATTCAGAATATAATAGTGATTGTGTATATTGATTGCTATATAAATTATTTTAATTCTTTAAAATATACAATCAATTACAAAAAAATACATCACAAGATTGAAATTATTATAAATATATACTTTGTATATTATGATACAATATAACTTTTTTCTCGTTAAACATTTTTCTATAAAAGTATGAAAGTGTTTCCGATAATTATTAATCGATCGATAGAGTATCTCACAACTTTACACTTGATCGTTGACATTGCAGAGAAATTCGAGTCTAAATTTGAATCAGGAAGCAGCACCGGTATTTTGTATCAAATTCCAAGATAGAAATCGAAATGCGCTATAGACTTCGACGATTAATGTATTGGTATGTTATACTTCGACTGGCATTCTGGGAGTAAGAGGTGTTACCTTCGCGATATTTAACGTAGGAAAATTCTGCATGTCTCATTCTTGTCAGCGGTTCGCTGATTCGTAACGCTTTCGAATCGTTACCTTTGTGATGACCTATTTTTTATTTTCAAAATTTTAATAACATACTCCTGGGCAAAATTGACACATAATTTTTTTTCACTTTTTCTTTAAAGCTTTTTATTAAAATTTAAATATCAGCTTTTAAAGAAAAAGTGAAAAAAATTATTGTATAATTATATAACAATTTATTATATTATTATAACTTAAATTTTAAAAAAGCTTTAAAGAAAAGTGAATTTATTATATTATTATAATAATATAATAAATTATATAATAATATTAATTTATAATTTATTATATTATTATATAAAAAAATTATATATGTAATTAATCGAGTTTTTCTTGCAAAGAATTCTAGACACATACAGATATATAAAATTACACATCAGTCAGTTAGTCATAAATATAAAAAAAATATTGTAAACGCCAAGAATAATAATTTTATTGTTAGATACTTTAAATGAATTTTTTTGTAGAATTATTTTACGGGGCGCGAAGATAAAAAGAAGATGAATGAATGTGTACGTATTAATCCTAACGTCGTATTCATACTTGCTCTTTTGCGCGGTGCATGCGAGGGAAGCCGTTTTATCTAACCATCATCAAGAGGGAAAATAAATCTCCAGTCTCCCAATACGTCGCTTCTCTCGCGCGTTTCCGCCGCGCAATCACAATGAAGGAAGTACCGGATACATGCTCGATCTCTCGGGAAAGAAGCGCGGCGAAGAGTCGCATCCGCGTACACGTAGTTCGTTGAACCTCGACGCCTTTTTACACGTAATCGGTTGTAAGAAAGAAAGCGTGATCGATGATCGGTGCTTTCTATCGCGCGCAAAGTGGCGAACGACCTATCTTTTTTTCTCCTTTTTCTCCTTTTGCGATTCGCGACGTGTCTGTCTCGTTCTCGGATCTCGAAACTGGGTCGACGATTTAGCGTGGGTCGAGCAGCGAATGTAAATCGATTCGAGTTTACGGCGCACATAAATGCATTATCGACGCGCACGTGCCCGATTATTGGCAGCTGTGTATGACAACTTTTCTTCTTCCGCTGGTTATACAAAGTGTTCTGTTGTACACGAATTTTTTATCTCTATTTTATTTATTCTTTACGGAAAAATCTGATTATCTAGTGGTTTTTTAGGAGTTGTAGATTATTTGAAAATTTTCTAATATTTTCGAACTCGAATATTTTTAGATAAAATCTTTTTGAGATAAAATCTTTTTAAATTTGATCTTTGCATTATTCGAACAATAAAAAACATTTTTTATAAATTCCAGAGTAATATCGATGAAATACAAATTTATTTTTATTTCTTCAAGAAAAGTTGCCGAGATAGCTACAAACAAGTTCCTACGCATTGAATTTATAATATAAACATTCTCGATCACATAAGTCTTAATATAAATCATATTTTTTTGTTTAAATGTT
>JAPIVC010000494.1:0-149851 GCA_030586385.1 Camponotus fellah | reverse complement strand
ACCATTAATTGTAGATCTATATTATAAGAATGAGAGAACCAGAATCATCTATATTTAGAGAACCATAACCTACTTCTACTGAACGATGTCTAGAGAACCACAATCATTTACATCGAATTCAGTAGAAAATGAAAATTCATTGGATGAAGTCATCAGTGAAGAAAATAATGAAAATGAATTCTCTGTATCATCTGTATCTCCTAATTTTTCATATAGAAACACTCCAACACCATTAGAAAAAAAAGTAAGATAATTTATTTATTATTTTTTATTTGGATAATTATAAGGACGAGTTTTTTAATTCATCGATGGATCAATCGCATGATGCACAAATGCAACAAATGCAGTAGTTGAAGTTTGCTGCATTTGCATATCATGCGATTGATCCATCGATGAATTAAAAAACTCGCCCTATGTGTAATACAAAATTTACCAAAATATTTTTATAGGAAAAAGAAATTCAGGAAATTATGATGAATGTGACAAAATTTTATTGGATATTTTGAAAAAACTTTCCGAACCTAATCCAATTGATTGCTTCATAGTGCGTTTAGCAGAGGGAATGCGTAGATTTCCTTATAAAATAAGATCGAAATTGGAATTAGAATTTCTTACCAGATTAAATGAAATAGAAGAGCAATTAGAATTACATAAATATTATTATTACGTTACTATAAAGTTTCCATTATTGTTACTCTATTAATATTACTATCATTATTTCATACTAATTTAATTATTTATGTTTATTAAATTTTATAATTGAAATGCAATATCTTTTATTTTTATGTTTCAATATTATTCATAGAAATTGAAAATTTTTTAAGTATAAATAAATATATATTTAATTTTTGAAATATTAAAAATAAATTTTTAAAAATACCTAAATGAAAAATGTTTTTATTATGGTCTTCACAACATTATACAATAATTATATTATACATACAATAATATACATAATAATAATTGATTAAATTAATATTGGAAAACATTTCTTTACATTATATTAAAAAGAAATTTTGAAAGTTATTTTATTAAAAATTGTATAAAAATATATAAAAGTTAATTATAAAATGTTAAATTAAAATTCATTATTGTATGCTTTATTCCATTGTTCAATAGCTCCTTCTGTACAAAAATATTCAGTAAATGCATTTCGAATTTGTTCGCCTCGTAAAAACATATTATGTGTACTTTCGGAACATAATATTTGGCTACAATGATCCATGTCTTGTAAATTAATATTGATGGTATATTGTCTCTGTTCTAAAGAAACGTCTAAATCTTTTTTTATTAAAAAATTGTGTAAACAAACTTGCTTGGACTATAGAAATAGCATTTTTTATAGTTGCCAATGATCTTCGAAATAATTGCCATCTTGTTGATAAAGTTCCGAAAGAACACTCGATTATTCTTCGAGCACGACTAAGTCTACAATTAAATACTTTTTTTCCAAATTTAAATTACTTGATCGAGGATATGGTCGTAGCATATAAGAAGCCAAGGCAAATGCTTCATCACCGACTATATATATACTGATATATGGCAATTTAGGTCCATTTTCTACAATTGATTTTGGTGCTGGTAGATCAAGATCATTATTTTCTAATCGATGGCCAAGCTCACTTTCTTGAAAAATACCGCCATCACGTCTTCCTTCTGCTCCAATGTCGACGATGGTAAAGCAACAATTTAAATTAGCATCTGCTACAGCTAATAGAACAATGCTGTGAGTACCTTTATAATTATAAAATGTGGAGCCGCTATGAGGTGGAGCCTAAAATAAAAAATAGAAATACAATTTAAAAATAAGCAATACTAATCTAGCAGTGCTTTTTATTTATTACTGCTTATTATTTATTTTATTTTGAAATAATACCTGAAGTTCGATATGTTTTCCATCAATAGTTCCAACGCAAGTGTGGAAAATTCCATAGTGTTCAAACTCGTCAGCCTTTTTCCAAACATTTTCATTAATTTCTGGGAAAACTTGCTTATTTAAAACATCCCAAATAGCTGTACATGTTTCACTAATAATTTTAGAAACAGTATTTAATCCTACTCTAAATGCGAATGAAATCGAAGGCATTGTATCTCCAGATGCTAAATATCGTAAACATATTTGTAAACGAGTTGCTGCAGGAATCGGTGTTCTCACTATATGTTGTTTTTCAATTTTTAATTTAATTAAATTTAATAATTCATTAAATGTTGGTGAATCCATTCTGAGATATTCAATAAATTTATCTGGATCAGAATTTTCCATTTCTTTAATAAGATTATTGCTTGCACCTTGTAATATTCTTTGTCTCACGGTAAATATAGGACGAACCCAGATTCTTCTCTGAATATTTTGTTCTTCTCTCCTCTTCATTCTTCTATATAATAAATATAATTTCAACCATTTTTGTCGCATTTCTTCAGCTATTAATAATTGTGGACTTTGTTGCCACTTAATAATTTCTTTTGTTAAAAGTATCTTTATTTTCTTCGATGTCATGATGTATCTACAAAATAAATTTGTAACGGGCGTTTTCCGTTCGTGCCGCGGATAAACGCAGTCGTGAGATCCAAGGAACGTGTTAGGCAAGCGTGAAACAAAACACGTGGTTTTAATTTTCATAGAAATATATTTTAGAGTTAAATCATACAGGTGTTTGTGTGAATGTGTGAGTATGTGTTGTGTATCGTTCGAGTGTGAATTAACACTGAGTGTGTGTGTGTGACTGTATCGGTAGTCTGCGCGTAACAAAAAAAACCATTGTAAATACTGTCCAGACCGATCGAAATGCACCTTGAAAGTTTCGATTGCGGTGGTCGGGGTTTTAGTCGATGGAACCGCGTTATGAACTCGCAAGCTTACAAACAACCGATGCGTGAGAACAAGATGCATCGAGCAGGTGCAATCGCATGTACCGGTCAGGCGTCGCGTTTACGGATAATCGCGAATAGTTCGTTAGCGAAAACGAAGAGCGAGCCGGCGGGAAAGAACAACGCCCGTCGCTCGTCGTCCGAGAGCGCGCGCATCCGGAGACGGTAACCAGGGACGCCCGCGCGCCAAGCAACGCCGCGTAACCAGGGACGCTCCGCGCCACCGCTCGTCGTCCGAGCGCGCGCGCCCGAGACGCCGTAACCAGGGACGCTTCGCGCGCCAAGCGACGACGCCGTAACCAGGGACGCTGGCGCGCACGCCCGCAACGCCATTGCACGACGTTTATCACCCCCCGCCCGCCCTTCCCGCTCGCCCGGATCACTCCCTCCCCTATGACGTCGAGAATCGCCCGTTTACCCACCCGACCGGGGGAGCGGCTCCTCGCCATACTTGCCCGCCTACTCGTCCGCGCAGGCGTCACAACGTCCCTCACATATCTTTTTCACGTCGCTCTTACAGAGCTCTCGCACCAATGGGAAAATTGAGTTAGAACCAACACTTATTCCCTTTCAAAAGACCTCCGTTATATGATTATCGGATGCCTTTAAAAGAACGAGTCGACAGAAAACTGATTTATGGAAGAAAGTATCTGAAGACTTAAACGTTAAAATTTTCATTCATTAATTTATTTACTCTACACTTATAGATAATCATTATTTAAAAGAAAAATATATAACAAATTTTCTTGTATAAATATCTTGAATTCTAATTTCAGGAATATATACACCAATAGAATCAGAAAAAAGATGGAATTATCTCAAAGATCGTTATCGGAAATCATTAAACAGTTACAAAAAGGTTCAGGAATCTACTCAGAGAAGCGGTGCAGCTGACATTCCTAAAAATCAGTTAATTAAACCATCATTTAAGCATCATCACTTAATGAGTTTTTTGAATGATGTTTTTAAGCATCGTTCGTAAGTTTTCTTGAAATTATTAATAGTATTTTTTATTGAGTAATAATTCATATTAATTATTTATTACCATTAATTGTAGATCTATATTTTCTATAAGAATGAGAGAACCAGAATCATCTATATTTAGAGAACCATAACCTACTTCTACTGAACGATGTCTAGAGAACCACAATCATTTACATCAATTAGAATAAAAATTATTGGATGAAGTCATCAGTGAAGAAAATAATGAAAATGAATTCTCTGTATCATCTGTATCTCCTAATTTTTCATATAGAAACACTCCAACACCATTAGAAAAAAAAGTAAGATAATTTTATTTATTATTTTTTATTGGATAATTAAGGACGAGTTTTTAATTTATCGATGGATCAATCGCATGATGCACAAATGCAACAAATGCAGTAGTTGAAGTTTGCTGCATTTGCATATCATGCGATTGATCCATCGATAATATTCAAACCCCCTTTTATACAAAATTTACCAAAATATTTTTATAGGAAAAAGAAATTCAGGAAATTATGATGAATGTGACAAATTTTATTGGATATTTTGAAAAAACTTCGAATCTAATCCAATTGATTGCTTAGTGCGTTTAGCAGAGGGAATGGTAGATTTCCTTATAAAATAAGATCGAAATTGGAATTAGAATTTCTTACCAGATTAAATGAAATAGAAGAGCAATTAGAATTACATAAATATTATTATTACGTTACTATAAAGTTTCCCATTATTTCTATTAATATTACTATCATTATTTCATACTAATTTAATTATTTGTTTATTAAATTTTATAATTGAAATGCAATATCTTTTATTTTTATGTTTCAATATTATTCATAGAAATTGAAAATTTTTAAGTATAAATAAATATATATTTAATTTTTGAAATATTAAAATAAATTTTTTAAAAATACCTAAATGAAAAATGTTTTTATTATGGTCTTCACAACATTATACAATAATTATATTATACATACAATAATATACATAATAATAATTGATTAAATTACTATTGGAAAACATTTCTTTACATTATATTAAAAGAAATTTTGAAAGTTATTTTATTAAAATTGTATAAAAATATAAAAAGTTAATTATAAATGTTAAATTAAAATTCATTATTGTATGCTTTATTCCATTGTAAATAGCTCCTTCTGACAAAAATATTCAGTAAATGCATTTCGAATTTGTTCGCCTCAAAAACATATTATGTGTACTTTCGGAACATAATATTTGGCTATCAATGATCCATGTCTTGTAAATTAATATTGGTATATTGTCTTTTTAAAGAAACGTCTAAATCTTTTTTTTTTAAAAAAATTGTGTAAACAAACTTGCTGGACTATAGAAATAGCATTTTTTATAGTTGCCATGATCTTCGAAATAATTGCCATCTTGTTGATAAAGTTCCGAAAGAACACTGATTATTCTTCGAGCACGACTAAGTCTACAATTAAATACTTTTTTCCAAATTTAAATTACTTGATCGAGGATATGGTCGTAGCATATAAGAAGCTGGCAAATGCTTCATCACCGACTATGATATAGTGGCAATTTAGGTCCATTTTTCTACAATTGATTTTGGTGCTGGTAGATCAAGATCATTATTTTCAATCTGATGATCGCTCACTTTCTGAAAAAATACCGCCATCACGTCTTCCTTTTGCTCCAATGTCGACGATGGTAAAGAGACAATTTAAATTAGCATCTGCTACAAGCTAATAGAACAATGCTGTGAGTACCTTTATAATTATAAAATGTGGAGCCGCTATGAGGTGGAGCCTAAAATAAAAAATAGAAATACAATTTAAAAATAAGCAATACTAATCTAGCAGTGCTTTTTATTTATTACTGCTTATTATTTATTTTATTTTGAAATAATACCTGAAGTTCGATATGTTTTCCATCAATAGTTCCAACGCAATGTGGAAAATTCCATAGTGTCTCAAACTCGTCAGCCTTTTTTTCCAAACATTTTCATTAATTTCTGGGGAAAACTTTTTTAAAAACATCCCAAATAGCTGTACATGTTTCACTAATAATTTTAGAAACAGTATTTAATCCTACTCTAAATGCGAATGAAATCGAAGGCATTGTATCTCCAGATGCTAAATATCGTAAACATATTTGTAAACGAGTTGCTGCAGGAATCGGTGTTCTCACTATATGTTGTTTTTCAATTTTTTAATTAAATTTATAATTCATTAAATGTTGGTGAATCCATTCTGAGATATTCAATAAATTTATCTGGATCAGAATTTTCCATTTCTTTAATAAGATTATTGCTTGCACCTTGTAATATTCTTTGTCTCACGGTAAATATAGGACGAACCCAGATTCTTCTCTGAATATTTTGTTCTTCTCTCCTCTTCATTCTTCTATATAATAAATATAATTTCAACCATTTTTGTCGCATTTCTTCAGCTATTAATAATTGTGGACTTTGTTGCCACTTAATAATTTCTTTTTTTAAAAGTATCTTTATTTTCTTCGATGTAATGTATCTACAAAATAAATTTGTAACGGGCATTTTCCGTTCGTGCCGCGGATAAACGCAGTCGTGAGATCCAAGGAACGTGTTAGGCAAGCGTGAAACAAAACACGCGTGGTTTTAATTTTCATAGAAATATATTTTAGAGTTAAATCATACAGGTGTTTGTGTGAATGTGTGAGTATGTGTTGTGTATCGTTCGAGTGTGAATTAACACTGAGTGTGTGTGTGTGAGACTGTGTCGGTATCTGCGCGTAACAAAAAAAACCATTGTAAATACTCGTCTAGACCGATCGAAATGCACCTTGAAAGTTTCGATTGCGGTGGTCGGGGTTTTAGTCGATGGAACCGCGTTATGAACTCGCAAGCTTACAACAACCGATGCGTGAGAACAAGATGCATCGAGCAGTGCAATCGCAATTGCAGTCAGGCGTCGCGTTTACGGATAATCGCGAATAGTTCGTTAGTGACGTGGGTTGCTGCAGTGGGGTCGTGCGCCGCGTGCCGTGTCGGCGCGTGTTGACGCTCTTTTTGTGGGCGGCTTTTTATATCCCCCATGCTCTTTGCGGAAATTTGCCAGGTTTTCCAGAAGAAATATTCAGATGGGAAATTTAGGGATTAATCGATGTGGGCGAGAACGTCCCGCCGGGAGTAGCTCTCCTCTCTACCTCCTTTCGCACTGATTGAGTCGGGATGGAATAGATTTTATGCGTGTCCGAGAACTCCCGGATAAATCGGGGTACTCCCCAATTAATTGCACGCTTCTTTAGAAAGGATGCGTTCTGCTGGTGAGGCCCCGGAGAACTCTCCGGTGTGGCGGGGTACACCCCCACCGCTTGATCTCGTTAGCCCGAAGCGCTTTAACTGGCTTTCTCTTGACGATTGCTTGCGCTGAGAAGCCGGGAAAAAAAAGGTGCCTAATCGTGTCTGACGGGCCTTTTTATACTGGGCTAATTAGTCCGCGCCGGCGGACATACATTGTGGTTTCCCTCACTGGGCGGTCGCAAAATTGGCGTGACGTAGATTCCGCTCGTGGAGCGGCGGCGGAGCTGAGCGCGAGGGGACTTAGCCCTATTGCTCGGGATCCGTCGGCCGTTGTCGGCGTGCTTCGTTGTTTAACGATATTTCACCGTTGGACAAAGTTTAAAAATATGGCGCAAAGCGCCCTGCCTTTGCCCGGCGGGTGTTCTGCCGGGCGGCAGCTTCCAGCGGTCATCGGCTGGGCATGATTAGGGGGGTGCAAGGATGCGTCGTTACATCACCCTCCCCCTTAGAAATGTGCCTGAATTTGAGGCACAACGCATGATTTGACTAGTGGACGGCCTATTCAATTTTCCGGTGGTAGCATAGCCTGCCGTCCCCGCTGAATCGGAGGATCCAGCGACCCTGTGGAATGCGGACTTTGTATTTGCGGCTCACATGAACCGCGAAATGAGGAACCTCAACTATGAGGTCCGGTTCTATCTCCACCTTTATTGGAGGTGCGGTGAGGGGACCTGCTGGGCGTAGGATCTCCTCCGATGATGTGGAAGTGGATGCTGGTTTCGTCCTGGCCGCTTCCCTTTCGAAAGGTCATACCGTTTTCTTCGCTGGTGGTGGTGGCGGTGGCTGCAGCAGCACTGTTCTCTTTCGAGCGTTTTCGCGGTCGGAACGCTGAATTATTGTTCCGACCCGCGGCGGCCGTGGCTGTGGCGGTGGTGTCGGCTCTGGTGTCGGAGTCGGAGGTTCGGCCGGAACCTCGGTTTCGGCGGGTTCGCCGAGGAAGTTTGCGATTGCGTCCAGAATGTCTCGTTCGCTTGCCATCTCGGGAGCGTCTGTGCGGTTGTTCGACTTGAACGCTTACTTGTCCTCTTCTTCGTTATTGTCATTGTTTTTGTTTATATCCTCTGCTTCTGTCTTTTCGTCGATCTCTTTGTCTGGTTTCAAGTCTTGAATATGGACGTAGCGGAGCCATCTCCCGCTTGCTCCGGAGATCAACGATTACTGGCGAAATTACTCGACGTACTTCGTAAGGCCCGCTGAATTTGGGCGCCAATTTTGCGTTGAAGCTGTCGGATTTTTTGGACAGCGGATGTTCTCGCCGCCAAACCCATTCTCTTTTTTTTGATTTCCAATCTCTTCTTCTCAGGTCGTAGTGTTTTTGTTGTTTTTCGAAGGCCCTAGCTAGTTGTATTCGCACTAGCTCGTACGCGTCTTGCAGCTGTTGTTGCAATTCTTTCGGTGTTGGTGCCGTATCGTCGTTGTTGTCCGCGTTCACTGGTGATGCTAGCTCTCGACCGTGATTTAGATATGCTGGAGTGTAACCTGTGGCGTCGTGCACTGCCGTGTTATAGGCAAATTGTAGTGCTGTTATTTTCGCATCCCAGCTTCTTTGGTCTTTGCCTGTGAATTGTGCCATCATCGTTTTTATTGTTCTATTGGTTTTCTCTACTGAGTTGCAGTGGGGAGCGTATGCAGGCGTTGTGATGTGTTTGATTTTGCATTCTTGCAATCTCTGTTCCAACTGTTTCGATCTGAGCTGCGTACCATTGTCCGAGAGAATGCTGTCCGGTCTTCCGTGTCTCAGTATGATGCGATCGGTGACTGCTTGCATTACTGCACCCGCTGTCGCTTTCTTGAGTGGGACCAGTTCGACCCATTTTGAAAATCGATCCTGCATCATCAGCAGCTAGATGTTTCCTTTCTTCGATCTAGGTAGTGGTCCGACTAGGTCTATATTGACTTTTTCCCAAGGCCTCTTTACCTCCATAGCGTGAAGTTTCCCTGCCGGTCGTTGCTGTGCCACCTTGTGTGTCTGGCAGTTTCTGCACTTTCGTACATGTTTTGCTATGTCGCGGAACATTCCCGGCCAATAATATTTTTCCGCGATTCTAGCAATCGTTTTTGCTAGAATCGCTTTTCCAAAGTGTCCTGGTTGGCTCGCTGTGATATGTTCTTATTACCTTCTCCCGTATAGGTGTCGGAATGCACACCTTCCATTGCGTTTGTGTGCCGTTTTTCTTGAAGTCTAGCGAGTGGAGGATATGCCGATATAGTTTGCCGTTTGTTATTTTGTATTCCGACCTCGTTGTTGGATCTCTTAATACTTCGTTTCGTATGCGATGATACCATGAACAACCCTGTTTCACGGTCGTCACTTCCGGATATCTTGACAGGGTGTCGGCTATACGGTTGAGTGTTCCCCGTCGATATTTTATTTCGAATTCGTATTGCTGGAGTTCGAACATCCAGCGTCCCAGCCTGCCGATCGGTGTTTCTATCCTTTGTAGCCATTTCAATGCTTGGTGATCCGTGATGACCGTGAATTTGTATCCTTCCAAATAACTCTTCATTTTCCGGATGCCCCACACTACCGCCAGGAATTCTAATTCCATTGCGCTGTAATTTTGTTCCGCCTTGTTTAACGTGCGGCTCACGTACGCCACTACTTTCTCGCCATCGTCGTTCATTTGCGTCAGCACCGCGCCTAACCCATACGTGCTGGCATCTGTCTGTAATAAAAATTCACGTGCGAAATCTGGACATGCTAATACAGGCGCTGACACTAATTTATCTTTTAATTTCGTAAAAGCCTTGCTCTGTTCTTCTCCCCACGACCACCTCGCGTTTTTCCGCGTTAGCTTAGTTAATGGTGCCGCGATTTCTGAGAACCCTGTGATATACCATCGGTATCATGAGGCCATCCCAACGAATTGTCTGATTTGTTTAACTGCGGTTCCGGCCAGTCTGCTACCGCGCTTACTTTCTCTGGGTCAGTTCGAATCCCTTGCCGGTCTATAATGTGTCCCAGGTACTTTAATTGGTCTACGCAAAATTTGCACTTGTCAGGGTTAAGACGGAGGCGCGCGTTACGAAGGCATTTGAACGTTTCCGCTAGTAACTCGAGGTGTTCCTCGAACGTCTTGCTGATTACGATAATATCATCCAGGTATACAAATACGTTCGGTTCTAATTCGGGTCCTAAGACCGTGTCCAGTAATCTTTGAAAAGTTGCTGGTGCTGAATGCAGGCCGAATGGCGTGACTTTAAATGGAATAATTCCCTTCCCGGGATCGTGAAAGCTGTTATTGGCCTGCTTTTTTCGGTCACTGGCACTTGCCAATACCCGTTTTTAAGGTCCAATGTGGACAGGTATTTAGCACCTCTTAGTTTGTCCAACGTTGCCGTTATTTGTGGTAGTGGGTATGCGTCTTTTATTGTTACCTCGTTCACCCGTCGGAAATCGATGCAGAAGCGGTGTTTCCCATCCTTTTTCTTTACAATAACTATCGGTGAGCTCCATGGGCTGTTTGACGGTTCAATTATGTCTTGTTGTATCATCTCATCTATTTTCTTGTCTATAATTGCTTGCATTGCCGGATTTCTTGGTCGGTATCTCTGTTTAATTGGTCTTTCGTCCTTTAATCGTATCTCATGTTGTATCTTGTCTGTCCGTCCTTGTATGATCTCGAAACGTCCAAATTCCTTTGCTAGAAACTCCTCTAGTTGTTCTCTTTCTTCTGGTGTCTGCCTGACTAACCCGGTAGCATGGCACTTGTGCCCCTTCTTCCCTAGACGTCGAGATGGTAGTGGTATGCCCACCTGGAATTCTGCTTGTCCGTCTATCCCTAGAATTACCTCATCCTCTAAGTCTGGAAGGATGGTAAAGCTGTGGAGCATCGTTTGGTTCCCCAGGCTCATTTGTATCTTCATTGTCCCCAGCGTTGACCGTGTTGATCCATCTGCCAAATGAATCTCGGTCTTATCTTCTTGGACCGTTCCTCCGTCCGCAACGAGAATCTCCGCCGTTCGGGGGCTGATTAACGAGATCTCCGATCCTCCGTCTAATAATGCGTTAAACTCTCGTTGGTATAACTTAATTATTGTGTGTGGACGCGGTGTGAATTCTATATAGGGTTCGGAGTGGTTTTTGCGTCCACCTTCTCTCTGACCCCCTTGCCGTTTTCCGACCACGGATGACACTCCCTTGTCCAGACTCCGTCGCGTCCGCATTGTGAGCAAAACTTTTGTGTCGGCTTCTTACATTGGGCGCGTGTGTGTCCCTGCTGTTT
This sequence comes from Camponotus fellah, assembly GCA_030586385.1. Lineage (NCBI taxonomy): Eukaryota > Metazoa > Arthropoda > Insecta > Hymenoptera > Formicidae > Camponotus > Camponotus fellah. The sequence continues at coordinate 138,460 of JAPIVC010000494.1, read as the reverse complement.
GCAACGCCAGCAGCATTCTTTTTTATTGTAAATTGTCGCTACGGTGGGGCCTGCTTGTTTCTCAAGCTTCACTGCTTCTTTCTGTTCCGCCAAAATGTCTTCATATTCTGAGGCGCGTCCTTGTAGTTCCGCAATGCTCCTGATATCATTTATTCGGACGTAATACTTGTACGCTGGATTCATGTTATCATAAATCAGCTCGAGTTGTTCCTCGCGGGAGTATCCGCCCGCCCTGCGCATTACTGTCATCATGCCCGTGACATACTGTGCAAATTTCTTGCCCGTCTTTTGTCGCTTCCCTAAAATTTCTCGTCTCAAAGTCGCCGTATATCGGCGTGGCAAAAATTGCTGGCGGAAGTCGCGCTCGAAGTCCTCCCATGTGTCCCATGTACCGCATAAATTTCGAAATCATGTCAGTGCATCCCCTCGCAAAAGCTCTGGGAGCCCTTTTAATAATTGCGACTTTGTAAATGCATATGCTTCCCTCAGCTCCCCCACTCTCTCTAGGAATGCCGCCGGATCTTTTCCGTCAAAGTGACAGCCCCATTTCCGTATTTGATTCATAATCTTTCCGTCCGGTAAGATATTCTCGAACGGTTCTGCCGCGGAGGGTGTTCGGTTATCCCTCGTTCCCGGGTGTGGTCACCGTTATCTGCATCGGTGCTTGAAGTTGTGCGCTACTCTGACCTACCCGAGCCTCAAATTCGTTGGGATGTTCCTCCGAATACCGACCGATCCGTCTACGCAATTCCTCGAAAGACCCGGTGTTGTCTATTTCTAATTTTTGTGCCATCGCTATCAATTGTTCTTTATTCAAATGATACACCCACGCTTTTATTCTAGTTCTTGCCTCTTTTAAAACTTGTTCGGGCGCCAATGTAACGGGCGTTTTCCGTTCGTGCCGCGGATAAACGCAGTCGTGAGATCCAAGGAACGTGTTAGGCAAGCGTGAAACAAAACGCGCGTGGTTTTAATTTTCATAGAAATATATTTTAGAGTTAAATCATACAGGTGTTTGTGTGAGTGTGTGAGTGTGTATTGTGTATCCTTCGAGTGTGAATTAACGCTGAGTGTGTATGTGTGTGAATGTGTCGGTATCTGCGTAACAAAAAAAAAACCGTTGTAAATACTCGTCGTCTAGACCGATCGAGACGCGTCTTGAAAGTTTCGATTGCGGTGGTCGGGGTTTTAGTCGGTGGAACCGCGTTATGAACTCGCAAGCTTACAACAACCGATGCGAGAACAAGATGCATCGGGCAGTGCAATCGCAATTGCAGTCAGGCGTCGCGTTTACGGATAATCGCGAATAGTTCGTTAGTGACGCTGGGTTGCTGCAGCGGTACGGTCAGTGGCCGCGTGCCGTGTCGGCGCGTGTTGACGCTCTTTTTTGTGGGCGGCTTTTTATATCCCCCGTGCTCTTTTGCGGAAATTCGCGCTAGTTTCTCAGAAGAAATATTCAGATGGAAATTTAGGGATTAATCGGTGTAGGCGAGAACGTCCCGCCGGGGGTAGCTCTCCTCTCTACCTCCTTTCGCACTGATTGGGTCGGGATGGAATAGATTTTTTGCGTGTCCGAGAACGGACACGGATAAATCGGGGTACTCCCCAATTAATTGCACGCTTCTTTAGAAAGGATGCGTTCTGTTGGCGAGGCCCCGGAGAACTCTCCGATGTGGCGGGGTACACCCCACCGCTTGATCTCATTAGCCCGAAGCGCTTTAGCTGGCTTTCTCTTGACGATTGCTCGCGCTGAGAAGCCGGGAAAAAAAGATGCCTAATCGTGTCTGACGGGCCTTTTTATACTGGGCTAATTAGTGCGCGCCGGCGTACATTGTGGTTTCCCCTATCGGGCGGCCGCAAAATTGGCGTGACGTAGATTCCGCTCGTGGAGCGGCGGCGGAGCCGGGCGCGAGGGGACTTAGCTTTATTGCTCGGGATCCGTCGGCCGTTGTCAGCGTGCTTCGTTGTTTAACGGTATTTCTGATTGATTGATCACCACTCTAGTACTTTTCCGAGATTCCATTTTCCGAAATTCCGACTGCCATGTGACAGCACCCTGAGAACCCCGCGCGCTACACTCCGAGCTCCCCCCGGACGGAACCCGCATTACCGAATGTACCGTTATTTTTTCCGCCGTTCGGTGGGAGTAATCACCGAATACGCCGGCGCGCGGACCGTAATTAGCAGTATAAAATGAGCTTTCGGTGACACTTTCAGATTTCAGACAGATCTTTCTGATCCTCTCAAGTGACAGTTAGTTAGAAGGCAAGTTTAATGTGTGAACCGCTGCCACGAATGACAAAGGCTCGTGCTTCATCACCCTTTCGGGTATGTACACGCCCCATTTATCCACTCTATCGAAACCGTCCCGAGCCGGGCGATGGAAAAATCCAGATACGCCCACGCGAAAGATCCTTATCGCGGAAATGGACAGTTCGGTCACATACCAGTGAGGCTCCACATCTTCCATCCAGGTGCACCCATAGCCGCCGAACTGCGCCTTTGCGTCCGACTCAGTGCACCACCCACTCACTGGCAGTGTACACGAAGAACCACAGGAAGGTCCATTTGCATCTTGCCTGGATACACGCTTCTGACTCTGTCAGGCGGAATTTTGGAAGGAATAGGATGTGGTTGGGACGGGTAGGTAGGATATGGCCATGTGACACACCCAGGTGTCGGCCGTGGAAAGTAAGAATATATAGATTGGAGCAATCCTACCTAACCAGAATCTAACTTAATATTACGCGACGCGACCGCCGTTCGAAAGCGCGGTGATCCCGAGAAGATTACGGGACCACGCTCCCATAGCCGAAGGCTCCGATCTCTCCAGTTGAACAACGGGCCCTACCTACTATTTACTCTACGCCTCGTATCCCTTAATCCAAAGGGTTTCGCTGCAAAAATCAGTAAACAATGCAAAAGCCTCTTGACTAGACACGAAGAAGCGTGCCACGTCTGGCCATTGCCGTTTACCTTCCTGCGCTGAGCAGGACCTCTCTCTGCGCATCGAACATAGAACATTCCAGCAAGAAGTGGACCGAATCTGTCCTACCTCCGTTTCACTGTCGACGATATTTAACGCGACTAAACGGGATCTAAAATCGCAATGTCCAGTGAGAGCTTGCGTGTTTCAATGGTTCGGTTCTAGAGTGCGCACGTTTAGTCTATCTCGCACGCTGGTAAAATAGGCGAACATGATACGACCCTTGGTCGAAGATGTCTACCTGGTCTGCCACATATTAATTGCCTCGTCTCTAATCTTATCTATCACTGTTTCCCTATCAGTTTCGGCGGGTATCTCTATGTTACCGATCTTGGTGTCCTTTCCTGACGAGCGGGATCCGTTAGCGCACAGTGCGATAGCGCACATCCCGATAGCACACGAAAAATTAAACACAATTCCCGATAGCCCACATCCCTTTAGCACACATCCCGATAGCACACGAAGTAAATCGCGCACAATCCCGATAGCGCACCAAGTAATACGCACATTATCCCAATACCTCACAAGAAAATAACACATAGTGCCGATAGCACACGAAATGTTGGAAGCATTAAACCGATAACGCACGAAGCGTTCGAAGCACTATCCCGATAGCGCACGAAATGTTGGAAGCACTATCCCGATAGCGCACAAAATGTTGGTATCATTATCCCATTAGCACACATTATATAATTATATATTTCCCAATAGCACACTTCCCGATAGCGCACGGTGCGATAGCGCACAACCTGATTGCACACAAAGAATTGAACACAATTCTCGATAGCACACATCCCTTTAGCACACATCCCCATAGCACACGAAATAAATCGCGCACAATTCCGATAGCGCATCAAGAAATACGCACATTATACCAATAGCACGAAAGAAAATAACACATAGTGCCGATATCACACGAAATGTTGGAATCATTATTCCGATAGCACACATTATATAATAATATTTTTCCCGATAGCAAACTTCCCGATAGCGCACGACGATTTGCGCTACTGGGACGTGTGCTAAGGAGAGAGAAACGAGATTCTTTCTCGATAGCGCACGACGATGTGCGCTACTGGGATGTGTGCTAACGAGATAGAAACGCCTTTCTTTCCCGATAGCATACGACGGCGTCCCGTTTGCCCTCGTCCCGATAGCCCACAACCAATTATGTCGACCTGTACCCTAAGGTAACCAGCAACGATTAACTAATCAGAGAAGCCTATTTTGAATTGGCCAATTAGCGACGGGGGCTATCGGATCCCGTCTGCGCACGACGATGTGCGCTACTGGGACGTATGCTAACGAGAAAGAATCGCATTTCTTTACCGATAACGCACGACGATGTGCACTACTGGGATGTGTGCTAACGAGAAAGAAACGCGTTTCTTTCCCAATAGCGCACGAGGGCGTCCCGTTTGCCCACCTCCCGATAGCCCACAGCCAATTATGTCAATCTGTGCCATGAGGTAACCAGCAACGATTAACCAATCAGAGAAGCCTATTTTGAATTGGCCAATTAGCGACGGGAGCTATCGGATCCCGTCTGCGCACGACGATGTGCGCTACTGGGATGTGTGCTAACGAGAAAGAAACGCGTTTCTTTCCCGATAGCGCATGGAGTGCGTTTAATTATTATAGTGATGCAGATTCATTTCTCTACAATTTTATATGTTTACACAGTTTAATATAAATTTAAACTTGATAAATTGACTAAAAATAAAATATAAGATTTTTATCTAGTGACACAGATATATACACATAAAATACATATAATATATATAATAAACATGCTTGAAGTATAACACGTTAAGCACTATCTTTCCTGACATATTTGCTAACTGAATTGCAGTACAATTAATTTGTCAACTTCTGACACATTAATAATATAAAAACGTTAATCGTAAGAATCTCTGCAATGAAATTTATAATCGTTGATAATTTCATCACAGAACAGAAGATTCTATTAGCGGAGACTATAATATTAAGCTCTCGCATAAAAGATTCTCATGCTTTGTAATGAATTCCTTCCTGATATTCGACTTTCTGGTTTGCAGATTATCATTTATCTATTATTGTCTTCTGCTAAAATAAAAATAAATATGATATAATATTTAATAAGCAGCGTGACAAAAATATCTTGTATCCTGTAATCTGTACCTGTATAATTGTATCTGTATATTCTTGTCGTTTGTTGCGCCTAAAGGAATCTTATTACGATGTATATAAATAAATATATATACATTGTAATAAAGCTCCTTTAGGCTCAACAAATGATAAGAAAGCAAAATAAAAATATTTCATAATGTAATTGCATATTTATTCATATTTATATCAGCACTCGTATAGGTTGTTCATCATACATTATTTTATTAGTAAAGATTTCACTGTAAATAGTAAAAAATTGATTAACTCATCTTACATATCCTTTATTATTATCTACATACTATGAGAAAATAACAACAATAGTCACTTTTAATTAAATGTGTTTCATATATATATATATTCACTTATCTCACGTTGCTAAAATACTCGAGCTCCATTATGACAGCAAACATTATAATATAAGAAATAATATAAGTAATATACGAAAGGTCAATATCCAGTAAACTTCAAAATGTTTGATATTAAAAACGCTAAATATGATATTAAAACAGAAACGTTCGCCAAGTTAGAGAATCTGTCGTATTTGGAGGCATTGTAGAAGAATGCATTTAAAAAACTTTTATTTAAATAATAATTTATAATTTTTTTATTTTTATTAAAACAAAAATAAATAAAAATACAATTTTTATTTAAATAATAGATATATTCTAACAGCGTTCTTCTACAAAATCTACTCCAAATATGACAGATTTCCTAACCTCGCGTGCGTCCCTGCTTTAATACCATATGTTGTGTTTTCAGTATTAAACATTGGAAGTTTATCGGATTTTGACCCTTTTTATATTACGTTAGATAAGCAATATTTGTTATCATAATGGAACTCAGGTATTTTATCAACGGGATAAATGAATGTATACATAGGACACATTTAATTAAAAGTGATTATTGCTGTTATATTTTAAGGGAGCGTCCGAAATGACTACGTTCGAAATGGCGACGGATAAATTTGACCACATTTGAAATGGCCACGTTAAAAGGGCCACGGTTGTAATGGCCACGCAGTTTAATGGCCACGTTCGAAACGGCCACGTTCGAAACGGCCACACGCACACACACATAAGTTTGTAGCTTTTCACACGAAGCTTGGTGGACAGAGTGGGTGCGGGAGGGGGGGCCGAAGGCCCCCTTGCACCCCACCCGTGTGTGTGTATGTGTGTGTGACCGTTTCGAACGTGGCCATTCCGAACGTGGCCATTACGAACGCGTGGCCATTACGAACGTAGCCGTTTCGAACGTGGCCGTTTCGAACGTGGCCATTTCGAACGTGGTCAAATTTACCCGTGGCCATTTCGAACGTGATCAAATTATATCCACTCATATTCTAAGATAATGTAATTGTAGATAATAAAAAGTACGTGAGTTATAAGTTTAATAAATTTTTCGTTAATAAATTTTTTTTATTTTCAATGGAACCTTTGCTAGAAATAATGCATAGTGTGCAATACGTATAAGTGATCGGATAAATATGATGCAATATGAAATATTTTTATTTTATTTTCTTACTGTTCGTTAAACCTAAAGGAAACCTCGATTATTATGATGACAGTTATATAGGTAAGATTGCAGTATACACAATGAATACATATTTTTATGCCACGCTGCTTATTAATGTTGTATTATATTTATTTCTATTTTAACAGAAAATAACAATTTTTGAATGATAATGAGCAAACAACAGATCCAAGTTTCATCGAATATCAAGAAAGCATCCATTACAAAGCATGAGAATCTTTTATGCGAGAGCTTAATATTATAGTCTCCGCTAATAGAATCTTCTGTTCTGTGATGAAATTATCAACGATCATAAATTTCTTTGCAGAGATTCTTACGATTAACGTTTTTATATTATTAATGTGTCAGAAGTTGACAAATTAATTGTACTGCAATTCAGTTAGCGAATATGTTAGGAAAGATAGTACTTAACGTGTTATACTTAAAGACATCATGTTGTATTATATATATTATATATATTTTATGTGTATATATCTGTGTCACTAGATAAAAATTTTATATTTTATTTTTAGTCAATTTATCAAGTTTAAATTTATATTAAACTGTGTAAACATATAAAATTGTAGAAAAATGAATCTGCATCACTATCATAATTAAGCGCTCCGTGCGCTATCGGGAAAGAAACGCATCTTTTCTCGTCAGCACACGTCCCAGTGGCTCACATCGTCGTGCGCAGACGGGATCCGATAGCCTCCGTCGCTAATTGGCTAATTCAAAACAGGCTTCTCTGATTGGTTAATCGTTGCTGGTTACCTCAGAGCACAGGTCGACATAATTGGCTGTGGGCTATCGGGACGTAGGCAAACGGGACGCCGTCGTGCGCTATCGGGAAAGAAACGTGTTTCTTTCCCGTTAGCACACATCCCAGTAGCGCACATCGTCGTGCGCTATCGGCAAAGAAACGCGTTTCTTTCTCGTTAGCATACGTCCCAGTAGCGCAAATCGTCATGCGCAGACGGGATCCGATAGCCCTCGTCGCTAATTGGCCAATTCAAAATAGGCTTCTCTTATTGGTTAATCGTTGCTGGTTACCTCAGGGCACAGATCGACATAATTGGCTGTGGGCTATCGGGAAATGGGCAAACGGGATGCTCTCGTGCCCATCTCTTCTGCGCACGACGATGTGCGCTACTGGAACGTGCTAACGGGAAAAAAACACGTTTCGTTCCCGATAGCGCACGACAATGTGCGCTACTGGGATGTGCGCTATCGGGAAAGAAACGCGTTTCTTTCTCGTTAGCACACGTCCCAGTAGCGCGCACGTGGTGCGCTATCGGGAAAGAAACGCGTTTTTTTCACGATAGCGCACATCTCAGTAGCGCACATTGTCGTGCGCTATCGGGAATGAAACGCGTTTCTTTCTCGTTAGCACACGTCTCAGTAGTGCACATCGTCGTGCGCTATCGGGAAAGAAACGCGTTTCTTTCTCGTTAGCACACGTCCCAGTAGCGCACACGTGGTGCGCTATCGGTAAAGAAATGCGATTCTTTCTCGTTAGCATACGTCCCAGTAGCGCAAATCGTCGTACGCTATCGGGAAGTTTGCTATCGGGAAAAATATTATTATATAATGTGTGCTATCGGTATAATGCTTCCAACATTTCGTGTGATATCGGCACTATGTGTTATTTTCCTTGCGTGCTATTGGAATAATGTGCGTATTTCTTGATGCGCTATCGGGATTGTGCGCGATTTACTTCGTGTGCTATCGGGATGTGTGCTAAAGGGATGTGGGCTATCGGGAATTGTGTTTAATTTTTCGTGTGCTATTGGGATGTGCGCTATCGCACTGTGCGCTAACGGGACCCTCCCTTTCCTGACCTGACTTGGTATTGCACGACGTTTTTGCTAAGAATTAAATCGACTGGAATCATTCCCCCGACGACGCAGAGCGATTCCTACGAGGCTGTACGATATGCACAGGTCAGCGAGATGAGTACCCGACACTGTAGCGCTTTTAAGATCCTGTCACTCTTCGTATATAAATCGGCCCACCCCGCGGCGGCATAGGCAACTGTCGGCGCGAATACACCCCGGTATATCGTAGAGAGTGCTCTAAAACGAAGGCCTCAATTGGCGCGTGCTTACTCAATTTAGCGAACAGCAACCCGACTTTGCTGATACGTGCAATGAGATCTGACTTTCAGATTCTTATCTATGCGAACACCAAGATATCTAACCGTTTCTTTAAATTTCGCGTTACCGATCTTAATAATTGGCGGCCTATCCCCGAAATCGACAGTTCTCTTTGTTCTCTTTCGCTTCCTATCCGGTCGTGCTCCTCCCCGTGTACCTATCCGCGCGATCGCGTCAGACTTCAGAATGATGACTTCAGTTTTACGCTCAGAAATCTGAAGCTTCGCGAACCTACACTATTCTGTTATTATATTAACTATACGCTAGCCTTCTGTCTCTAGTTCCCTACGCGAAGTTCTACTTATGACGACCACGAGGTCATCCGCGTACGCGGCAAATCTATTCAGAATCGTTTCTTCTAGTATCTTTAGAAGGCCATCAAACATGAGGTTCCAGCAAGCCGGACCAAGAACAGAGTCTTGAGGGCACCCTCTTGTTGCTCGCTTAGACTCCTCCACGGAACTAAGCGTGATCTTTACTTTACGGTCGTCAAAGTAGCTCTGGAGCACCTCGAATACATTTCGCGAATACAATCGCGTTTCTTTAGGCTATCTAAAATGAGTGGCCACCAGAAATTATTAAAAGCTCCGGAAATGTCGAAGAGAAGCGCGATGGCATACCTTTCTTCGGAGACAGAGACCATTCGCCGCAACTCGACAACAGCATCCTCCGTCGACCTTCCAGGCATAAACCCAAATTGCCGACGAGAGACCTTATCCGGCGCCAGTGACGTGTTCATCAGTCGGGATTTGAGAATCTTCTCAAAGAGCTTCCCTACCATGGAGAGGAGACAAATGGGTCTGTAGGATTTTGGGTCCCTCTCACCGTCTTCGCCTTTCAGAAGGACTCGAAGCGAACCCTTCTTCTAGACAGAAGAAAAGACGCCTCACTGGAGGCACTCATTGTAAAGTCTATTTGTCCGGGGATTAAACTACAGGCTGCCTTGAGAATGGCAACCTCTATTAGATCTAAACCCGGAGCTTTCTTATTTTTGAATGACTTAATCACATCAGCCACTTCCTCTGCCATAACGGGAGGAACGTCGGCTGTATTCAGAGCATCCCTACACGTAATTTTAATTTCACGCTGCTCAGGCGTGTCCTCTGTCTCCCAGTCATCCGGAATATGCGCGTTCAGAAAGCAGCTAGTAGTCTCCCTTAATGTTTGTGTGGAATATTCGCCACACCGGAGTGTGCTAAGCACCTCCTCAACCTGGAGTTTGCTCGCCTATTGCTAAACGAAGCACCAGGGCTCCTGGTTACCATGCGATGTGACAAACTTCCAGCTCGCGAGTTTCATCCGCTTTATCTTCTTATTGTACTGCCTTAATGAAGAACGGTACTTCGGCAGTATCCAGAAATAGGCAAGTTCATCTCGCACTTTCTGGAGGATCCTATGCAATCTATACGACCTTTTCCTTAGTATATCGTTAATTCTTGTGTCCACTACGGGTTATACTTTCTAAATTTGCGCTTTCTAGGCATCGACGCGACACAGGTCTTCGTGAGTACAACTGTGAGCGTTTCTGTCATCTTTTCTACTTCTAATGTGGAACACAGGTCGATGGCCTCCAGTTGCGATCTTGAAAGATCTGTTAGGGTCTCAGAGAACTGTTCTCAGTCGGCCCGATTTATATCGAACCTCGTGTTCACAGTTTCCCGATCGCCACCTGACTCTTTGGGCACTCTCAACCTTATATCCACCGCCCTATGGTTGCTGGTAATCCAGCCACACCTCAATCACAGATGAATTTGTTCATGGAAGGCGACACCAAGGTCACGTCGATGAATGACGAACCTCTTGTCGTCCAAAAGGTGGGTGGCTGTCCAACATCATTGACCACGAACAAATGCCCTGATGAGGTCCTCGAATTTGGCACCTCTATCATTTGTCTCTTGACGACCCCAGAGTGACGCCCGAGCATTGGCGTTTACACCTATGATAAGTCTCTCCCCCCTTAGTGAACGAAACACCGTCTCGAGGTGCCTGAGATGCCCGTCAATCTTGTCACTGTACTGAAAGTAACACGAAACGACATAGAAGGAGAAGCTGCACTTTCACACAGACACAATGTGTAGTGCTAAGCTGCAAAACAAAGACCATTTGGAAATTGGGATTACAGATCGCCACTGCTGCCCACGGACATTGCAAGTGCATAGCGGCAACTTTCATCTCTATACCTAGTCACAAAGGTATGGCTCGAGCCCTGCTTCCTGACGTATGGTTCCTGCAATAACGGGACATCAAGTCGCTTTCCGGCTACGAGCTGACGCACTTCGCCCGTTACCACAGCCGAACGTCGCATGTTCAGCTGCAGCATCCTAACACCCGTGGACGCATTGCCTACGCTAATCGCTGTACCTAGCCTATCTAATTCTTGTGGCACCAGGCCACTCGCTGTGTGGGGTGGGGTGGGATCCGCGAATCTAACCGTCTTTCGCACTGTTTTCGTATCGCGGATCTAAGCGCGGATCTAATCGCGGGTCTATTTATTTAGCGCACTACGTTATCGACGGTTCCGGAATTTCGCATTAAATCTATTGACGCGGACCTAATCTCGGTAATCAAACAATGTTTTTAAAACGACGAACGCGGTTTTCATCACGGCTACTTCGTGACGGATTAACGCGGTTCTAACGGCAGGAAGACCGTAATCCCGGGGCTGTGCACCATCGCGTTCTGTGTCTTGGGTCCGCGCGCGCACAGCTCGGTGAAGCGCTCTCGAGGAGGCGGAGGCGCCACCGAGCACGCGGTCGAGCAAACCCGCGACCCAACGACGGAGACACTCCGCGCTTTCCTAATAGCGGCTGCGCCAGACCGGAAGCGGTCGGCGGACAGGATCCGATAGCCCACGGAATCCGATAGCCCACGGTATCCGATAGCCCCAATTGGCCAATTCAAAATAGGCCTCTCTGATTAGTTAATCATTGCTGGCTCTAGGCACAGGTCGATATGATTGGCAGTGGGCAATCGGGTTCGTGGGCAAACCGAACCCTCCCGCGGTCGGCCAGGCAGGCACTCCTCTTCACCATGTCAAAGATTTTATTTTTAAAATTACCCATATTATTCCCATGAGTACGGTGGAAGAGGTGGTCAAATGACGCAGAGCCACCTTTACGTCGCCAAGCCTAAATACACCGGGAGGACGGCAGGTATCCCGGGACGGACCGTTCGCGACCGCGACATTTTGCGTCTACGCGATTATGCAGACCCTCGGCACGGTTCCTTGATCTTCAGACATCTGCGGGACTGACCGCGACGAAAGCGACCGCGACGACAACGACGACCTAACGACACCTATCGACGAGCCACAGATGGCACAACCGAACCCGAAAATTCCATCCGCTATAGTCTCCGAAAGGAAAGAATGCCGTTTTTAGGGGCATTCCGCTAGTGCCACATAAGAGCCATTTGGCCAGCAGGGCCGACTCGTGGCTATGCAGTCTCAACCTCAGACGGCAACAGCCGAAACCCGAAAGTACCTAAAAATAAAATAAAAAATTATGCAGACACATATACACACATACACACACATTCACACGCACATACACACTCACATTTACACGTGGGAGTCACTGAGATCGAGGTGATCCCCGCTTCTGGTCCGGCGGGTGACTGAGTCACCCATCCAGTCTTTCGGGCGAGGGCCACGACCAGCTCCCACTTTTCCCCACTGAGGGACGCCTCACGGCAGGAGCACTCACCGCTCGACATCCTCATCCCGCGGGAGCACCCGCAAAGTCACAGGCAGAGAGCAAACCTCCCTCTGCAGTGTTGTGCCACTGGGCGATTGAAGTCAGGGTCACCAAACCCCTTCCAGTGATTGGGTCCGTGTAAACACAGACTTCATCCCTATGAAGTCGCTGGGCTCCACTTGTATCCCCTTAGTGAGGGTACAGCGCTCTTCGCGACCCTTCCACCCCGAAGGGCTTCAGGACCGGGCTCCGTCACCATGACAAGGTGGCATACGACGAGGGAGTGTCAGAAGGCAAGCTTAGCCACGAAAAATCCAGAAAACGAATTTCAAGAGCCAGAAGGTAGTGTGAAATACTGCCTCCGCCGATAGATATCGGTACTCGCGGATCGCCTCTAAACCAAAATCCGAATTCAGACGTCGCGCCTATCTTGAGGTGGAACTTGAGTTGCCTCCGACGTTCGCTAGCGTCGCGACGCCTTCCATAAACCTTATTCCTATTGGGGAAACTACATAGAGAAAATTAAATACTCTAAAGAGCGGAATTTAAAGCCCCAACAGCTGGCCGTAAATCGCTCGACGAAAAAAGGAGACAAAACACGAGCAAAAACGCGAGCCGATTCCAGGAATCGCTCGAACGCATCTCGTACGAACTGTAGATCTCCTACGTACGCCAGAATAACAATTGTATTGCGAACATTTGTCGCTTTTAAGAGGATGCCGGACCTTCCTTTTTTACCGATAAAATTTTGTGCACCGAATACTTTTTATTAGTTGCACAGAATAATAAATACTTTTCCACAATGAAATTACACATAGCAACAAATATGAGAGTGAACCATTTTATGTTCAAAATGAAAAAAATAGAAAATTACAGTTTTTTATCGGCTTCTAACACCAACTCGTAACAATATTAACTGAATATAAAAGTTTTGCAGTTTGTACGTACAAAATAAGAGCACACTCAACTCGGAATTTCCTGAAGGAGTATAAATGAACAGTCAGAAATGCATTTAGAAGCATAGTAAAAATAATTTCCGTGCACAAAAATTTCGTGCATATGTGTGTGTGCGAAATCGAGGCATGTGAGTAAAACAGGCCTGTAAATTAGTTGCTTGCTATCGCGACAGACGGCGCTATAATCGGTTTGTGTGACAAGGAGAGTCAATTTCGTACCATCCTTCTCTTTCATCTTGCGTGTAATAGAATACGTTAGTATACATGTAGGCGCGTACTAAAACATTAAATTTTTGCGTTTTCTTTCTCAAATTCGTAGTAGATACTTGCTGTCACATAACAGTGTAACAAGCTGCGAGAGAACAGCGTTACATGTTACGTAAAAAATATTCTATGTAAGTTACAATACAATATATATATATATATATATATATATATTATATACAATGTGTGTGTGTGTGGGGAGGTGTGAGTATGTGTATGTATAGACGCATATATGTACAAAAGTGATGCGAGAATTATGTGAAGAAGCAAGAAGGTAATAAAAAGGAGCAAAATAATAAGAGCGAACGAGAAATAGCATGAGCAACGAGGACTCGAACTCGAAAATCGGATCTTTCTTTCACACTATTATTTTCTTCTCGCTCGCATCTATTACTATCTCGCTCGCTCTTATTATTGTCTCGCTCGCATCTATTACTGTCTCGCATCCATTACTGTTTCATTCACTCTCGATTCTTGAGTCCGCTTATCTTTTCGAGCTGTCTATCACGATTGTCAAGTGTGACGGAGAAAGCAAGACGATGAGTAGAGAGCGAGCGAGATGATCTATCATCAAAGAGTTCCGAAGGCTCTTATAATCGGCTTCTTCGCTTCCTCTATCCATTTGCAATTCACAAAAATGTAAACATCTTATAAAATAAAAATTAAAACTTTTATTTTTAATTTCATCGGCTTGAAAATAATTTCAATGAATTAATGAGATTTTTGCTATTAAAATGATAACACGGCGTAAATCGGGTAATTTTTAATTAGTCTAATACAAGTTTCATAATTATACTTATTATTTAACTAAATTTATGCCACTTATATCGTGTTTGCATTTTATTTTCTAACATATTGTTGCGTCTCCGTGTTTCTTTCTTGCGGATTACTTGAACACCCGTGACGTTCGGCTGAAGATCGCGTTGCTAAGAAGTTGTTGACAGTTGCGGCTGTCATTTGAGTCGGGAAATAGCTGTCAAGCTATCCGGACGCGTTTTACATACGGGCCGTTCCGTTGTGCAATAATTCTGTGTTCTGTGTTATTGTGTTATTCAATAAAGTTCCCGTGTTATCTTTAAAAGTGTTCATTCATTTCACGCGGTCCGCGACGGCCGATATCTTTAACGCGCGCGCCCTTCTTATATCGAAGTTCTCGCTCCGAGCGCAACATTTTGGGAGCTCGTCCGGGATCGACCGGATTAGACGGACGTTAGAGTTTAAAGTGCAGCTATAGAGTGTGATGGCATCCGGTGAAGGTGCAGTAAATCCGGAGGTTGCGGAAACGTCGGCCGCGACGGCAACGCGGAAGAGGATGCGTGCCGCTACGCCTCTCCGAGCAGCGGAGCAGACGGCATTACAGGCCGCGATGCAGGAGATCCAACAGCTGCGGCAGGAATCCAACAACGGCAGCAGAGAGCCGATTTTGAAGCACGCTTCTACGACAGCGGGATCAGGAGATCCACCGAATGACGGAGCAGCAAAATCAAAACCAGCTAAGTCGTTTTCAAATAAGAGATACCCCGGTAGAAAATAGAGATCGGGGATTGGTTAATGAATTCGGGTTTAAATTGAAGCCGGATATTTTCGACGGAAGTGTTCCGTTGAGGGAATATTTCGCGCAGTTCAATTTAATAGCACGAGTTAACGGGTGGAGTGATTCCCTAAAAACGGTTGCTCTCGCGTCGAATCTGAGAGGGAAGGCGCGTTCGGTTTTGGACGGTGTTTGCAAGATCGAAGACCTCTCTTTCGGCGAGCTGAAAAAAAAAATTGGAACTCCGGTTCGGGGAGGGACATTTAGCACAAACCTATTATACACAATTCACGAACCGAAAACAAAAATCAGGTGAAGATTTGCCTTCTCTATCCGCCGATATAGAAAGATTATCGCGGTTGGCGTATCCGGAGTGTTCTCATGAGGTGAGAGATAAAATCGCGTGCGCGCAGTTCATTTCCGCATTATCCGATGGTTTCCTGAGAAGGACACTACAATTAGAAAGTGTCTCTTCATTAAAATCCGCCGTGGAAAGAGCGATGGCGGTAAAGGTTATTCAGGAAAATTGTTTTCCCAAAAGATATGAAAATCGTAACACTAACGGTTTTAAAAGAAATTTTAATTTAAATAATAAGGAAGGTAATTTATATAAAGGTAAAAACGGGAAGGATAACGATAACAATAATAAGAAAAATTTTAGTAAAAACGGGAGACATTTTGATAGAAATAAGAATTCCCAAAAGAACGGGGAACAACGCAAAAAGTGTTGGAGCTGTGGCTCCTGGGAGCACTTCCGTTCGGAATGTCCTTCGCTTACGGAGGGAAACAAGGAATTAGTCGTACTTACTGGGGCAAGTTCGACGAGCATGCGGAAAGCTCCAGATGAAAAATTTGTTAATTATGTAAATAAATGTGACAATTTATCTAAAAAAGAAAATTATTTTTATTTCAAAGGATTTATTGATGGACAGGATTGTATTTTTAAGATAAATTCGGGCTCGGATGTCTCGTTAGTTAGATGTGGCTTGATTAGGATGCCGAAAAAGCAAATCCCTCTGGGGAATTCCATTCAATTAAAGTATCCGACTGGAGAGAAAGTCTCCGTTAAATTTAAGACGGTGGTGTTGGTAGAATTAGGGAAATACTTGATCGACATCCTGTTTTTGTAGCTGATATGGTTGAAGATTGTTTGTTAGGAGCTGATTTCTTTTCAGCAATTAATAGGGAAGATATTTTTGAGTCAATCTTTGGAAAAGTCGATTTATGTGAACAGAGGCAATTTGTTTGTTCGCGGATTAAAAGTTGCTTTAATGAAGTTCCTCAATCTTTAAAAGAAATTTTTAAAAGGGAATCTGAAAATTTGACGGGAGAGCAGAAAGATCTTTTCGCCCAGTTCTTAGCTGAATTCCAGGACATTTTCTCTGATGGAATTGTTGCCGGGAATTGTAATGTAGTCGAGCATTCTATTAATGTGACTAATTCTAATCCTATTAAACAGGCTCCCCGTCGTATCCCTCTGAAGATGAGAAGAGAAGTTGAACAGATTCTTGAGGATATGAAGCGTCAAAAAGTTATCGAAGAATTTCAAAGTCCTTGGGTTTCTCCTGCGGTGATGGTTAAGAAGAAGGACGGTTCCATTAGATTTTGTGTGGACTATCGGAAATTAAATTCGGTGACTTCGAAAGACTCATATCCAATACCACGGATAGACGATATGCTTGATCAGTTATCCGGAAACTCTTAGTATTCTTCCCTAGATTTGAAGAGTGGATATTGGCAGGTTAAAATTCGTCCTGAGGATAAGGAGAAAACGGCTTTCTCTATTGGAAACGGTTTATGGCAATTTACCGTTATGCCTTTTGGTTTATGTAATGCTCCTGCCACTTTCAAACGCTTAATGGAGAAGGTATTGCAGCAGTTGCTATTTAAAATATGTCTGATATATTTAGATGACGTTATCATTTTCAGTTTTAAGGAAATGTTGGGCCGTCTGAGGCAAGTCTTCTTGCGTTTACGCATGGCTAATTTGAAATTGAATTGAGAGACTAAATATTTAATCTCTCTTTTAAAGAAAAAGCACAGAAGAAGTGCTTTTTCTTTAAAAGAGAGATTAAATATTTAGGTCATGTTATTTCTGAAAAGGGGATTACTACGGATCCAGAGAAAATTTCTTCCATAAAGGATTGGCCAATTCCCCGCACCAAAAAGCAAGTCCGTAGTTTCTTGGGATTCTGTTCTTATTATAGGAAATTTGTTAAGGGATTTTCCCTGATAGCAAAACCATTATTTTTATTGATTGAGAATGCTAGGAAATTTGTTTGGTCTGAGCAGTGTGACGCCGCTTTTAGGGAATTGAAGAAACATTTGATATCTTCTCCAATTTTATCTTTTCCAAAGGATGAGGGACAGTTTATTCTCGACACCGATGCTTCAAATCACGGGATCGGTGCTGTATTATCTCAAGTTCAAAATGGTGTGGAGAAAGTCAATGCTTATTATAGTCGTATTCTCAGCAAATCGGAAAGGAATTATTGTGTTACACGCCGAGAATTGCTTGCTGTGGTGGAGTCTTTGAGGAATTTTCATCATTACTTTTACGGAAACAAGTTCTTGATCAGAACTGATCATATCTCTTTGCGTTGGTTATTATCATTTAGGAATCTAGAAGGTCAATTAGCTCGCTGGATGGAGCGTATTCAGCAATACGATTTCGAGATAATTCATCGGAAAGGGAAGTTACATGGGAATGCCGACGGACTATCTAGGCGACCTTGTGAAGAGAGTGGTTGTAAGTATTGTGGTAAAATAGATTCTAGGGAGGAGGAGTTGATCGGAAGAATAGTTCTAGGAGAGGACAGTTGGGGAAATTGGAAGAAAGATCAATTAGAAGATCCGACGTTGGGTAGGTTTCTTCGCGGAAAAGGGGAGGACCGACGTCCTCTTTGGCAAGAGATTGTTTCTGATGGGGCACCTAGTAAGCTCTATTGGTCACTATGGGATTCCCTGGAACTTAGGGACGGAGTTCTTCATAGAAGGTGGGAATCTCCAAATTTAAAAACTAGCATTTTTCAGACAATAGTCCCGCAAAAAAGAGTTTCTCAGATCTTAAAGAAGGCTCACGACTCTCCTACCGGAGGGCACTTTGGGGTAAATAAAACCCTCGGTAAGATTCGTAAGAGATTTTATTGGGCAACTTGTAAACAAGATGTTGAGGATTGGTGTGTAGAGGTCGTGTAGAGTTTGTTTAGCTAAAAAGGGTCCCTCCGATAAAGGAAAATCTTCTTTGCAAATTTATAATGTCGGAGCTCCATTTGAAAGGGTGCAGATGGACATCCTTGGTCCATTTCCTACATCTTCTGCAAGGAATAAATATTTATTAGTTGTCTGCGATTGTTTTACTAGATGGGTGGAAGCGTTTCCATTAAAGAATATAAGAGCTTCCACTATCGCGGAGGTCTTTGTGAACCAAGTAATTTCTAGATTTGGTGTCCCCTCGGAGTTGCATACGGATCAAGGAAGGAATTTTGATTCGCGGATCTTTCATGAGCTATCTCATTTATTAGGAATTAGGAAAACTCGTACTACTCCGTTTCATCCACAATCTAACGGGATGGTAGAGCGACAACATCGGACATTAACGGAATATTTAGCTAAGTTTGTTTCCGATAATCAGCGCGATTGGGATCGTTGATTAGGAATGAGTCTTTTAGCTTATAGGTCTGCCAAACATGAGACCACAGGATTAACTCCGGCTGAGTTGTGTCTAGGGAGAGATTTGAAATTACCTTTAGATCTTCTTCGTGGAAACCCCCGCTTGGAAGTGAAGAATTTTCGGAAGAAAACTATGTTTGGGAATTGAAACCAAAAGTTGAACAAGATCCATAGCGAAGTCAGGCAACGGCTGAACATGAAATCTTTGAAGGGCAAAAGCTTTGTATGACCGCAAAGCCCGTCGAATATGTTTCGAGTCTGGTCAGAAGGTGTGGTTGTTTAATCCTCGAAGAATTAAAGGAAAAACTCCTAAATTGCAAAGCAATTGGGAAGGACCCTACGAGGTCGTCAAAAAATTAAACGATGTTGTTTATTGTATTAGGAAGTCAAGTAGACATAGAAATAAAATTGTTCACTTAGATAGATTAGCTTCTCATTTTGAAAGACGAGAATAGGGAATAATTGTCATACATCCGAGACCCGATTACTATACCATAGAATACGAGACCTTTAATAAAAATATTTCTAGTTACTCGTTTAGTTTTTATTTATTTTCAAGGAAAGGGATGCTGAGTTGCATCGGAATTGTTTGGAGCGTCTAGCCAGATTAAGGATGGTTGAACGGAAATTGAAATCAACAATTGAAGACTGCCTCGTCCGCGGTTTTTGAACCGTGGTTTTCCCGCGGACCGGAGGGCAAATGCCGAGGCAGGGATTTGAGGAGTCCCCCGTGGACGTTGGGTCCACGGTGATTACCCCCCTCTTATCCGAAGACACGGGACACCAGCCGAGGAAAATGGAAGTTTCAAATTTTAAAAGACATCATTGGATGTGAATTACGTCGATGGAGATTAGAGCGTGTCGCTCGGTACCCTGTAGCAGCAGCTCAGGCTAGAGCAGGAAGATACGGCTGATTTTCCGGGTTTCGACTGGCCATGGTTCTACGGAGTCGTTCGCTACTTTTAGCAGAAGCTAAAAAAAAACAAGAAGACTCAAGATCCTTCTATGGCATTACGAATTGTCGGGACGACAATCTTTGAAGACGGGGGGCAGTGTTGCGTCCCCGTGTTCCTTTCCTGCGGATTATTTGGACACGTGACGTTCGGCTGAAGATCGCGTTGCTAAGAAGTTGTTGACAGTTGCGACTGTCATTTGAGTCGGGAAATAGCTGTCAAGCTATCCGGACGCGTTTTACATACGGGCCGCTCCGTTGTGCAATAATTCTGTGTTCTGTGTTATTGTGTTATTCAATAAAGTTCCCGTGTTATCTTTAAAAGTGTTCATTCATTTCACGCGGTCTGCGACGGCCGATATCTTTAACGCGCGCGTCCTTCGATATATATCGAAGTCCTCGCTCCGAGCGCAACATTTATATATATTCGTGAATATTATAAGTTTCATATCAGAAAATGCATTTTTTATTCATTTAAAAGTAATTTTAATAGAATAATTAGAATGTTACGATTAAAATAAGATCAAACACGATATAAGTGTAAATAAATTTAGTTAAATATATAATTATAAAACCTATTATCAGACTAATTAAAAATTATCCGATTTATGCCGTGTTTGATATCATTTTAATTGCAAAAATCTGATGAATTCATTGAAATTATTTTCAAACTGATGGAATTAAAAATAAAAGTTTCAATTTTTATTTTATAAGATGTTTACATTTTTGTGAATTGCAAATGAATAGAGAAAGCAAAAAAATCGATTGTAAGACTTCGGAACTTTTTGATGATAGGTCATCTCGCTCGCTTTCTACTTTACGTCTTGTTTTTTTCTGTCACACTTGACAATCGTGATAGACAGCTCGAAAAGATAAGCGGACTCAAGAATCGAGAGCGAGCGAGACAGTAATAGATGCAAGCGAGAGAAAAATAATAGTGTAAAAGAAAGATCCAATTCTCGAACTCGAAATCCTCGTTACTCGTGTTATTTCTATCTCATTCGCTCTTATTTCGCTTGTTCTTATTTCCTCGCTTCCTCATATAATTTTTGCATCACTTTTATACATACATACGTCCATACATACACCCACACTCACACCACCTATCCACACATACACACAATACAACACACACACACACACACACACACACACACACACACACACACACACACACATATATATATATATATACACATACAGATTATATATTTTACCAGACGCGGTTTGTATGTGCGCTTTGGTTAAATATTTATTTCAGAGGTGATCTATTCATGAGCTGATAAAAAAAATCCAGAGGCGATCTAATTGGTGTGCAGGTTGTTTTTAGAAATATTTCATACCAGATGCGGTTTGTATGTGTGCTTTTGTTATTAAAATATTTATTTCAGAGACGATCTATTTATGAGCTGATTATTAAAAAAAATCCAGAGGCAATCTAATTCGTGTGTTGGTTTAAGAAAAACCCAGAGATGATTAATTCTGATGCTGGCTATTCGAAAAGTATTCCAGAGATCTAATTCGTGTGCTGGTTATTCAAAAAAAATCTAAAGTCGATTTAATTTGTATGTTGGTTATTCAAAAAAAATTCGAGAAGCGATTATAATTTGTGTGCTGGTTACTGTTCAAAAATGGTTTATATCAGATACGATTTGCATGTGCATTCTGGAAGCAAAATTTAAATAAAATTTAATTCAGAGATTATAAAGACATTGTCTCAACTAAAAGGCATATTTGATAAGAATAAAAATCCAGATAAAATAAATCATTGAACCGATTTTTACATGTTATAAGAGGATTCTTATTTTGAAAATGTGCTACATATTGCGATAACTTTTATGTAATTGTAGCATGTCATATAGCGACAAAAGCTAACAAATTATTGGAGCAAATTACACTGATCGCTGGCGATTTTTTTTGATAACACCAAGCTTGGAATGTATGATAGCTTGAATGTATGATAGCCTACCCGGCTGTGTGATGCCTATTGGTGACTAAAAAAAATTACTTTCATTGTCGTTGCCTACAAATAATATAATATTTGAAAAGCTTCAACTTGATAGCATATGCTGTGAAATTTATGCTGTGGCTTTCCTTACACTACTATAAACTATAGTCTTAGAAGGAAATCCTTGTAAGGAAAAATATTTCAATAATGTGAAATGTACAAAGCAACATTTTTTTAAAATTATAGCAGAAAATAAATTGCCTTTTCTAAAATGATAAATTATTCATATATTTTACATTTGTCATATATCTTACATTTATCATATCTAATTACGATATTCCAATGAATATCGTTAGAAAAAGCTGTCTCAGTACAAATATCTCATTTGCATATATCAGAGAGACGAAAAAAATATATTATAGGTGCGTCTGCAAATGGACGATGAAACCTATTATATTATCGATATAAATCTATTATTTCGATGCTTTTGAGACAAAGAATGTATTATGAAAATATTTATATTATTTATATATTTTACGACATTACATCAATTTGCATAAAACATTTTATATTGTTAGCTTTTAATTATATCAATTTAACAAACGTTGTGCATAAATAATAATTTGTAGAAAGTTATCCAAATATCTTTTTTATTGTATATACAGAATGTCGCAGAGTACTATACATATACAGGGTGTTCATTTTAAAACTTTTCATCAATTTATTTCATGATTGGTTAATTTTCACGAAAAATGCTGAAACACGTCAATTTTGACTTCGAGGGGGACATTTAAATACATTAAATGCGACAAAATTTTTTCATCCCCTTCGTCGAGGTAGCTATCCCTTCAAAAATTTTCAATGGCAATAGAGGTCAAGTGGTATACCATTTTAAAGATTTTTTAATTCTCTATACAACCGTTTTTTTTTATTTAAGTAAATATTTTTCGAGAAATTGCACTTGGAAGTTTTAGATATCGAAAAAAATTTTATACAAAGATATAATTTGGAGTAGAATTTATTTACTAGTCATTTATTGTAACAAATATTCAAAATGTTCTTCATTGTTTTCTAAACAATAATACAGACGATTCTCAAATTCTAAAAACAACAACAAACATTTCGAAATGTTTCTACAGGAATAACTTTACATTCTTGTACAATTCTTCAACATAAATCGTTTATATTTTCCACTGGTGTTTTATAAACAACGGATTTTAAATGCCCCCACAGAAAGAAGTCTAAAAGAGTTAGATCCGGAGATCTTGATGGCCACTCGATAGCTCCTCTTCTACCGATCCATTTGTATAAAAAATGATTATCTAACCGCTGTCGAACTGGTAACACATAATGCGGAGGAACAGTTGTGACGATTTACTTCACCATTTACAAAAAAAGTGCATTCATCGCTAAAACAAATGTTTAGATTGGGAGTGACTGTCATTTCTTCACAAAATTGAATCCGCCTGTCAAAGTCTTCTTTTAATAATTTTTGATACGACTGTATTTTATAAGGATAAAATTTGTTTAATTTTAATATTTTGTGTACTCTACTGACATCTCAGTTGTTGCTGAAACTTGCCGGATTGAACTTGTAGGATTTACAGCAAAACGCCCCATAATTTCAATTTGAGCAGCTTCATTAATTAATTTTGGTTAATCTTTGTATAAAATTTTTTCGACATCTAAAACTTCCAAGTGTGATTTCTCGAAAAATATTCACTTAAATAAAAAAAAACAGTTGTATAGAGAATTAAAAGACCTTTAAAATGGTATACCACTTGACCCCTATTGCCATTTAAAATTTTTGAAGGGGTAGCTACCCCGACGAAGGGGATGAAAAAATTTCGTCGCATTTAAATGTTCCCCTCGAAGTCAAAATTGACGTGTTTCAGCATTTTTCGCAAAAATTAATCAATCATGAAATAAATTGATGGAAAGTTTTAAAATGAACACTCTGTATAAGCGCTTGTAAAGAGCGCAGTAAATTGAAGGAACAAGTCCCAGCATTTTACCATTTTCGCAACAGACCCTGGAATTTGTGTGCTAACTTGGCAGCTATGTTCTGAGCCGCTGACGACAAAATGTGTTGGCGTTTCAACATCAGATCTCTCTCCTTGAACGTACGATTACGCCTACGCAAATTATATCGTGAAACTTGCCTCTTGTAGGCCCTATTTAAGCTCTCGATAACCCATTCCCTTAGGGTTTGCATCTCTTTCATTCGGGCCGCCCATTTTTCGGTTGCCCGGTTCGATTTCGGTAGCCCCCCGACTGCGCCAGTTCATCGAGTTTAAAGCTCTAATTCGCGTTCCAAATCCAGAAACACTGGAGATGCTCCCAATGATGAATGCCAAGCGGTATTGTACGCGAAGCGGAAATCAGCGATGTGTTCATCCCACTCCCGATGATCTTTTTCGATAAACGCGATAGTCTTCAGAATTCGATTTACGCGTTCAACGGGATTAGCTTGTGGGTGATATGGGGGCATAGTAGTGCGTGATCTGTCGTTCTTCTGCAAACGTTTTCATGAACTCATGACAACTGCCGTTGTCCGTTAACAAGAATTTCGGGGCGCCCCATCGAGAGATCACTAAGTCGTCTAATGCCTCGCAAATTTTTGGACCTGTCGCGGCTCTTAGGGGTTTACACTCCACCCATTTTGTAAAAAGGTCCTGGATGACTAGAAGATACTGGAATCCAGCCTTGCTTCTCGGTAACGGGCCTATTATGTCGGCTGTTATAGCCGCCCACGGTCGGCGATACGATGTCCCATAAGGCCCGCAGGACTCGCCTGCTCGACCTTAATGCGTTGGCATATATCGCATTGCCGGATATAGTCGGAACTTCTCGGAATAGATTCGACCAGAAATAAGAAACGACAACCTGTTGATAGGTTTTTTCAGCCCCCAAATGGCCTGCCTGCGGCATATCGTGTGATTCTCTCAGAACTTCCCTACGATATTCTCGCGGTATTACTAGTTTCCAACGGTCTAAGTCCTCCACTATTTCCAAGACTACACATTTCGGCCTTAGAAAGTATAATCGCCCCTCGATCACTTTCCACTGCGTATATTTCTCAGGAGTCGCCATTACGTCTTTATATCTCCTACGGTACCACTCGTCGATAGTATTCGCCAAGTCTACGGTATCTAGAACGGCAGTCACGTGAACAGAATTTGTCGCGGCCGGTACGGTATCCTCGGTAGCTTCCGTTTTGAACATTCGGGAGAGTGCATCGAGAACATGGTGTAAGGCCCTTTCGGTGAACCACCTCATAGTCGTATTCCAACAATTCTAGCGCCAATCTTGCTAACTTCCCCATAGAGTTCTTTAGGTTGTGAAGCCAGCGTAAACTACTATGATCGGTAATAACGGTAAAACGGTATCCTTCTAAGTATGGTTAAATTTCTGTATTGCCCAGACAATTGCTAAACACTCCTGCTCGCTAACAGAATATCTAGTTTCGGAATCTGATAGAGCTCGACTGGCAAAGGCTATCACTCTTTCTTCTCCCTCAGCACGTCAATACCGCGCCTAACCTCACGGAACTGGTATCGATATGCAGAGCGAACATCTGATAATCTGGACATGCTAATGTCGATGCGGTAACTAGATGGTTCCGGATCTGATCAAAGGCGCGACCCTGCTCATCCCCCACTCCCAGCGCTTGCCTTTTTGCAGAAGCCGCATCAATGGCTCGCTAAGGGTCGCGAATTGCGGGATGAATCTGCGGTACCAGGAGGAGAGCGGGATCCGTTAGCGCACGGTGCGATAGCCCACGTCCCGATAGCGCACCAACCCGATAGCGCACTAAGTACAACTTTGCATGCGAAGATATACACACACTCACACACACACGCACACACACACACACACACACACACACACACACACACGGGAGGGTGCAAGGGGGGGCCCTCGGCCCCCTCTCCCGCACCCACCCCGTCCCCCTCGCTTCGTGTGCAAAGTTGTACTTGGTGCAAAGTTGGTGCGCTATCGGGTTGGTGTGCTATCGGATCGTGAGCTATCGGGACGTGGGCTATCGCACCGTGCGCTAACGGAACCCTCCCCCAGGAGGACATCCCCAAAAACCGATAGCAATTGCCTAATATTTCGCGATGCGGGATATTCTAAGATCGGTCGAGTCTTTTCGGGATCCACTGTTAGCCCCTCTCTCTGCACTGTAAATCCCAGGTATCGTACTTGAGAACGGCAAAACTCGCATTTATCCGGATTGACGGTAAGATTGGCGGCCGTGATTTTATCCAGCACCTTTTTAAGCCAGATGATATGTTCCTCAAATGTCGCGTGACTATGACGATATCGTCTAAGTAAGCGAATTCATATGGCTCCATTTCCGCCGGTCTAATAGTCTTTGAAAAGTGGCCGGTGCTCCCGTAAACCCGTATGGCATTTGCGTAAAATGGTAGAGTCCTTCTCGGGAACGCTAAATGCGGTAATCTCCCGACTTTCCTTGGCTAGCAGTATCTGGAAGTAGGCCTGACTTAGATCAATTGTCGAGATATAACGAGCTGCGCGTAATTTGTCAAGGATCCTGTTCATATTCCGTAGCGGATACGCATCCTTTTTCAATACGCCATTAACTTTTCGGAAATCTAAACAAAAGCGGTACTTCCCGTTTGGTTTCTTTACCATTACTATGGGGTTCGACCACTCGCTAAACGACGGCTCGATAATTCCTGCCTGGAGCATTTTATCGGTTTCCGCTCGTATAGCTTCTTGAATCTTAGGCGACACTAAATAGCAGCGTTGTTTTATGGGTGGGCTGTTGCCTACGTCTATTCTATGTTCGGTAAGGATAGTAAGATCGGGATTATCCGATGTTTTCGGTAAGGTCCGTAAAAAATTTTCTAACGTTCTCTCTTGTGCGGGAGTTAACTCCGATATCCCGCAACAAGAGGGTCCCCACGAGGGTCTTCCTCGGTAACGAGACGATATCTCTTGTGTGACTCGGCAAAATATTCGTTAGTGGCAAAATCCAATATGATCCCGAATTCCACCAAGAAGTCTAATCCTAAAATGCACGGCTAAATTCGGTAACAATGGTACGGTAATGTCACGATGCTGATTCTCCAATTCCAACGGTATTCTAACTTCTTCCCTGATATTCGCGATTTGTCCGTTCGTATTTGCACCCCCCTGTCTCTTTCGGTATTTAACCCCATGTTCGGATGATCTTTATCCCTTCGCGGCCCAGTAAGGTACGATTAGATCCCGAGTCCACGAGGGCCGCAAGAGGGTATCCGTGTATCTTAATTTTAAAGAATCGCAATGACGGCAACTCTTCTCTTCCCAGGATGACATACGAGTGAAGCAACGTATCTTCTGCGGTAACTGATGCGGTATTCTGGGTCTCGCTTTTGGGACTTGGAGTCGTAGGGACCCTTTCTACTGGCTCCGTTTTTCGTTTCCCGAACAGGCAGGGCAGGTCTGCACGATAATATCGCGCTTCCTACAACGGTAATAGTATCTTCGCCGCGGCTCAGTACATCCGCGCGCCCGATGTCCGGTTTTACTACAAATCCAACATCGAACGATATTGGGGGGATTAGCGGTGGGAAGGACGGTAGCGCTTGTTGACGATTCGGCAGCGGCGGCGATAGCGGTAGCGGTATCGCTCGGGGTGGTGTTCCCGTTCAGGGTTTTAGCGGGTTTCTTCTTTCCCTTCTTTTTGTCGGTAGCGGTAGCGGTAGCGACGGTAGCGGCATTCTTGGCCTTACTCTTCGGCGCGTGGTAGGCCAAATCCGGAAAGATCGACTGCTCCGGCGGTAGTGGAGATCGATAATTTTTCTCGGCCAAGAGGCTCCTTTCGATGCGCGTAGCCAGGTACTCAAGAGTCGCGAAGTCTCTAAACTCTTGGCTATTTGCATCCGCGGTAGCATGTTTCGATGCGCGAAATTCAGCTGTTCCTCCAGCGGCCAGGGGGACGTCATCCGACTAAATAAGGCCCGTAAGCACGTTAAATAGTCGGCCGCTGTTTCATGTTCCACTTGTGTCCGTCTGAAAATCTCATCGCGGAGCGCGTATTGGTAATCGGGATCCCCGAATCGCCTCCTCCATGCCATCTCAAAATCGCTCCAGTCCCTCCAATTTCAGCTTTCCAGTCGTACCCAATATAGTGCGACTTCTGACAGGAAGAGAGGCAGACATTTGAAGAGATCGGCATCTGAAACGGGGACTATTGCGCGGGCCTCCTTAACCCTTTTCGTCCCAATGTCCATAATTTCTTCTCAACTTTCGACGCTATAACTTTTGATCTGAACGTCGTTGAAAAGAATTGAAAAAAGACATTTCTTATAGTTTGAAACCTCTTCTTTCGAATGCCGTGATCAGAATCAGCCTACGAATTGACGGAAAAAAGTTATAACTGTTTTTTTAAAAAAAATGTCAATTTTTTCGACGCCGTTTCGCAAAAATCCTATATTTTGACAACGAAAAAGTTATTCCTGACCGCAAAATATTGTAATCGCGTATTTTTATGCCCTTTCTTATCCCGTTGGAATTTTTTTGAAAAACAAAATGGCGACTTTAAGATGGCGCTGACAATTCAGAATTCCTCATTTTTTCGCCCAAATGTCGATTATTCTTTCGTTTTGCATCTATGACGAATGAAAACTTGATGAAATTGAATGAAAGAGTAGGAATTATCATTTGTAATTACTTAACCTCAAAAAGACTCACTCCTAATCTCAAATTAGTCAGATGTGGATATCGATTTTTACCAAGATTTTTCATGTTTCCAACTCAATTTTCAATGTTTCGCAATAATTCATGTATGCATAAATTTTTTCCGGTTTTTTTGGTAAAAAAAAACACGTAATTTTCAAGAGAAATTAATTTTTTTTTATTCAAAATATTGGCCATCGGCTTCTACACATTTTGCCCATCTTTCAGGTAATTTATGAATTTATGAATACCATGCCAGAAAAACTGCTTGTCTTTTGCGGCAAACCATTCGTCGAGCCATTTTCCAAGTTCCTCGAAATCGCTGAAGTGCTGCTCTGCGAGCGCGTGCCCCATTGATGCGAAGAGGTGATAGTCAGATGGCGCCAGGTCTGAGGAGTACGGCGGATGCGGAAGGATGTCCCATCCAAGCGATTTCAAGGTCTCTTTCACTGGTTTTGCTGTGTGAGACGGCGCATTCGTGTCGTGTAACAAAATCACTTTGCCATGTTTCTGGCCCATTCCGATGGTCTTTCGATTAATGCGGTTTAAATTAATCATTTGTTGGCGATAGCGTTGTGTATTAACGGTTTCGCCGGGCTTCAAGAGTTCATAATACACAATATCGCTCTGGTCCCACCAGACACAGAGCATAATCTTCTTGCCGAAGCGATTTGGCCTTGGTGTTGAAGGACCGGCTTCGCCAGGTGAAACGATTTTTTCCGCTTCGGGTTTTCAAAATAAATCCATTTTTCGTCACCCGTCACAATTCGATACAAAAATGATTTCCTTTCGTGGTGTTGAAGCAGCATTTCACAAATGACTTTGTGATTTTCTATTTGACGTTCATTCAAATCGTGTGGGACTCATTTACCGAGTTTATTGATCTTCCCCATTGCTCGTAAACGTCTGCTGATTGTTTCTTGTGACACATGCTTTTGCTAATTGCCGTTGAGTTTGAGTTGGATCATTATCCAATAACTCCTGTAATTGCTCGTCTTCGCATTTTTGTGGTCTACCAGAGCGGTCACTGTCTTTCACATTGAAATCACCACTTTTAAATTGTCGAAACCATGTCTCACATGTTCTAATCGATGGAGCGTGTTCACTAGATGTTTCTACCAGCAAACGATGACTTTTAACAGCCTTTTTCTTTTGATTAAATAAGAAAAGCAATGCGTACCGCAAATGTTCTTTTTCAGGCACAAAACTCGACATGATCACTGAGCGATAAAACAAAGACGCTAGTTTTTGGCGGACTCAACTTGTGTGTGTTTGTAGTTTAAATGTCAGACGAACAAAATGACGTATGTGTCAAATTAATACGCTGCGTACTTTTCGCTGGTACCATCTCTTAGTTAAACCGGAAAAAACTTATGCATACACCTGGTACGTGGATTTAAAAGTGACTTTTTACATTCCTAACCTTCAAATTATCGATCTATAATCTAATAATTCGCGTTCTTTAGCCGTCAAAATATATTGCCGTTGCCCGACTCTCACCGCGAGGAGGTAAACGCTATACAGAGAATCTTTGTTTCAGTTTTTGTTTTTTTTTGTATTTTTTACTTTTTTTGTTTTTTTATTCTTTTTTAGTAATTTTTAACTTTTTATGCTCCTCATTGTCTATTCTATTTTTATAAGATTTAACGCGATAGCAACACGAATAAGAGCTCACAACGTCAACTTGAGAAAAGAAATCGTGAAATTCCTAATTATTAGGTTATAGATCGATAATTTGAAGGTTAGGAATGTGAAAGAGATTTTTGGATCCACATATATATGAATTATTGCGAAACATTGAAAATTGGGTTGGAAACATGAAAAATCTTGGTAAAAATCCATATCCACATCTGACTAATTTGAGGTTAAGAGTGAGTTATTTTGAGGTTAAGTATTTACAAATGATAATCCCCACTCTTTCATTCAATTTCATCAAGTTTTCAGTCGTCATAGATGCAAAACGAAAGAATAATCGACATTTGGGCGAAAAAATGAGGAATTCTGATTTATCAGCACCATCTTGAAGTCGCCATTTTGTTTTCCAAAAAAATTTCAACGGGATAAGAAAGGGCATGTAAAAAATACGCGATTACGATATTTTGCGATGATCAAGAATAACTTTTTCGTTGTCAAAATATAGGATTTTTGCGAAACGGCGTCGAAAAATTGATATTTAAAAAAAAACAGTTATAACTTTTTTCCGTCAATTCATAGGTTAATTCTGATTACGGCATTCGAAAGAGATTTCAAATTATAAGAAATGTCTTTTTTCAATTCTTTTCAACGACGTTCAGGTCAAAAGTTACAGCGTCAAAAGTTGAGAAGAAATTATGGACATTTGAGACGAAAAGGGTTAATTCGCAACAAAAAGGCCTTCGCGTCATTACCTCGCTTGCCTGAGAAGTGCAAATTCCACTTCCTCATCAAATTATAAGCCTCCGCCGTTGAGGCCCTCCCGGACGAGAATTCGACGGCGCGGCCGCAGGTTCGCGTTGGGGTGGACGGTAGCCGGTATCTTGCCCCGTGGCGCTATTTTTTAATTTTATTTCCGGGCCCCCCATGGGTAGAGGTCTCTGTAGGTCGGTCTTGGCGCCTCCCCCAAACAAGTCTCGCGCACCTGCACCTCCGTGCTCTTCCAGGGACATCGCATCCTCTTCCTCTTCACCTACCATGCTACCGCAGCTCTCGTAAGGAGTCGCTCCCTCAAAACCGGCAGTATCCCCTGGGCGCTCAGTCCTGCCAAGTGTCGACGCTCTTGTGTAGTATTTAGACTATTTATCCACTGATGTGGATCGTTATCCTTCCTCATATGAACAACGAGAGACTTAATAAATAAACAAAATAACAATAAAGGAAAGGAAAAGAAAAAAAAATAGATAATTTAAGCAAAGAACAGTATCGGTAAACGAAATTCAACACAAAGAACTCGGTATGACTAGGGTGAAAGCAAGAAGGAAGAAAAAAAAAATAATTTCGAGAGATCAAAACAAGAAGAAAAAGAACGAATTCAAAATTCAAAACGGTACGGAAACAAGAAGAAAAAAAACTCAAAACTAAAACAATACGGTAGCCGAAAGAATCAAAAAAAGAAAACAATACAGAAAAGAAAAAATATTCAAAAATTCCTACAAAACAAAACAAATCATAACAGTATGAGAAAGAAAAAATTAAAAAATCAAAACAATATAGGAGACAAAAGAATTTAAAAATCACAACAGTACGGAAAAGAAAAAAAAATTCAAAAATCAAAACAAGTCTCTCTCGTTGTTACCATGAGTTAACAAAGGAACGGTCAATTCTAAACTAAAAGCCACTAACGATATAAATGCCTAACATAAAAGAAAATTCACCACACAAGATTGTTGAGATATCGTAAGTAGTGGAAGATCAATAATAAATTCAAATTTATCGGTAATACCGAGAACGATAATCGAGGTAGGCAACCTCAATTCGAAAACGGTAGGGACAGAGAAAAAAAACGCAAGTAAATTCTATATAATTATATGGTATTCGGTAATCTTAATACGCGAAGCACACAAATTCCAGGCCGCCTTTAGGGCCTTAAATTGTTCTCAACTTACCCCCACAATACGGCACTATCGATACGGAACACCAAAAAAAAACCAGTCACAAATTATTCAACCGCACAGACACAGCAACAAAGATGCAACACTTAACTGTCGATTTTCCGCCTATAAATGTCGACGAGAGAGAGAAAAAAACTCCCTCTCTCTCTCTCTCTCTCTCTCTCTCTCTCCCTCTAGCTCTCTCAAAAAAAAAACTTTACGGTATTTGGTATTTTCACCCGGTGTCGGACCCCCCGATGGGCGCCAAAATCTTTGCGACGCCGTTGCCCACTTCGAGAACGTCGATCCCGAGGAGGTAGCGTGCAAGCTTTGGCCGAAAATTCAGTGTCTAATTTCTTAAGCAGTATCTCAAATTACAGTAACAAGCGGTATTTTATAAATCTCCCCGTAGGAGAGTAAAGTTGGGCGCCAGGCGCGGTCTTTCGCGCCACGATAACGATACGATAACGGTAAGGGTTTACGGTTACCCAGGGCTCAGTGTTTGGTAGAGGGGCAGGGTTCGTTGTGAATTAGAGAGAGAAGCGAGAGAAATAATCGACACTCAGCTTATCTTACTTACAATTACTTAGAATATATTAGACAGTTATAATACAGAATGAAAGAGGTAACAGAAATAATAATAGAAAAGAAAAGAAATAGACAAGATTCGATGCACGATAAAGAACAAAGAAAGGAAAGATGAACGTCGGTATATAAATAAGTAACGGTAATAGAGATTTGAAAGAAAAGAAACGGTATAAGATTTAGAATGTATTCGACCCGAAGGTCGAATATGATTGTAACGGAAACGATCAATATAATATACATGATAATAATAATAAAATATAATACGTAAGAATAATACAATATATATATAGATAAGACGAAACGAAAACGGAGATAAATCTTCACGACCGCGATGACTAAAATCTACTAACAATAAATGACGAAGTAAGCGGTAACACTCGAAATATAATATACGTCCGATTTCAGAACACACTCAGAGGCACGGGCCTCACCAAAGATTTCGATAATCGAACGGAACTTCTCATAAAAGTCGGCGATACGTTGCGATAATAAATTCGAAATATAACAAAGGTTATTATTAACGATAATTTCAAGTATATAGGCACGATTGTTGTCTCGCAATGTTTAACGGTATCCTCACGACCTTTCGCGCTTAACAACAACAAACTTGACTTTCGAGTGAGATAGCACAAACGAACTTTAACGGACATAAAATTCAACGGAGATTTCACGATCTATACAATTCTTGCCGAGCAGATTTTGCATACACCTCTTACTCGCAAAGAATGCTCTCACGCAAATCCCGGTAACTAATATGCGATACGGAAATGTCGGACTTTCGTCACCACGCAAGATCCAAAATTCGGTACGAGACGTAACGATATTACAGCAGACGGAACGAAAACGGTACGATACGGTACGATACGGTACGATACGGTATGCAACGGACGAGACGATAAGACGACTGTCGGTATGGACCTCCCCGAGAGAGACGAATCCGCGATACCCGATATCAGCTGGCGTCCGGCAACGACGCACGAAAAGCACCCAGGCTTTCACGGCAAATCGGTAACAAAATACACGTCGCCTTGCGACGGTATCTAACGAATTTGACACCAGCTGCTTCCGGGAAAGGATCGTACGACTACCTGGGCGGCGGCTTACAATTAGTCGGCGGCTGCAGTAGAGTCCTCGATGAGTTGTCTCCTCGGAGTTGAGGCGTTCGCACTCACTCAAGGGTCACCGAACAGTGACACAAAATGACTGGCTCCGCGAGGCTCTCGAGCCCCGCGTCGATTTTCCGTATCCTGTCGATCTTTCCAAGAAGGGGTCGATATCTCCGCCCCTTCAAAATTCAGATTGCAGGACGGCGGGTTGCTCCTTTGCAGGTATGTAGAATCCGCTGGACGACGATGGCTTTACGGTAGGGACTTCTCGTCCACTTGGACGCGACAGGCCGTGTCCTCGTCCGCCTACGGAAGTATCTCTGTTCCCCAGTCTGCAGCCTGAGCAATTGTCCGTCGTTTCGCCGTCCGGATTCCCCGTCATTATTCTGAAAGTATTCGGAATTAATATCATGCTGACACTCGACTCACGGCGGCGCGGGATCCCAATACGTGACCTTTGTTCGCGGAGGTCTTGGTCCACTCTTCCTATCCTCTTCTCTTCCTTGCGGTATCCTTCGGGATCTTCATATACAGAGTGATTCAAAATAAGTATAGTGTCCGTGAAATGATGACACATTTTTGAGTCAATTCTAAAACGATTTTTCCTTTGGCAAAATTTCGTTCGACGCTTAGTTTTCGAATTATTAAAAGAAGTAATTAACTTATAACAGGTCGAATACAAGAGGCAGGCAAGGATGGCGCGAGTCACCGTCAGACGCGAGTGCTTACACGGGGCGATCGCTGCGATCAGCTGCTCGCTACATACACACACATGCGAATACATAATTCTCATTTTCTCCCTCTCCCTCTCTCTCTCTCTCTCTCTCATTTGCTTACTCGAAGTTATTATTACTCTTACTAAAATTATTACTTACTTTTTATTGTTACACATTTTCACTTTAATTATTTTTTTTATATTGCACCATTTTTTTTACGAGAGAGGGGAAAATGCATTTTATGCACATTCGAGTCCCACATAACTCACCGGCCGATCCGGTGAGTTATGTGGGACTCGAGTACCAAGTCGAATTACCAACTCGGTACTCCCTACCCACTAAAAACTCCTCTCTTTCGCTAATTTTCTCCAACACTGTTTATTTGACATCCTGAAATCTGTTTTCACACAACTCCAAAGAATAGTTATTATTACCTTGTTCGATGTATTGCTGTAATTTCTTGAGAAATGAATTTTCTAATAGATCGTACTTTCACTCAAATTAAACGTAGATATCACGTTTTAAAGAACAGAGATCCACACTAAATAATTAATCGAAAATTCTTTTTTCTTTTATAAACTGTATTCTTTTATAAACTTCAACATAATCACATTCATTCACTCGATAAAACGAGAAATTTACCAATGACTCTATAACTAATCACTATCAATCACTGTCGAATAATCACTGCTGGCAATTAAAAATCACTCGATTAAAGAAAGATACACGTTATTACACGACGCGACAACGCGACGATATTTACCCGGCGACAGCAAACAGTTTTTGGTTATGCTAGGTTGCGGTAGGTTAAGGTACTAACAGCCATAGACTTACTAGAATAGACTGTTCATGAAGATAGTGGGGGTATCCGTCACTGAGAAAAGGATAACTGTCGTTAACATGAATCTCTATCTCTTTCTAATGCAGAGTAGTGGGGAAGCATAGCGACCAATAACGGTGTCAGAGCGTTAGTGTGTTGTTATAGTATGCGTATTGTCGATGTGAGCTAAGTCACGCCCATTAGAAAGAGATGGAAATTTCATATTAACGACAGTTATCCTTTTCTCAATGACGAATACCCCCACTACCAAAATTTGCGCTCATGAGCAGTCTATTCTAGTAAGTCTATGCTAACAGCGCTGTCGAACGTAAACATGTGCTTGATTGAAGACGCGACAATTTAGCGTATAATATTATTATCATATAATATTTATACATCGTATGATATCTGTTTTAAAATTAATTAGAATAAATAAATGTTTAATACTTTCACTGTCCCACAGGGCACAAAATACTAAAGGCCGACGAAAAGCTGTCTTTTCTAAGTCGACTTTTGGATATGGCAAAAAGACGACTTGTTAGATGTCTTTTCGTCATGTCAAAAAAGACGACTAAAATAAGGCGTCTTTTCGTTAACTTTTTTAAGTCTAGAATTTGTACGCCTAAAAAATGACTAAAAAAGACGGATTTTCCACAGCAAGCAATCGTTCAAGTGTATTTACTGTACAGTTCTGAAATGAAAAAAATTCTTTCTGCGCGAGAAAAAGCGCAAAGAAAAGAAAAGTTTTCATTGGTTTATCTCCCACACAGCACATGATATCATTCGAATATTCTATATTCATACTGTAAATATACGTTACAGATATAATATACTGAGAATAATCTTATAACATCTCTTATTGTATATTATTTTTCATATATTCTCAGAATATACTTTGAATATCTCGTATTGGTATATTTTTTCTCATATATTTTCAGGATATTTTATAATATTGCATGTTTCCTCATTTTGCCGTTACGTGCGCTATCAAACTCGTATTTAATTTTTGGTGAAATGAACATAAAATGGACTGGTACTAATATGAGTTCCAAAGTTTCTTCATTTTTTCTTTTTAGTCAGTTTAATTTATAATAAACTGATCTTTATTTAAAGTAATTTGTCTAATAATCTGGATTCCTTGTTGGAATTCAGAATATTAAACAGATTATTTGAAATTAAAATAAGAAATAATCTAAAATAATTTACTGCGTTTATTAAAGTATTTCTGTTGCCGAGTATACTTACATAAAATATTTATACTAAAAATTTATACTAAAAATATCAATTTATAATCAAATGAAATTTATTAAATTAATAACCTAACCTAATCTATATATATGAGCATGTGCGTCTGACTGCGTATATGTGTGCGTGTATAAATAATTGACTGAAATATTCCCATTTTGATCATTTCCTGAAACTATCCTGAAGCTATAGACATTCGCGGCGAAATTCTATAGGAGAAGGTACCGCGGACATTCGAACATTCGTAGAAAGTACTTCATCAATCGCAGTACGTAATGCGATTATTCTCAGATTATCGCAATATACTTTTACGATAATCTTAGATTATTCCCAGATTCTTCCTGTGTTAGGGTAAAGACAACCGAAAATGTACAGATTGAGTCGTCTTTTAGTCATCTTTTGGCTTGACAGATTAGTCACTAAATTCGGGTCATGAGCCGACTTCTAGTCGATTTTTCGTCGACTATTGTCTCTAACTAAAAGACGTCTTTGACGAAAATATGTCCAGTTTTAGTCGTCTTTTTAGACGTCTTTGTGCCCTGTGGGATTAATGTTAAATATTATTTATTATTAATACTAAATATTATTATTAAATATTCTTAAATATTATTAACATTAAATATTTATTAATTATTATTAAATAGTATTATTAATATTAAATATTTATTTATTATTATTAAATATTATTATTAATATTAAATATATTTATTTATTATTATTAAATATTTATTAAACCATCTGATTGAAAATCAATAATATGAAAATAATATGAAAAAAATATCATTAAATTCTGGCGTTTCAATCTCTCTTAGTTTTTTCTTATGGTTTTAAAAACGTAAGAAGATGTTCCAAATGTTCAAAAATATTGGTCGCTCTGAATTTGTTTTTTAATAATAATAAATAAATATATTTAATATTAATAATAATATTTAATAATAAATAAATATTTAATATTAATAATACTATTTAATAATAATAAATAAATAATTAATGATAATAATATTTAAGAATATTTAATAATAATATTTAGTATTAATAATAAATAATATTTAACATTAACAGTGAAAGTATTAAACATTTATTTATTCTGTTTATTCTGTTATCTCACAGACTATAATCTAATTAAAATGCTAAGCGTTAGCATAAAATTGGTAATTGCGATATCGAACATTCGCCTTACAGAATCGCTGTCAGCGAACCACGCGCGAATTCGACGAAACGCGGAAGTGCAACGAAGGATTTTGACACCAAATCATCTTCGCTTGCACTTCGACTCGATTGCACCATGACCCCGTATGGCCCTGTTACTAAGCGCTCCCCTCCAAAAAACCTCCCAAAACAAGGGTTTAAAAACGAACCACCGCAAGAGCACGGTGGACAGTCGAAAAAACATGTGCAACATAAACACGTGCGGACCGAGCTAAGTACACGAGAAACCTAGAGTTTTACCGAGCCTACGCGGAATAGAGGCAAAGGACAGAAAGGTATTCAACCAAATAGGGACACTAGATAAGGTTTTGTAGAAACAAGTGTAAACTTATATAAAATATACAATCTGAAAAAAAGAAGAGAATCAATTAATCAAAGAAAACAGCCGTTACTCAACCCTCTTCCTTCGGCGGCCTGAGATAATCACATCTCCCGACTGCACCCCACACCCTGTGCCGTTCAGGCACAACATAAATTAGTGGCAGCGGTGGGATGCACGCCGGAAGAATCGCCGAATTCTATTGACTTAACGGCTGGAATAGAAAGGAAACATACAAAAAAAAATATATTGGGTGTACAAATAAGTTTCCGCGGTTTTTTATAAAAAATTAGGAATTTATTGTGAAGGAACGGTACATTACGTTTTATTCAAAATATTTTCCATCACTTGCCCACTCACTTTTTCCATCTTTCTGGCAGCATTCGGATACCACGTCGGAAAAACTCTTCATCTTTTGACGCTATCCACAAATCTACCCAATTTTTGGTATCTTCATATGATGTAAAGCGCTGCTCAGACAGACCATGTGCCATCGACCGGAACAGGTGATAATCAGAAGGGGCTAAGTCTGGTGAATATGGCGGGTGGGGTAAAACTTCCCACTTGAGTGTTTCCAAGTAAGTTTTTACCGCCGCCGCAACATGTGGACGAGCATTATCGTGTAGGAGAATAATTTTGTCGTGTCTGGAGTAGTAATGGGCGCGTTTTTCCTTGAGTGCCCGACTCAATCTCATTAATTGTGTTCGGTAGAGAGCTCCAGTAATGGTTTCGCTCGGTTTGAGCAACTCATAATGCACGACACCAAGCTGATCCCACCAATATCACAGCATGAGGTTTTTTCCATGAATATTCGGCTTAGCTGTCGATGTTGATGGTTCGCCGGGCTTTCTCTTCTTTGGGTTATCATAGTGGATCCATTTTTCGTCACCAGTGACTATACGATGCAAAAAACTCTTTTTTTATGCCTGGCAAGCAGCATTTCGCTCATGCATAATCGGCGTTCAACATCTCTCGGCTTTAGTTCATATGGAACCCAATTTCCTTGTTTTTGAATCATTCCCAACGATTTTAAACGATGTGAAATTGCTTGTTGAGTCACTTGTAATGTAAGTGCAAGTTCTTTTTGCATTTGGGACGAATCTTCCTCCAATAATACTGCCAATTCCATGTCTTCGTACACTTTCGGCCTTCCACTGCGTTCTTTGTCCTCCACGTCAAACTCACCGTTCTTAAATTTTTGAAACCACTCCTGACAACTTCTCTCACTTAAAGCAGCCTCACCATATGCTTCTAGAAGCAATCGATGCGCCTCAGCTGCAGATTTTTTCAAATTAAAGAAGTAAATCAAAAGTTCCCTCAAATGACGCTTATTCGGCACAAAACTTGACATTTTCGCACGAAAAAAATTACGTGATGCTGATACGGAATCACTAATACTTCAAGGTTATGGTGTTGCCAGATGACGAAACTTGGGATATTACGTTTTACATCTGACAATTTCAACATGACCTTCTGGTGGTGCTATCTTTTGTCAAACCGCGGAAACTTATTTGTACACCTAATACTAATTACTGCAAAGAAAAAGCCTAAGAAAAAAAAAAATGCATTAAGGCTAGACTGAAACAAGCCACCGAAACACTTACGAATGACAAAAGCAGACAAGGGATCACGGCCAAGCAGTTGAAAGTCGGAAAGTGATACCAGTGCTCAAGGACCAGCACCGATCCATGACCTACGCAGAAGCAATACAACGTCGACAAACACCGCGTCACTGGAGGACAACGCCCCGACGTGTCAACACGCAGCGTCAGCAGCCGAGCAACCCGATACGCGACCATGCGAGCCATTGTACTACTAATGTAAGTCGAAATTTACAATTAAATGTCGGAACCGTTAAAGCGAGTTAGATTCCAAAGCCCGCGATTTTTGAGCGAGCCAGCACGGTTGGCTAATAGACCAGATCTAATAGATCAGGACTTGTACCATCGATACAAGTAGCGGAGGAAGCTGTCCGCGACATACGAGATAGCGTGCGAAGAAATTTAGAAAATTATTATCCGAGTTCTGAATCACCCGAAGCGCGTAATAACGATAATAGTAACGATAACTTCGAGCCAAACG
Organism: Camponotus fellah; assembly: GCA_030586385.1. Taxonomy (NCBI): domain Eukaryota; kingdom Metazoa; phylum Arthropoda; class Insecta; order Hymenoptera; family Formicidae; genus Camponotus; species Camponotus fellah. Next base: position 98,302 of record JAPIVC010000494.1, on the reverse strand, counting down.
AACCACGCGTTAATCGAGTTACACTTAGAAGAAATTATTCGCCAATATCCGTCGATCTTAGTATTTTTGAGTCAAATCCGGGAAGAAATATGGAACACATTCAACCCGAAGCCGTCGATAGAGAAATCAACCGCTTGCGGGTACAAGCCGAACAAGATGCCGCCGCGACTTATGAAAATGCAGGCCACCCGGCCGAGGTCACAAATAATACCTTGTTAGCCGAACTTGTACAAAACTTTCGCGAAATGCAGGAAAAGATAATGAAACGCGAACAAATGCACAATATGCATATCAATCGAGGAAATATACATGAAACGCGAGTAAATTCAGACGACGTCCCCCTCGACATAACATACGGCCGCACTGAAAGGGATATAAGAAATAGACGTAGCGCCGCCCCGCACTACTTACCATTAAAAGAAGCGCGAACAATGATTCCCGAATTTGACGGAACATCGCGACATAAATTACGAGAATTTCTAAACGCTTGTACATACGCGATACAAAACATTAATCCCGCGGACGAAGAATCATTGATGCAAGCAATCTTGTATACTAAATTGAAAGGAAAGGCTATGCAGGACTTCGAAACGCGAGATGTACAAACCTTTGAAGAATTGAAGCAATAACTTGAAACTTGCTCATCAAACGAAACAAAGCACGACACACTTACAGATAGAATTTAACTCCTTGAAGCAAAAATCAAATGAAAGTGCTCACGCGTTCGGACAGCGAGTCGATTTAATAGCCATGAAGTTATACGAATCCATGGTGGAAGGAGATGAACGTCCCTCTACCTTCAAAAGGGCAATCCAGGAAACGATTAAGAAGCAAGCCTTGATAAATTATCAAATCGGATTGCGAGAAGAGTTAAAAACTCTTGTGCGCTCACAAAGATACTCTACACTCCAAGAAGCGATAAATGGCGCGAGCATGGAGGAAAAACTTATTGGACCAACAGCCATCCGAGCTTGGTTTCCCAAATGAAAATAAAAACGATAATAAATCAACACGAACAAATAGAGATCCGATTATCCAATGCTATAAATGCGGGAAAAATGGACATTACGGACGCGATTGTCGAAATAATAAATTCACATTACCAAAACCTGAAAAAAACCCGCGAATAAATACTCTGAATTTTTGCAGATATTGCAAAAAGACGGGACACACCCGTGAGGAATGTTGGAATCTGAACGGATATCCTAAAATAAATAGCACTAATAACCGAAATTCCAAGCCAGTTAATAAAATAAAACATAAAGAAAGCGAACGTGACCAAAAGACTCCGCATAGACAGAGAAAAAAAGCACTGACTCTTCAAGCAATAGCGAAGAAGAGGAGGAGGAAGCGAGAAAGAAACAACCGCGACCTGCCTTAGAGTATCGCATAACGCATGTTAAAAACACGCACACGTCAGCCCAAGACGAGTTGCTGCAAGTATTACTACCAATCCGTGAAGTAAAAGGCGAAACGATAAATGTGCTGTACGATTCTGGATCAACAATTTCTCTAATAAAATTGAAAAATTTAAAAGACGATACACCTATATATGAGAAGAAAATTGCGCTCACAGGAATCAGTGGACATAGATTATACACACTAGGAAAAATGTATGCGACAATTAAGATTAACAAACGTACCATCAAACATGCGTTTTCTGTCGTAAAGGATGACATAGCAATAGAGCATGAAGGAATTTTAGGAATAGATTTCCTTAAAAAACAAACAGCAACCTGCGATTACAAACGAAATAAAAAATAAAAATAAAGGATAGTATATTAAAATTACATCCATGCAGAAAAATAATTCTGAAACCACGCAGCGAAACAATTATTAAAACAGCTGTAAATCAGAACCAAATAGGAATAGTCCGAACAAACGAAACAGCACCAGGAGTAAATATTGGAAGCTGCCTGGTGGAACCAAGCAATTTTGCATGTCCTGTAAGTATAATAAACACAACGGACGACACCACTGAAATGGCAACTCCTATAGTCACACTGGAAGACATGAAGGAAGACATAAAAGAAATAAACATCATAGAAACAGAAAGAAAAATCAAAAGTTCTATATCTCATAAGCAGCAAATTTGACAACTACTGCGAACACAACATCTAAATGCAGAAGAGAAGCAGACACTCTTTAAAACTTGTGAAGAATACAGTATATTCCACTTAGAGGGAGAACCACTAACATGCACCGCAACGGTAGAGCATGAAATAAACACACGTGCCGATACTGCGCCAGTAAATGTGAAACCATATCATCTACCCGAGAAACATAAGTCGGAAGTCAATCAACAAATAAAAGGAATGCTGACAGACGGAATCATTCGGACCAGCACAAGTCAATGGAATGCGCCATTGCTAGTAGTACCGAAGAAAACGGACGCATCAGGGAAGCTAAAGCTCCGGGTAGTAATAGATTTCCGGAAGCTTAATGAACTAACGATAGGCGATTCCTTTGCCTAATATAACCGATATCTTGGATCAGCTGGGAAATGCAAAATATTTCACCACACTAGATTTAGCGTCAGGATATCACCAAATCCCAATGGCTGAACGGGATAAAATTAAAACAGCTTTTTCCACCCCCTACGGTCATTATAAATTTAATCGAATGCCGTTCGGGTTAAAGAATGCGCCAGCAACATTTCAAAAGGATTAATGAACTCCGTCCTAACAGGAATACAAGGACTCAGATGCTTAGTTTATCTCGACGATATCGTAATATACGGACCAAGCCTAGCCGATCATAACAAGCGACTTAAAGAAGTATTGCAACGACTGCGGAAATTTAATTTAAAGCTACAGTCAGATAAATGCGAATTTTTTCGCAAGGAAGTAATTTACTTAGGACATATTATTTCTGAAAACGGAATATCTCCAGACCCTTCAAAATTAACGGCAATAAAAAAATTTCCGACGCCGAAAAAATCAAGGATATTCAATCCTTTATAGGACTTGCAGGATATTATAGAAAATTTATTGAAAATTTTTCGCGAATCGCTAAGCCACTTACGAAATTAACAAAAAAGACAGAGAAATTCGAGTGGACAATGGAACAGCAAACAGCATTTGAAACATTAAAAGAAAAATTAATGACTGTACCAGTGCTAAAATATCCTGATTTTGCAGAAGAATTTATCGTGACCACTGATACCTCCGACTATGCGATTGAGGAGCAGTGTTATCACAAGGACAAGTAGGCGACGATCGACCGATTGCATACGCCAGCAGAATACTAATAAAAGCGGAGCAAAATTATAACACTATGGAGAAAAAATTATTGGCAATTGTGTGGGCCGTTAAACATTTTAGACCATACGTATATGGAACAAAATTTAAGATTATCAGACCATAAACCTTTAATATGGTTATTTAATGTAAACGACCCCGGATCGAGATTAACCCGATGGAGAATACGATTACAACTCGAAGAATATGATTACGAGATCATACACAAGGCCGGATGAGCAAATGCAAATGCTGACGCCCTAAGTCGATACCGGGACCACCCACGGAAAAGGATGACAAAGATATCTTATTAATAAAAGAAGAAGAAGAAGAAATAGGCACCGAAAATATAAAAACATATTCGGAAGCAGAGAAAATCCTATCCGAATATCATGATGCGAAGGACATCAAGGAATTGAACTAGGACGATAAAACGAATTCGACTTCAACACAATTGGAAAGGTTTAACAAAAGATCGAGCCATATATTGCAAAGTGCGAATCTTGTCAAAAAAATAAATTATCGAGAAAAAACAAAGTACTGTTAATAATTACGGACACGCCTAACAAACCGTTCGAAAAATGTGTTTTAGATATTGTCGGACTATTAATCATTACCACTAATGGAAATAAATACTTGTTGACTTTCCAGGATAATCTAACAAAATTCAGTAAAGCAATACCAATACTGAATCAGGAAGCAAATACCATTAGCAAGGAATTTGTTACAAAGATAATTCTTGAGCACGGAATACCGGAAAAAATTTTAACGGATTAAGGAACGAATTTTATGAGCGAAATCTTTAAAAATACCTGTAAGCTCTTAAAAATAAATAAAATACAAACAATCGCCTATCATCCGGAAAGCAACGGCGCGTTAGAAAGATCCCATCAAACATTGGCTGAATATTTACGTCACTATATAAGTAAAGATCAAATGGACTGGGACGAGTGGATACTCTTTACGATGTTTACGTACAATACAACCGCATACTGCCACAGGATTTACCCCCTTCGAACTAGTTTACGGACACCAGGCCGAGATACCAATCGCATTGACGAAACCGCCTAAACCGACGTATAATTACAACGATTACGCGCAAGAATTAAAAGAGCGTCTACGAGCAACCAATTAACTTGCGAAACATTTAAAAGAAGAAAAATTAAAAGCAAAAAAACAGTACGATAGAAGTACAAAAGAAGCACATTTTAGAGTAGGTGACAAATATTGATATATGATGAAACCCTACGACGAGGGAGATCAAAGAAATTGGAATCATTATGGATAGGGTCATATACAATTCTAGAGAAAAACTCAGACGTAAATTACACAATAAAAAGGGGAAGAAAACCTGTGCGCATACACATAAATAAACTAAAACTATTTATAGAAAATTAAAGAACGAACAAAAACGCAAATAAGACATAATATAACACACAATATATTATTACAGATTAAGCACCTGCTCCCCGCAGAACAAGCTGAAACGGTTCTTCCGTTCGAGGTGGCGGAATTTGAAAATATGCCAGGAATATATTATGAAAAAATTGGACGTCTGCATCAAACCAACCGGATGTGGAAGCTAGTAATTAAACTAGATATAACAGAACTAAACGATAAAACGTGGCAAGTAAATCAATATATCGAACAAACAAGCAAAATGTGCACCGAATCAAATTTCGAAATAAACACCCAACGAACTTGCAACAATCTTAAAAGGATAATTAACAATGATTCTAATACCTTAGCCAAAATAATAAAATTAATAAATACCTTATATAAGACTCAAATGAATAAACGCAGAGGTCTTATCGATGGAATAAGTTCGATAACGAAAACTTTATTCGGAATTATGGATGCGAACGATAGGAAATTAATAAATGAACAAGTACAGTTATTACAGAATAAGCAACAAACATTGGAACCCGCCGCGAAAAAATCAACTCAAAGTCTTGAACACCACTATAATTCATTTAAATAAATTAGAAAACATATTGGTTTATAACGGTTAAATTAATGAACCACTACATTAGGAATACACTACGCGCGAGGAAACAGACGAGCATTTTACCATAATCATAGCAATGATAAACGATTTAATTAGGGACAAAAGATATTTTAGAATATCCTTTTCCACATGACGTAAGGGCGCAATCCATCCTTTGTTAACTCCGATAAATGAAATTATTCTACATCTAAAAGAAGCAGTACTACAGTTACCGCAAGGATATTTTCCTTTTCCAAATAAAAAATTGACGAATGGCTAACGATCGAAAATTACATGAAAGTAAGCGCGTACTGTGAAAAAACAAACATATATACAATTTTAAAATTTCCATTAATTACACAACCAATGTTTGACGTCTTAAACGTAATCCCGTTACCGACACTTAACTACGAAAATAGTTTTAATATACAGAAGTAGCTAATAAGCTGATTGCTTGAAATAAAGAAATATGTACCTATTTAATTCTAAGAAAACAAGATTTAGATGAATATACAAATAATAATAATTTATATTTATGCGAAAAAATCAACCGATCTACTATGTCAACGAAAATACACCGTGCGAAGCGAATATTTATGTACAAGGACAAAACCATCGCAATCAATGTAATGTAGGCCATAAAAAGGCGACCCGCGCAATATGGATCAATTGCAACAACCGCACTCTTGGTTATATTCGACACCATTCGAACAAAAGATTACGATAAAATGTAATGATCATCTTGAATATAAAAAGATAATCAAAAACACAGGTCGGATTACATTACACGATAACTGTAAACTAATAACTACAGACATGACGATACAGACAGAAATAATGACATATAATACAAGTATAGAAACATTTCTACCAGAGTTCAATATAACAATCACAGAAATTAATGACAAACAAAATCACGAACACGAATTTAAAGAAATAATAAACAATCCACTAGAATTAAAAGGATTAAGTAATAAATTAGGAAGGAAAATTAATAATAACTTAAACAATAACGACAATAATTTTTTTAAACAAAAGCAATTTATCTATACAACGGCTTCTAGTGGAATAATTATTTTAATTATTATAATATTAATAACATGGATAATTATCCAACATAAGAAAAGAAAACCTAAATCACCAGCTGTTGTTACGTTAGTAGATGAAATTGATAAATCATATGGAATGCCTAAATCAATACTAAAAAAAATAGGAATTTTTTTTTTTAATATATATTAAACGGTTTTAATATATATATATATACACGTTTTTTTTAATATATATATATATATATATATATATATAATAATAATAAGCTAGGTATAAGAAACGATTATAACTGATTATTAAAAGGAAAAAGTATTGTACTAAAATCAAAAAGAATATGATAGAAAAATTTCGGTTTGATCCCCGTTTTTCCTTTTAACGGGGAGTTATAGATCTCACAGACTATAATCTAATTAAAATGCTAAGCGTTAGCATAAAATTGGTAATTCGATATCGAACATTCGCCTTACAGAATCGCTGTCTCAGTGAACCACGCGCGAATTCGACGAAACGCGGAAGTGCAACGAAGGATTTCGACACCAAATCATCTTCGCTTGTACTTCGACTCGATTGCACTATGACCCCGTATGGCCCTGTTACTAAGCGGTCCCCTCCAAAAAACCTCCCAAAACAAGGATTTAAAAACGAACCACTGCAAGAGCACGGTGGACAGTCGAAAAAGCAAGTGCAACATAAACACGTGCGGACCGAGCTAAGTACACGAGAAACCCTAGAGTTTTACCGAGCCTACGCGGAATAGAGGCAAAGGACAGAAAGGTATTCAACCAAATAGGGATACTAGATAAGGTTTTGTAGAAACAAGTGTAAACTTATATAAAATATACAATCTGAAAAAGAGAAGATCAATTAAATCAAAGAAACAAGCGGTTACTCAAACCCCTTCCTTCGGCGGCCTGAGATAATCACATCTCCCGACTGCACCCCACACCCCGTGCCGTTCGGGCACAACAATTCTAATTAATTTTAAAACAGATATCATACGATGATAAATATCATATGATAATAATATTATACGCTAAATTGTCGCGTCTTCAATCAAGCACATGTTCGACAGCGCTGTTAGTACCTTAACCTACCGCAACATAGCATAACCAAAAACTGTTTGCTGTCGCTGGGTAAATATCGTCGCGTTGTCGTGTCGTCGCATCGTGTAATAACGTGTATCTTTCTTTAATCGAGTGATTTTTAATTGCCAGCAGTGATTATTCGACAGTGATTGATAGTGATTAGTTATAGAGTCATTGGTAAATTTCTCGTCTTATCGAGTGAGTGAATGAATGTGATTATGTTGAAGTTTATAAAAGAAAAAAGAATTTTCGATTAATTTAGTGTGGATCTCTGTTCTTTAAAACGTGATATCTACGTTCAATTTGAGTGAAAATACGATCTATTAGAAAATTCATTTCTTAAGAAATTACAGCAATACATCGAACAAGGTAATAATAACTATTCTTTGGTGTTGTGTGAAAACAAATTTCAGGATGTCAAATAAACAGTGTTGGAGAAAATTTTGAATTTTTAACTACTATAAGCATATTTTATATGGAATGTTAGTTAGAAATGTATGACTCTTTCTATTATTAAATTCACATTATAATCTAACATAACTCAGCATACATATCATAATTATAATACTTACAGACGATATCACATTCCCCTTATATTGTACATATATATATTTTGCGAAAATGCAATTTGTCAAAATCTAACCTTGTACATAGCTTACCGAATTTTGTTTTAGTGGTTGGCATCACTACTTAATTACTAGTTAAGCTAACTGGCCACTGTTGGATCGGGCCTAAGCACGATCTTACATACAGGTCTAGAAACTCCGGTGGTGGGGGAGGTCTCACTTAGTGTGTCCGTTTTTCGGGAGTTCATGGTTTGCCTGCTAGGTTCGCTGCGATCTAGAAGTCGCATATGAGCGAGAGAGAGACAGAGATAAAAGCATCGACATATATAATGGACTGAGCATTGCGATAGCCAGGCGAGCGCCCGCTATAGAGAGAGAGATACTACATAGGAGGTCTATGTCTGTCTCTTTTGCTAGTATCTCATTGGTAAGTTTGTTTCCCGCCTCGATGGGCGGGAACCAAAGTTACCAATGAGATACTAGCAAAAGAGACAGACATAGGCCTCCTATGTAGTATCTCTCTCTCTATAGCGGGCGCTCGCCTGGCTATCGCAATGCTCAGTCCATTATATATGTCGATGGATAAAAGGCAGTAGTCGGTCTCTCTAACATACGTCTCGCATTGCGACTTCTAGGTCGCAGCGAACCTAGCAGGTAAGCCGTAAACTCCCGGACACACTAAGTGATCTCCCCCACCACTAAAAAAGGCCTGAGTTTCCAAACCTATATGTAAGACCGTGGGCCTAAATCAATATGGGTCAATATGGGGGCCAATTTGTGTGCTTCCACCTTTAAGGGCCTATCCAGACAAACTTGCATAGGTGCATATGCATAACATAAGATCATATGGACCAATGAGCATCGAGTATTATGTAAATCAATATGGCGACTTAATACCTTTAAGGTACCTTTTCATGGGACGCTAAAACGTAGCATCAACCATTAGTTGAACAATGAAGCAACTACTTACTTCTTTGTTCAACCAATGGTTGACGCTACTTTTTAGCGTCTCATGAAAAGGTACCTTTAGAGTATGTTCTATCGCGACGCGAACACCTAGGCCGGTATTCATAGTCCGATCTTATATTTAAGATCGACTTAAGTCTGCTTCGAGGTTGATTTAAGACTTCATTCAACCAATCAAATAGCTGCGTGGCATTTCAAGTTCGAATTTAAGACGATCTCAAATATAAGATCGGACTATGAATACCGGCCCTAGTCGTCATATTAGTTTCGGTGACGCGAACGTATTGGAGCGTATTGGAGTGAGTAAGAGTATGTTGGGGCATGTGACGCGAATACGGGTCTTAAGGTGTAAATTCATGGGAGCGTTAGCGTTAGCGTTAGAGCCAGCGTTATGAAAAAAATCACCAGATATCAGTAAACGCTCGTCACTAGAATCAGTTTAGCTTTTTCCACCTAACGTTATTGAAATTTAAAAATTATTTGTGTGATTGTCAAGTAAATAAGAAATAATTATTTCTATTAAAATTTTGAAAAATGGCATCAGAAGAGGTAAGTAAAGAAATAAGTTTTTTTCTATAGTAAATTTTTAAATGAATTTTTCTTGGTCACGCTGCATTTTAGGTTAAAAATAAAATTCAACAAAAATTGATTTTTTTCTTTTAAATAATAATATTAATACAAAAATAATTTTATAGACAGACGAAAATCAGGTTGATTATCGATGTGGAATCTGTAAAAAGGCAGTTTTTTTTAGATAATAATCAGGTCGACTATTCTTGCTTCCAAAGATACTCTAGTGTATGCATTGATAAGTTTAAACATCTTTATCCACAATTAGGTATGTAAATCGTATTATAAAAAAATGAATTAAAAAAACATAAAGCATACATTTTTTTAATAATTGAATTTTTTTTATTTATCAGATGATGGTTCTATTATAGTACCTCAATCTTTATCAACGACTGAAGATCTACAAAACCAGAGTCCAAATCGACGTAAGATTAATATTTATAAATCATTTTCTTAGTTTTAAAATATTATTTATATTATGCAGGTGCATCTATACCTAAAAGTACTTCCAAAAGTAAAAGTACAGGCAAAAGGCGAAGATGTCCTTTATCAGATCAAGTAAAATTATTAATTGCTGAGGTTGAAAAAAGAGAGCCACTTTGGAATCATCAATTTTTTTTATTTATCATCTGATAAATAAAAAAAATTCAATTATTAAAAAAATGTATGCTTTATGTTTTTTTAATTCAATCTTTTATAATACGATTTACATCCTAATTGTGGATAAAGATGTTTAAACTTATCAATGCATACACTAGAATATCTTTGGAAGCAAGAATGGTCGATCTGATTATTATCTAAAAAAACTGCCCTTTTACAGATTCCACATCGATAATCAACCTGATTTTCGTCTGTCTATAAAATTATTTTTGTATTAATATTATTATTTAAAAGAAAAAAATCAATTTTTGTTGAATTTTTATTTATTAACCTAAAATGCAGCGTGACCAAGAAAATTCATTTAAAAATTTACTATATAAAAAAAACTTATTTCTTTACTTACCTCTTATGATGCCATTTTTCAAAATTGTAATAGAAATAATTATTTCTTATTTACTTGACAATCACACAAATAATTTTTAAATTTCAATAACGCTACGTTAGGTGGAAAAAGCTAAACTGATTTTGGCTTTTTTTTCTAGTGACGAGCGTTTACTGATATCTGGTGATTTTTTCATAATGCTGGCTCTAACGCTAACGCTAACGCTCCCATGAATTTACACCTTTAGTGTGGGTCCACAACCTTGCTTTAAAAGTGTTCATGGTGTCGCTCGTCGCTTATATATTCAGCGACAAATGAATCACGTGATTTTATATGTCGCTGACTTCGACTGTCGCTCGTGTAAACAGAACTAACGATAAATTTTTGACGATTGAATTAACACAGGTTATAGTGATTGTCAAAGATATTGTGTAAATATCAAAATGTCATATGAAGAAAGATTCCATGAATGGACTTATCAACTTGCCGCAATTATACATAATAAAAATGAAGAGGAACGATGGCGAAATAAACTAATAATAGCATGTCTTATAAATGAATGTACAAAATTAAAAAAAAAATATAAAAAAAAAGATTTTTTTTTTTGGATTGATCCATTATTTGAAGGACGACGTCAACATGGATTTTATTATGCATCTGTGCCAAGATTAACATCAGAAAAATTCCAAAATTATTATCATATGACAGCTACGCAATTCGAGGAATTGTTATATTTAGTGGCACCTGTAATCACTAAACAAACCGTGATTAGAGAACCATCCCATATAGCACGGAATATTACTGCAATATTCCGTGCTATATGGGATTATCTCTTGCAGAGCGACTATCTATAACACTGAGGTTTGTTTATTCTTATTTATAATTGTATTATGTCATGAATTAAAAAAATAATCATTTAATCAAATTATATTTAGATATTTAGCAAGTGGTGATTCAATGCATTCAATGTCATATCATTATCTCGCTGGAATATATCGACAATAAGCCACATTATAGGGGAAACTTGCTATGCTATATGGAATTCAATCCGTCAGGAAGTAATTCCACCATCAAAAACTACAGAGGAATGGCTGCATCTTACAAAAGAATTTGAAGAGAGGTGGAATTTTAATCATTGCATAGGAGTAATTGACAGCAAACATGTTATTATTGAGGTAATGTTATTGATCAGTTTTATGTATATTTATCATTGGAGATTATAAAATTGATGTCTAAATGAGTATTCTTTTTTCAGTGTCCACCAAATGCAGGATCATCTTATTATAACTATAAGAATAGTCACAGTATTGTGCTCCTAGGAATTTGTGACGCACAATATATCTTTACGTTCGTCGATATAGGAGCCTATGGTCGTCGCAGTGACGGTGGAATTTTTAGAGACTCAAAGATGGGTCTAAAAATTTCATTCTAATGAAATGAATGTACCTGTATCAGAACCTCTCAGCCCAGGTGGACCGTCTTTACCATATGTTCTGGTGGGCGACGAAGCCTTTCAATTAATGGATTATTTGCTTCGGCCTTATCCAAGGAAAAGGCGGTTTAAATGACGAACGAAATATTTTTAATTATCGATTAAGTCGAGCTAGGAGAACAATTGAGAATGCATTTGGTATCCTAGTCAGCCAATGGAGAATATTGAAGCGCCCGATCAATTGTAGTATGGAAAAAACAATTTCCATTGTTAAAGCTATCGTATGCCTCCATATGGATTCGTCGAAGGGATATTGGAGAAAATGAATATGTGACTTCAACATTAATTGATCATGAAGATGAAGACAGCTTTGTTCCAGGCTCTTGGAGAAGTTGCATGGATAATAGTGCATTCATGGACATAACTCAGTGCGGTCCTAATAATAGTTCTCGTCGAGCAATGCAGATTCGAGAAGAATTTTGCAAATATTTTAATAGTGAAGGTGCCATACCATGGCAATTCAATCATTGTTAGTATACTTGTGATTCTGTAAATGTTGTATATAAATGTATATAAATGTAAATATGTATATAAATGTAAATATAAGTATATAAATATTAATTTATAAATTTAAATATCGATATGTGTATAAATATTAAGCAAAACTTTATTAATTAAACATTATTATAAACATTATATATAAAATTTATATTTGATATTAAATATAAAATATATATTTGAACGAAACAAAAACAGATTTAAATAATAGAATTAAATAATAATAAAACTATAAATTGAACAACAAAATCTAAACTTTGTTTTTATTGATCATTTTATTTTTTACAGGCAAAAACTTAACATGTTTTTGACTAGAAAAATATAATGATCGGTAAGGCTTAATTTCCTCTTTTAAGTATTGCATAAGTTAGATTCATTATTTGTTGAACGGCATCTAATTACGTTTCTCGATCCATCTGTCTCAACCTGGATCCAATAACTGATAAGGTAGAATCAATTTCATCGGATTTAGGTGGTGCTGGTATCACAAATGGAGTTGGTGGTTGGCAAAGCGAATCTTCAAGTGCACTGGACTGCTGTCCTGAACTCTTCTTTCTTTTAATTGGCACACCTGCAATTTATTAGTTTATTATTATTGTTGTTAATGTAATTAGGACGCATTCAGACCTCGACAGAAAACAGAAAAGCATAGCCAATTAGATTTCATGCTGGTAAAAACTTTCTGTTATACTGCTTACTATCTGCATAAATTATGATTGGCTATTGCTTTCCTGTTTTTTGCTTTTTTGTCGAGGTCTGAATACACTGCTTTGCAGAAACTACTTGGACATAAAACATTCTGACAGATATTAATGTAGGTCAAGTACCTGCTTCTGATTCTGATTGATCATTGTCGTCAAATGGATCATTATTTATTGATTCATTAATACTTAAAGAATCATCATCAATATCAATATTGGAAGCTTTTCCCCTAAAAATATAAATATAAGTTAATAAAGAAACAGTTTAAAAGCGCACATAATGAAAATATTTAATTTTTACTTTTTGACAAGGCATAAGTCGCGTAGAAATGGAATCATAATGATGCCATTTTTTTGTAGGGGGAGGTCTTGCTGATCCACTAGGATGATTTTCAGAATGAATTATTCGTCGGTAGGCGTCATGTAAATTTTTAAATTTTTTTTTAGCTTCTTCTCCATTAAGTTTATGCCTATGAAAAGAAATTTTTCTCTACTGTAAGTATTTCAACTGTGAATATTTTTAATGTTTTTTTACCTCCCAATATTTCAGATACTTCATCCCACAGTTTTTTTTGTCAATCGTTGGCTTCGTTGTTCTACTGGAACAGTAAAATCCCAGAGGGGTCTTTTTTCTTGAACAGATAAAATTAATAATTCCTCATCGTCATAATTTAATGTACATTTGCTCCTTCGATTTGCTTCTTTTTATTGGAGAGATCTATTTTCATTTTTCGCTTGTGTTTCTCTATTTACTGGCGAGAGTATTTTAATAGTTCCTAAAATCAATTTCATTAGAAAATGCAAAATCTCTGCAACTTTCAGAATTTTAATCAAACTTTTATTTACCTGGAATGTTCTTACGAACAGGCAATACAATTTCTTCGTTGTTGACCAGGCTGCGTCGAATAATCTTATTGTCGTCTACAAATAATAGTATAAATTTAGAATACTATTCTTTTCAATGATAAAATATAAAATTAAAGTGTATATATACAAATATTATACCTGTTACTGGATAGAAATAAAAATTCTCCTCAATAAAGAATCGGGTATATCTTTCCATACAAACATGAGTCGGAATATTATTTTTATCAATAATCATTTCACATACGCCACAAGTATGTAGTTATCTAAAATTCCATAAAATGATTGTAATTTTAACCATATTTATTTGTTTTTATTTTGTTAACCTCAAAATTATAATAAGCTGGATTTTTCTGAGTATGATACTATATATAATTATATTAATCCTGATATTTTTATTCTAGTAAATATGTATTTAAAAAAACCTGTATTTATTTATCATACTTACATCTTCCATGTTCAAATTAATTAGCACTAATTATTGCACGAGAGCGATGTCGCTAAAAGTTGGGTTCAATCCAACTTTTCAGCAGCGTCGCTGGCGACAAGAAAGCAGTCAAAAGTGGAGGAAAATTCGGTCACGTGATCACTCATCGCTGCGACAAGCGACATCATGAAATTGTACCTTAAGACGGAGTCGTAAGAATTTAACCAATCACAGTTGAATGTGAGAAGAATAATTGAATACGATTGGTTAGTTTCTTACGACTTCATCAGTTAAAGGTCATTCTACAATAGAGTCGTAAAGTCGTAAGTCGTAAGAAATTGACCAATCCCAGTTGAAGTTCAGGAGAATAATCAACCTTTAAGCAAGGTTGTGGACCCACACTTAGGCCGGTATTCATAGTCCGATCTTATATTTGAGATCGTCTTAAGTTCAAGCTTAAAATGCTACGCAGCTATTTGATTGATTGAATGAGGTCTTAAGTCAATCTCGGACTTAAGACGATCTTAAATATAAGATCGGACTATGAATACCGGCCTTAAGAATTTACTCTGGCCCCAAGACAAAAAAGAATGTGAAATCGCAACTACGTTGCTGGAGAGGGAATAAGTATGGATCCACAATCTTGCTTTAAGTGACGGAGTCGTAAGAAATTAATCAATCGAATGTGAGAAGAATAATTAAATGCGATTGATTAGTTTCTTACGACTCCGTCAGTTAAAGCAAGATTGTGGACCAAGGGTAATGTCACAGTTTAACCAGTTACGACAGTAGACAAAAATCAGTGTCCTAAATTACTAATGCGCATGCGCGAAAAATCCAATCAACGATATGACGACATTGTCGATTTATGTTACGTCTGGTTATGTTATTATATGGTCCATATTCTGAATTCTCTTTTATCGATAAAAGTGCCTCTAAAAGTGACTCGTAGCCAATCAGAAGGCTTATAAGCCTCGGAATATGGACCATAGTGAATAGGTTATAAATAGATTATGAATAGCTATATAAAATAATAAAAAAGTAATAAAAATGGGTGGATATGCTTGCGCGATCAAAAACTGTAAAAACGTTACAAGTATAAAGGGAATTAGGTTTTTTTAGATTTCCGAAAGATTCTCAAAGATAAAATTTATTAATGTTATTATATATATGTTATTATATTATATATATATATAATATATAAATGTGTTATTATATATATATATATATATATATGTTATATATTATATATATATATATATATGTTATATAATACGACAGTAAATAAATTACACTCTTGTTAGAAAGATCTTTGTAATTTTAATTATGTAGCATCAAACTTATTATTAAACTGTGCTTATTGTCAATTAAACTTAACTTTATAATTCTTATTACTTTTTATTTAAAAATACTAATTTTCACATGTTTTTTAGAGCTCAACTATGATTAAAATTTTGTAATAAGTATATAGAAACACTTTTGGAAAAATTATATAATAATTACAGGATTTGTAGTGAACATTTCACATCTTCAATGTTTTTAAATTTGGCGCATTTTCCAACCAAGAATATGGCGATGAGTCATGTGATTTATACATCGCAACATCAGGGTGCCGTCCCATGGACATCGAAATAATCGGAAAACGGAATCGGAAAGGTGGAATGGTGGGGAGCTAACCAATCGGCATCATTCCGTTCCGCTTTTTCACAGCTGGGCTTCCCATGGTGATTATTTTTTGGAACAGACTTCGGCGTAATGTGCGTAAATTCAAATATCTAACTGTCACTTAAGAGAGAGTGTTGTGATAAATTTGCCGTTTTATATATTTTGATTAAAAAAGGGGAATGTGATGTCGTCTGTAAGTATTATAATTATGATATGTATGCTGAGTTATGTTAGATTATAATGTGAATTTAATAATAGAAAGAGTCATACATTTCTAACTAACATTCCATATAAAATATGCTTATAGTAGTTAAAATTTAATTACTTTACTTATTTGTATGATGTCATTTATTTATTATTATTAGACAATAAAATGTGGCTACTGCGGATGGGTGTTAAAAATGAATGTTCTTTATCCACATTCCTATTTTGCCAATTACAACGATGTATGTTATGTTCTAAGTATTGATGAGGCTGGAAAAATTCTTATGATAAGTATGAAAAATTGTACATAATATTTTAGTATAATATTTTTAATTATATATAGTTATGTTCAATATTGAGCATAATGAAAATTTTTTTTTGTTTATATTGTATAAAAATACTATTGCTAATATACTATATATAATTAAAAATACTATACTAAAATATTATGTAATTTTTCATACTTATCATAAGAATTTTTCCAGCCTCATCAACACTTAGAACATAACATACGTTGTAATTGGCAAGATAGGAATGTTGATAAAGAACATTCATTTTCAACACCCATCCGCAGTAGCCATATTTTGTTGTGTAATAATAATAAATAAATGACATCATACAAATAAGTAAAGTAATTGAATTTTAACTACTATAAGCATATTTTATATGGAATGTTAGTTAGAAATGTATGACTCTTTCTATTATTAAATTAACATTATAATCTAACATAACTCAGCATACATAATTACAATACTTACAGACAACATCACATTCCCCTTTTGTAATCAAAATATATAAAACAGCAACTTTATCACAACACTCTCTCTTAAGTGATAGTTAGATATTTGAATTTACGCACATTATGCCGAAGTCTGTTCCGAAAAATAATGGGAAGCCCAGCTGTGAAAAAGCGGAACGGAATGATGCCGATTGGTTAGCTCCCCACCATTCCACCTTTCCGATTCCGTTTTCCGATTATTCCGATGTCCATGGGACGGCACCCTCAAAGGTGCCGACGCTACTGTCGTAACTGGTTGAACTGTGATATTACTATCTTAGATGTTTTTATGTTTTATATACGTACATACCATAGACTTATATAATAGATCTCGCCAACCGTGAGAGCAACCTACGCTGACACAAGAGTGAGAGAGCAATAGCTGGAGTTGTGCTCTCTCTGTCTAAATGTGATAAGGTGGGGATAAAGAAGAGATTAAGATAGAGTAGGTTAGGTTAGAAGTTAGAAGAAATAAGATGCCTTCTCCGCTTTCTCCGTCTTCTCCCACTCTCTCTCAAATGTGAGAGAGAGCGGACGACTCCATCACTATCTCTGTCCTTCCATGTCGGCGTGCGTGCGCCCATAAGATGGCGAGGTCTATTATATAAGTCTATGGTACATACTTTCTCAGTCAGTCTACTTTTGTAAAGAGTCGTTAATAAGACAAAATAATATAAAGAGATTCACGATAACCTGCGCATACATTAATTCCAAATAGTAGCAATAACCACAACCTTTTTATTCTGAATAAAAAAAAAATGCCCGTCATTCCAGCCGACTCTTAAATACTATTTGTATATCAAATACTATTTGCACGTGCGTGTATGTGTGTATGTAGATATGACAGCTACCGAGCTGTAATGTTCCGATAACGTGGGCGTATATGATATATATATAAATGCGCGCGCGCGTGTGTGTGTGTGTGTGTGGTGCGTGATATTTTGTGTTTTCTCTCGATTGAATCGCGATTACCGGCTCGTATGATCCTTTTTCAAAATTTCGTCTTTCCAGATACAGTCGTTTTACTTACGATTTTTCAAATCGTCATAGTCGGTTCTTCTGTTTTTTTTCTTTTTTTTTATTTTGGCATCCATGCATAAATCATGTATTAATACATGCAACGGACACTGCATCATGCAATAATATTGTTATTCAGCTCTCGATGTAAAATTCTTTTTAATTATGGGTAAGTTTGTGATAACTGAGCTGTTTCGTGAAGGATAGTTATGTACGTATGTTTTCGTAGAGGATTCTATGGAAGCACAAAAGTGGCAGCAACATTTGTCCCTGCTACGAGAACAATATGTTAATTTGTACAATTCAAATATAGAACTGCAAAAGGAATATGCTATTGCTACAGCTGAGAAGCAAGAGAGTGGATTTGTTAGTAGACTTCTAGCAACTATAGCATCTTTATATTGTCAACATCGTTACAGGTATCTTATATATAACTTAAAACTTTGTATGTTTTTAAAGAATTATATAACATTTATAATAAAAAAATGTTATCTTAAAGCTCTATCTTTCAGTGATATAAATATAAAATTGATTGATCAAGAAATACCAGCACATAAATTTGTATTGTCTGCCAGGACTGATTTTTTTAGTGATGCAGCTCTTGTTGAAAAATCTGTTTTAGGTAATATATCTGTTTATTTTTTTCATTTATGATTATTAATATATTATATTTATTGTAAAATTGTTTGTAGATTGGAGCAATTTAAATAGTACAGTAGCATTAGTATTGTTAAAATGGATTTATACAGGCAAGGTATCTCAAGAACATTTAACATTGGATTTAATGAAAGCAGCAGCTGGCTTTCAATTGTCAGAAATGGTAGATCAATGTGAAAGATATCTGATTGGAACAGTGGGATTGAAGGATTGTGTGGAATTATATGCAGCAGCTGAGGAATTGGGCGCTTTAAAATTAAAGGAGCATTGTAGTTCTTTAATTTCAGCACATTGGGTAATTACATTTCAACTGTAATAACAACATTATATATGTGTTTTATATATATATATATATATATATATATATATATATCTGAAATAATCAGAAATATATAACTTATAGGAAGATTTAACAGGCGAAGATTTCAAAGAGATGCCAGGTTCTCTGCTATATAAATTATTACAAACTAAGAGTAAATATCCTTTACATGCAGCGGTACGTTTGATGCGCGAAGACGTTGTGTTTCTATACTTAGTGGAAAATAACGCCGAGGTGAGTCTCTTTTTTTTTCCTCTTTATAATATGATAAGAAGTTTCTTTCTCTTTTTATAATAAAATTAAGAAATCTAACATGATGTAATATGCTTGAAATAAATTTTACTAAATTAATTAAAATTAAATTTATTATAATACAGACAATTTTATATATATATACACATAGGGTAATTCATATAAAGTGACCGATGTGAATAATAGCTAAAGTTGAAGAGCTATAAAAAAATGTTTAAATTAAAAAATGTTTGACATAGAGAGGGACATTGCATGGTACAAACGATATTTTTATAGATGAAGGTATTAAGGAGATTTCAAGATCAACTTAATTTTTTTAAATAGAATTCCCTATTTTTTATTACATATAAATATCTTGTAAAATATTCATTTTTCGATTATCTTAAAGAAAACAATTATCTCTGTGTCAAACATCTTTTGGTATAAAAATTTTTTCATAGCTCTTCAACTTTAGCTAATATTCACATCGGCCACTTTATACGAATCACCCTGTATATATACAGGGTAGTCCATGTAAAGTGTTACAAATTTATATCTCAGAAACGAAGGAATTTAGGGAAAAATATTTCAGCCATAAGTTATATGGTTTCAAAGAAGACATAAGCCATTTGTTTGACCTTAAAGAGTCACCTGAAGGTCACGTGAAGGTCATCTCTAACTTTTTAAATAGGACACCCTATGGCTGGTATTCATAATCCGATCTTATATTTAAGATTGTCTTAAGTCTGGTCTTGACTTAAGACCTCATTCAACCAATCAAATAGCTGCGTAGCATTTCAAGCTCGAACTTAAGACGATCTCAAATATAAGATCGGACTATGAATACCGACCTATATGCTTTTGCATATTCTTCTAGCCACGGTCTTACATACAGGTCTGGAAACTCAGGCCTTTTTTAGTGGTGGGGGAGGTCTCACTTAGTGTGTCCGTTGTCGGGAGTTCATGACTTGCCTGCTAGGTTCGCTGCGATCTAAAAGTTGCAATGCGAGACGTATGTTAGAGAGAGACCGACTATTGCCTTTTATCTTTGTCTCTCTCGCACGTATGCGACTTCTAGATCGCAGGGAACCTAGCAGGTAAGCCATGAACTCTCGAAAAACGGACACACTAAGTGAGACCTCTCCCACCACCGGAGTTTCCAGACCTGTATGTAAGACCGTGCTTCTAGCTCATCTCGAGAACTTTCCAAAACACTATAATTAAGTTAGTTTTCATTAAATACTTCCCGAGTTATAAGACTTGAAATCATTTCTTAATTTTACATAAACATAAACCGTAAAATATCTTGTAAAATTTTCATTTTTCAATTATCTTATCTTAATACTTTTATTTACAAAATAATAAGAGGAATCAATAGGTGTAAAGAAAACACATATTTATTATATTTTGAAAGAAAAAAATTAATTTGCAATTAACACATCTTTTTTCGAAACAATTATGTGTTCTTACACTAATTGACTCCTCTCATTATTTTGTATATAAAAGTATTAAGGTAAGATCGAAAAATCGAAAAATGAATATTTTACAAGATATTTTACGGTTTATGTAAAATTAAGAAATAATTTCAAGCCTCATAATTCGGAAAGGACTTAATGAAAACTAACTTAATTATAGTGTTTTGGAAAGCTCTAGAGATGAGCTACAAGAATATGTAAAAGCATATGGGGTATCTCTATCGACATATATAATGGACTGAGCATTGCGATAGCCAGACGAGCGCCCGCTATAGAGAGAGAGATACTACATGGGAGGCCTATGTCTGTCTCTTTTGCTAGTATCTCATTGGTAAGTTTGTTTCCCGCCTCGATGGACGGGAACCAAAGTTACCAATGAGATACTAGCAAAAGAGACAGAATAGGCCTCCCATGTAGTATCTCTCTCTCTATAGCGGGCGCTCGCCTGGCTATCGCAATGCTCAGTCCATTATATATGTCGATGGGTACCCATTTAAGAAGTTGGGGTGACCTTCAGGTTAGGTTAGGTTAGCTGACTCTTCAAGTCAAACTAATGGCATCATCTTATGTTCCCCTTGAAACCATACAACTTTTGTCTCAAATATTTTTCTCTAAATTGCTTCATTTCCGAGATATAAATTTGTAACACTTTACGTGGGTCACCCTGTATATATATATATATATATATATATATATATATATACACATATATACATATACATACATATGTACATACGTACATATGTACATACGTACATATGTACATACATACATACATACATACATACGTACATACGTATATACATACATACATACATATATAGAATATATTTCATACAATATATTAATATAATATGAAAATATTATATTATTAATACATACAGAGACTTAACATACATGAAACTGTTATGATTCTGTTCATTATACTTTTTTAAATATCTTAATATATATTATCAATTCATATCTTAACAGTTCACAAGTTTGAATGATAAGTACTTGTATGCTCAAAGTATATCTTTGTCATAAACATTAGATTATAAATAATAGCTTTTCAACATGTTTAGTTTATTTTTTCATTTGCTTGAAAATATTCACAGTATTTTTGCTAGTAAAAGAACGCAAATTATTTAAGTTACTTAATTTTTTACATTATAAATTATTTGTTAATAAATGTAATTATTGAAGCTCAGACAAAAGAAGGAATTGTATAATTAAACATGTTTCAATAAAATAAACTATCACTATTGAAATTCAGACAAGAACAAAGCTAATAATTTCAAGTGTTTGGTTACTTGAAAATTTCAAATATTAATAGAGGTAATGATTAACTCCAATTTAATAAATTTAATCTAATAAATCAATTTAGTAAATTAACAATTACAATTGTTCACTCCATATAGATTAAGATTCCTGACTCCTTATTAATATTATATTAAATTATGACACCAAAAATAAACATAAATTTTTTATTGTGAAAGATTTTTCATATTATTATTTGCACTTAATAATATAGATTAGTAAAATATATTCAAGACATTTTTTTTATTTATTTGTAGATTAATAAATAGATTAATAAATTTTGATTAATTGTAACTCTGTGCTATCAAATATATTATTGAAGTTGTAATAATGAAAGTGTGAAAAAACTTATCAATTTTGGTATCTCATAAGAAAACAATTTACATGATTTCTTCTAATAATTCAATGTAACTATAAATGAAAGAGCAGCAGCTTTAAAAGGTTTAATAAAATTACTTATAACAAGGAACAATTAATTCAATCTATTATTACATAGGTTCTCTGCTTTTCAAAGTTACATATATAATAATGATTCTAATTTCATTAATAATTTCAGACAAATTTATATAAAAGATATACATTTGTCAAAAGATATATATTGGCTACAATAAGTTTTTGTATATTTGTATATTTATATACTTAAACGTATTAATATATTTTATAAATAAAAGCACTTTAAATCATTTAATTTAAAAAAATTATTATCTATAAGATAATTCAAAATTGACTAGCAGGATTTTTTATTATTTCTTTATGTGAAATATCGATCATTTTACTGTTCTAACTCATAAATAAAAATATAGAGAATCATACAATTAAAATTGTTTAGCAATTCTTTAAAATAAATTAGCTATTTCTAGCTATTCATATTGAACATCAATTTTTGTATTATATGTTTATATTTGCAATTTGTTGTAACGCAAAAATCTACTTTCATTTTCATAATTATCAGAAGAAACTTATTTTGAATACTTATGCTTTGAATATTTTCTTTTAAGTAATACATTGTGTGCTATCAATTGAAAAATTTTACATCAATTTTGCAATCAACAGTGCTAAAATTATCCCATATATTTTGTTAAACATTTCAATTTGTGAGGATGAATTACACAAATGAAAACTACAAAAACAATATTCAGGTGGATGAGTCGGTGCTCCTCTATGTTCACCTACAAAACAACCTTCTTCATAAGCAGTCGCTATAATCTCTTCTTTTTTATCCCATTTTTTATTGACATCATTGTAAACATGAGAAGTATATTTTTGTGGTGCACAATCCCTCTGAACTGTCGTTATTACAGATGCTAAAAGAAAATTTTCAAATAAAGTTACATAAGTTATTCAATAATTGCTCTATCGATATTGTCAGCTTACTTTTAGATTTATATTGAACAGTTTTCTTCATACAAAGTGTTGAAGTTGGACAAAATGTCTGAAATTTGGCACTTTTATCGAAGTGGGTACAAAGCAGATCTATATCTTCGTCTGGTCTTGTCTGTGTCATGAGACATTTAAAACAAAAAATGCCTTCTGTTTGTGCTTGTGAAATATCTATAAATTTTATATTATATTAATCTTTAAGTTTTATTCATTTCTCTCTGATTATAATAAGATATAAAATAGACACTCTTACATGATAAAATACTGATGTATATCATAATCAGATTTGGCTTGAAATTGTACATTTTATTCACAATATTATTTGTAGTCATCAAGAAATTATTTAAATCAATGAGATATTTGTATGATTAATTTATTCTAGTAATAAAATCTAAAACATTTCAAGATTAAAAATTGTTTTTTAATATTTATTTTATCTATATAGTAGTTTACTTATAAATCATTTTTATTATCAAAGATATTTCATATAAATAATTAAATTTATATTTTATGTAAGACATTTTTTATTGTTAAGATAATTATAAAAATAACCACTTTTCATTTTTGATAAACACCTCTTTATTCATTTATTATTATTAATAACTCTCCGATTTCACTATGAAGGTCTTATCTATTTCTATGCTAAGTTTCTAAATCATAATTTTCTGATCTTATTATTTTCTTAATTGGCGTATCAACCTCGTCGATTCTACATGCATGTATCTTCTGTTATCAAACAGCAACACACGATCATGGTACTTGTATGATACACCTATCACAGTATTATGTTTGCACACGTCATGTAATGCATTGTAATGATTTATTTTGCGTTACATGTACGATATGCTCGTTGCCGTTAAATCTTTTCTCCGCCTTTCTCGTGTAAAAACGCATAGAGAACAACTGGACGACGACTGATTACAGTCGGTCGGCTGTATCGCTGGCCACGTCATCTGCCTAGATGATTCTTTAATACTCCTGCATCCTCCTCCATGTATATCAGAAAATAATCTCCATACACTTCCTCTACAAGCGTTTTTTCATACCGAACCGATGCTACTCGTGCCATTCCTGTGATTCGATACCATACCACGACTGCCGCTTGCACGCATATACGCGTACAGGCGCACGCATTGCGGTCATTGTGCACGTGATAGTCAGTGGTTCTCAAATCTCTCAATTTTTTTTAATCTGTTAAAAAAAAGAAATATCTTATATTATTTTTATATTATTTGTATTATATACATGCATATATTTATATATATATATATATATATATACAGGGTGTCCCGCAACTACCGCTCAATATTTTAAAGGTAGATTCTCTGGCCAATTTCAAAACGATTTTTCCTCAGCGAAAATGTCGAGGCACTAATAGTTTTCGAGTTATAAATGATTGAAAATAAAGGGTTTTTCGCAAATTAAGCCTTATGGGAATAAAATATTAATAAAATCACATTCTTTAGTTAATTTTAGGTAGAGTTTACTTTAATAGAATTTTAATTTAAGGCTTAGTTAGAAAGATACATCATGACAAAAATTAGGAATATGCAAAAAATAATGATCTTCTTCGGCATTTTCGTTGAGGAAAAATCGTTTTTAAATTGGTCAGAGAATCTATCTTAAAATATTGAGCGGTAGTTGCGGACCCCTGTATATATATATATATATATATATATATATATATATATACACAGGGTGAGTCATTTTAATGGCCCACCCCAAATATTTCTTTTCCTACCGCTTTGACAAGAAAATGGCTGCATTCAGCAGAAAAAGCTGCTTTGCAACAGTTGTAAAATTCGTGAATCTGATTGGTGTATGCTCTTAGATTCAGCCAAAATTAAAAGCATACACCAATCAGGCTCACGAATTTTACAACAGTTGCAAAGCAGCTTTTTCTGCTGAACGCAGCCAATGTTTCAGACAAAATTGTATAGTTTCAAAGGAGCTATAAGATGGTACCATTAGTTTGACTTTGAAGAGTCATTTGAAGTTCACGTGAAGGTCATTTCAATTTTTTTAAATGGAATACCCTATATATTTTTACACATTCTTGTAGCTCATGTCGAGAGCTTTCCAAAACACTATAATAAATTATTTTTCCCTCGAGTATTTTTTGAGTTATAAGGCTTGAAATCATTTCTAATTTTACATAAACCGTAAAATATCTTGTAAAATATTCATTTTTCGATTATTTTACCTTAATACTTTTATGTATAAAATAATGAGAAGAATCAATTGGTGTAAAGAAAACATATAGTTACTTTTAAGAAAAAATATTTAATTGTTAATTGCAAATTCCATATTTTTTCTTAAAAACAACTGTATGTTTTCTTTACATCAATTGATTCTTCTCATTACTTTGTACATAAAAGTATTAAGATAAGATAATCGAAAATGAATATTTTACTAGATATTTTTTGGTTTATGTAAAATTAAGAAATTATTTCAAGTCTCAGAAATCGAAAAGTGCTCGAGAAGAAATACTTTATTATAGTGTTTTGGAAAGCTCTCGAGATGAGCTACAAGAATATGCAAAATATAGGGTGTTCCATTTAAAAAAATTGAAGTAACCTTCAAATGATTCTTCAAATGACTCTTCAAACCAATGATACCCTCTTATGGGGATCCCCTCGAAACCATACAACTTTTGTCTGAAACATTTTTCACTCTCGGGCTTGGTTTTCGAGATATTCGACTGGATGGATTAAAATGGGCCACCCTGTATATATAATACACTTTATAATATATATTTCTTTACAATAAATGCACATAATACTTATAAGTTTTAAATTAATATTTTATTATAGAATAGATATATAAGAACCAATTGCAAAATCATATGGCGAGCAAAATTACCTGTCTTTTTTTCTTCTCCTTAATACTGACATGAATCTGAATAATTAACTGAATAATTTTTTTTACATTATTTCTTATACAGTTGGCTATATATAATTTTTTGCCGAGTAAGGTCTTTCTAAATCTAATAACTATTTTATATAGTCCAAAATATTCAAAAAATTACCTTTATTATTATTATCATTTATCATAATATATAAATTATCATTTTTTTAAATTCTTTAAAAATTCTTGATATTTTAATCATCTTCAAATATGCATTTAATATCTTTTAGTAACATGTGATTGTTTATACAGCTTCCAAAGGCAGTCAATGCTGTAGATCACAAAGGAGAAACAGCTCTAGAAGTTGCTCTGAAAAGTCGTCAGCCATCTCTAGCTCGCACTTTGGTTGACCATGGAGCAGATCTGAGTGCAAAAGATGCTAGGGGTCTGTCTCTTCTTCATGCAGCAATTTTAAAAGGAGACTCTTATTCGTCTGAATTTATAATTGAACAACTGGAAAACAATAGCAATGTGCAGAAGTTATGTGAACCTCTAAATATTATTGAGGGTGCAAAAAATACATCCGATCTTAAACAACTGGAAGGCTGTACTGCTTTACATTTAGTAGCAAAGCATAATACAGAAAGTATGTTAGCAGTTGGATCAAGATTACTTCAAGCAGGAATTGATCCAAATTTACAAGACCATAGAGGATGGTAAACATAATATTCTTTGGATATAAAGTTTCAAGACTTACAATTACACTTTGAATAATGTAAAGGCTAAACTAAATTATTTATGAAATTTGAAATAGAAGTTATAGTCGCTATGTAATTTAATATTAAATATTATAATTTTGATATATTTATTTATATTTATAGGACTGCACTTCATAGCTGTATCTCGGAAAGAAACGATATGCTATTTAATTTGTTACTCGAGGCAAAAGGTATAGATATAGATGAAACCACAAACGAAGATGATACACCATTGTGTTTCGCAATGAAGACGGATCCCTTCAACGAATACTTTGCGTCTAAATTGTTAACTAAAGGCGCTATACCAAATCCGATCTATAACACTACCGGAGATACATTACTTCATATCTTGACACGAGAATGCAGAGAAGAGGCGGCGCTATTTTTAGTGGATTATTGTAAAAATAACTTAATGAAAATTAACAACGAAGGTTTCACGATATTACATGAAGCATGCAAAGTTGGCTTAAAAGATCTATCTCATGCTTTATTAAAAAACGGATTACCAACTGATGTCGTCACTTTTTCTACTGGTGATACGCCAATTCATTTTGCCATTTCGAATCTATATACAGACATAGTCATTGAATTATTAAATACTTCTAATTTTAATTCGCAATTAACTATTAAAAATAATGCGAACGAAACGCCTCTGAGCTTGGCTATAAAAACACCATTCAAAAAAGGCAAAGATATTGTACTAGCTTTAATAAAAGCTGGAGCTGATGTGAATGAACGTAACAAGGAAGGCCTGACATTGTTGCATCAGGCAATATTAAAAGAAGATTCAGCTACTGCTATATTTCTGCTAGAAAATGGTGCTGACATGAATGCAAAGTGAGTTTATTAAAATTATGAGAATCTATATATTATTTATATGTATATTAATTGCGAGGTCAATATTAATAAATTCGTATTTCAATATGTAGAACAGCTAATGGAGATACACCGCTACAACTGTGTGTACATTGTAGACTGGGCGAAGTGGTAGAAGCTCTTTGTAGACGAGGTGTAGACACTTCAATAGGATGTCCATTATGGGACGCTTTAGAATCTTTTCAGGAAGATACTGCATCAATTTTAGTTAAATACGGAGCGGATACAGATTGTTGGGGTCATGGTCCCGATGGTTGTCAGCAAACGCTGCTACACAGAGCGATCGATGATAACAAAGAGGATATCGCACAGTTTCTGATCAGAAGGTACTTAATGTGTGCATTTTTCATTCAAGGAAACTAAAAAATTAACAAAAAAAAAACTTAATTTTGTACCATGAGTTTTGGTCCTTATCAAGTGAAAATTCCAAATATAAACAAATTATAAATAAATTACAATAACAGCTTTTATTAGTCTATCGTAAATATTGTTTAAATTCTCAGTATCCTTTTGTAAGTTAATCGTGTTGTCAAATTTCTTAATAAAAAACAGCTGTTTAGTCTTTCTCTGCATGTGTAATCGAGATGTTGACATGACGGAAAAAAAATCTTTCACAGTGATCTCATAATGCCAGTTTACTAAGATACTGTAGGTATATAATTTCTCTCTTTCCGTGCACACTTATTGTAATTTATTTACTGTTTATATTTGGAATTTTAGTTCACTTAATAAGGACCATGATCGAAACGATGTGACACATTATTAACCAGTAAATTGCCAGTGTGGTCGAATTATATTAAATTTTTTTTTCTTTTTTTTTTTAATTTATTTACTGGCGACTTTCAAGAATTTATTATTATAAAAAATTAACAATCATAGATTTGTCAGAAATAAGAAAAATTATATTAAAAAATTATTTCAATTTTTAATCTTAATTCATATCACTATAATAGATATTATGATTTAAGATATTGCTAATATTGCATTATTTTGTTTCCTTTTTAAATCACAATTTATATCGCAGCGGATGCGATTTGAATGCTCCGAGACGACACGGTCCAAATGGTGCCGGTGGAGATGAGGCAAAAGACGAATGTACACCATTACATTTGTGTTGTCAATGGGGACTGGAGCAAGTTGTTCAAACGCTGATCGAACACGGAGCCGACGTAAATGCTCAAGACGCGGAGGGAAAGACTCCTGTACATGTAGCGATACAGAATCAGCATTCGCAGATAATATCTCTTTTGCTGTGTCACCCGAATATAGATCTGAACAAGAGAGATAAGAGAGGGCTTACGCCATTCGCGACCGCTCTAACAGTCCGTAATAACAAAGCCGCGCAAGCGATATTAGAGAGATTACCTAAAGCGGCCGAGCAATACGACAATAAGGGCAGAAACTTCTTGCATACTGCCATACAGAAGGGTGACATGGAGAGCATTTTGTTTTTATTATCGATACAAGTACTTGAGTTTAATTTACATAAATTGTAATGCAATGGAATGTAAAGAATTGTAATTATTACAATAGTACTATTTCTTTTATCATAGGTAGATGTAAATTCGAGAATACATGATGTTACACAAACACCTCCATTGCATCTAGCCGCTATGTCAGGAAACGAGATGTTAGTGCGAAGTTTAATATTAGCAGGTGCTCGTGTTAATGATACTGATGCAAACAGAAACACCGCGTTACATGTTGCGGCTAAAGCAGGACATGCCACTGTTGTCTCCGCGCTATTGCAAGTAAGACAAATTATTCAATGCAAAGAATCTCAAACTGAAAGTGTATCTAATTTAATGCATTTAAGATATCCTATTAAATTATCGATCATTTATTGTATAGAACAATATTAACTTTGATGCGGTGAATGCAGACGACGATAATGCGTTGCATGTAGCTGTAAGAGAAGGTCATGTATCAGTAGTACGGACGTTATTGACCGAATGTACGCTGGACGCGGAAGCTGTGAATCTCAAGGGCCGTAATCCTCTACATGAGCTAGCCAGATGCGCGAGAGATAATGCTGCAACGATATGTGATCTATTTTTAGAATGCATGTCGCAATATCCAGTCAATAACGCAGGTATAAGAAAACAATAAATTTTTTGTTTTTCAAAAGACTAAAATTCTGGAAAAAAAAGCTTGCATTTTTTTTTCATGAATGCATATATTACATAAGACGTATATGACCTACAAAGTTTTTATTTCAGATTTAGATGGAAACACACCATTGTTGATTGCATATATGAAGGGTAATGGCAATCTTTGTAGAACATTAGTAAAAGCTGGTGCATGTTTAGGTTCAATGAATAAAGATGGAATCACAATTTTTAATTATCAAGTAGCGACGAAACAATTATTATATAGATTGTTAGACTCTTTAACGCAAGAAGCACCATGGTCTGATAAAGATTGCTGTTTAGAATGTGGAACGAAATTTTCCCTCACAATGCGCAAGCATCATTGGTATGAATAAAATTTCCATTCCAATGACAATAATTGAATATATCAATCTTAAATTGACACTTTTCATTGTATTGTTTTCTTTTTTTAGCCGCCACTGTGGACGAATTTTATGTAGTAAGTGTTCAGGTCAAGACGTGCCGATTTTGAAATTTGGTTTAAACAAGCCAGTACGCGTATGCAACATATGTTTTGATGTATTGCTGGGTACTGGGTCTCTTCAATCTTCATAGTTAAGAATTTATATATAAATATTAATCATATATAAATATTAATCATTCCGATGATTTTTATATGAAAGAGTAAAGCAAATGTACATGAACTGAATCGAAAGTATGTGCATAATTGTATGTGCATCATTGATATTTTATGTATCCATTGTATACACATGTTCACATTAAGATTTGTTAAATTATCTCATAGAATTGAAATACAGATAATGAAGAGACTGCACATTGATGTAATTTTTATTTCTAGTAAGTTAATTTTTTATTGCTAGTATTTGAATATTTATACAATGTCTGAGAAATTAAACTTTAACATGGCAAATAACCATTGGCTTTTTATAGGAATACCATATAATTACTTAAGCTTACTAAATAAAGTCTTTGCGGCGCAATGATCTACACATTGCACATAATCAATAAGTTCCTCTAGACAAGTTTCTTCTGTATGGGATCTTGAATTAACACGATCATTGCATGTAGTCAATTTCTGTTGTAAATTGCTGCATTTTTCTTCTTTAGAACATTGTTCCTATGGTAAGAAAAATTGTTAGAATTAAAATAATCATATACAAAGTAATGCTTAAATTAATTCCTACTTTATTAATAATGATAAAATTATTAGTAATAACTATATAATAACTAATTATAGTAATTTGAATTTATTGGTTAATATGACATATATATATATATATATTTTATATTCTTTTACATATAAAAATATAAATATAGAGGAAATATATATATATATATATTTATATGGATGTTCTTTGGACATCTTTCGGACAAATGTACTGTTAAGGTATTAATTCCGATTAACTTATCAAATAATACTCATAGTATATATGTGTGTGTGTATTGATATATATGTATGATATATATGTATCCTAACAACACACATGTTCAGAAGATTTCTAAAGAACATCCAGAGGATATCTGGATGTCCTTTGGACATCTTTCAGACATGTATATTGTTAGAGATTCATTCCGTTTAACTTATCAAATAATACTCATGGTATTTCGTGAATACAGATAAAATAATTTATTATTTATTCAATACAGAGAAGAAAAAAAAATGAATTGTATAATTAGATTTTATTTACTAAACAATCTTGTCAAATCAAAATGATCAAACTTTAATTGAAGTAATCCTATTAGTAGAAGCTTACAATTAAATTTAATGATTTTCTTACTTCGAAAAACAATGTGTGTATATATTTGCATCCCCTTTCAAAAACAATATTATATAATGATTATATCACTTACACGAAGTACTTTTTGCGGATCTACCAATTCTTCTTCTCCCTCATCGGCCTTCACTATCGGCAGGTAACGTTTGAAAAAATTTATGATCGGCATTTCTTTAATTTCGAAGAATTTCAGTATTTGAGACTAATTAACTTATTCTTCTGCAAAAGCTCCAAGATAACTACCAATAATAACCATAAAATCTAAAATTTTATAGAGAATAATCACATTGCAATTTATTCGAATGAGTCGATTGGACGCTTCCTATATTACGTTGACCAATCAAAATAAAGACACTTTGCTCCCTTTGATCTGGGAATCGAACAATGGGAGCTTTTCAACAACGACACAGAGCGACACAGCGTATCATTCTGGCCATATTCTGGCTACCATAGACATAGTAAGTATAGACCGAGCATTCATTGTATATAAGCGTTAAGTATACGAAAAAAAAGACAAAAGATGTAGGAGCCCCTCCATGACGAACCGGCGGGAGGAGTTGTGGAGAAATGCTCCCCACTTCTCCGGCATTGAAAAGAGAAAGAAACTCATCTTACATCTTTTGTCTTTCTTTTTGTATGCTTAAGGGCCTATCCAGACAAACTTGCATAAATACATAAGCATATGCATAAGAAAATGGACCAATCGCATGTCTCATTTAAGGACTACTATACTATAGCATAAAATATATACATAATGTCGAAAAATTTTGTGTATCCAGAAAGCTTGCATGGCATATGCATAGTGAGCTAAGCCAATCACGTCTTTTATAGAAAAATCGTGATGAAACATAAATGAACATAAATGTAACATATGCACAAGCAAAAGTAAAGTCACTAGATTTCATATCGTTGAAATTTTATGCATATGTATATGCAAGAGCTAATGCCATTTTATAGGACATTATTGTGACATTGTTTTAGAATATCATCCAGAAATCTATATACTTATTATAATCTATGATTAAATCAGTCAATCTGATTTTCTCCATCGACATATATAATGGACTGAGCATTGCGATAGCCAGGCGAGCGCCCGCTATAGAGAGAGAGATACTACATGGGAGGCCTATTCTGTCTCTTTTGCTAATATTTCATTGGTAATTTTCGTTCCCGCCCATCGAGGCGGGAAACAAACTTACCAATGAGATACTAGCAAAAGAGACAGACATAGGCCTCCCATGTAGTATCTCTCTCTCTATAGCGGGCGCTCGCCTGGCTATCGTAATGCTCAGTCCATTATATATGTCGATGATTTTCTTTAACAACCGGGTATTCAGTTTTCGCTCACCAAGTTATTCCATTGTGTAGGTAAGATTCCTAAAAATAAAAAACAAATAAATAATTTAAAAATATTTCTGTATAATTATAAGATGTGATATACATTTTTATAGCTAATATATATTTAATTTTATCACAATTTACAATATTACATTATATTTACAATATTACAATTTGTTATAAATTTTTATAAATTTGATATATTTTTACAATTTTTTAATATATTATACAATCTTTCTATGCATATAATTATAAATAAATATAGTGATTGTCGTATTAAATTCACTAATTGCAAACACATTGTTGATTACATATTTTTACATTATTACATACATTATACATACATTATTATTGATTATATATTTATACTTTTCTATAATCGATTTATTAGGAAAATAATAATAAAAAGTACAGTTAGAAATGCTAATTTAAATGTCTAAGAAAAAATAGTGCGATCAATACAAAAATAATTGTAAAATATATTTACAGGGTTCAACAATATTTCAGAAGAAAGAAAAATACTATAAATACTGGAGTCAGAAGATGGAATTAGAAAAAGTAAATGATCTCACTCAAAAATATGAATATGAATATAATGAAGCCGATACAATTTTAATAGATCTTGTCAAAAATTTTCCTCATTTGTATGATAAAAGTGTAGCTGATTTTAAAAATATACACAAAAAAGATTGTGCGTGGATGAAAATTTCTTCCACGTTGTATTATAGAATATTATATTGTATTATATTATATATTATAGAAGTCTGTCACGAAACGAGGCAAATATTTTATTCTTTGGTAATAAACTATAGTATAATAACACCGGCGATTGTGTTCCGAAATTTATTGGCAATTGCCAATATTGACAATGAATTTCGAAACGCAGCTTTATGATTGGTCGATTTCTCTATACATTATGCTTATGCAAATTTGTCTGGATAAGCTTTTATTAAGGCTTTCGCACATGAATTGCCATAACCATAGACATAAAACAAAAACGTAAGCTGAAGAACCAATCAGAATATTGCTTTAGCTTTATGTATTCTAGAAGACGATAGAAATTATGATAAAGTTGGCCATAGACAAAAGTAACTAGGATTCAATCAGTTGAAATCCTAGTTACTTCTGCTTATGGCCAACTTTATCATCATTTCTATCGTCTTCTAGGATACATAAAGCTAAAGCAATATTCTGATTGGTTCTTCAGCTTACGTTTTTGTTTTATGTCTATGGTTATGGCAATTCATGTGCGAAAGCCTTTATGGTTATGATTATGCATATGCTTATGTCTTATGCAAGTTTGTCTGGATAGGCCCTAAGGGTCTATCCAGACAAACTTGCATAGATGCATAACCATATGCATAAGGAATTTGATTGGACTATAAGGGGAGCGTCCCGTTTGACCACGTTGCGATTGACCACAGCCAATCATATCGACCTGTGCCTAGGGTAACCAGCAATGATTAACCAATCAGAGAGTTCTATTTTGAATTGGCCAATTGGCGATGTGGTCAATCGGATGCCACCCACTATAAGCAATAAAATAAAGAATTGAACCAATCAAATTCCTTATGCATATGGTTATGCGTCTATGCAAGTTTGTCTGGATAGGCCCTAACGCTTATACAACGGATGCGCGGTCTATACTTATTGGCCGGTATTCATAGTCTGATCTTATATTTAAGATCATCTTAAGTCTGCTTCGAGGTTGACTTGAGGTAAGACTTCATTCAACCAATCAAATAGCTGTGTAACATTTCAAGCTCGAACTTAAGACGATCTCAAATATAAGAGATATTGCTCTCTCACTCTTGTGTCAGCGTAGGTTGCTCTTATGGTTGGCGCGGTCTATTATATAAGTTTATGGTGTCACCGCATCGACATATATAAAGGTCATTCTACAATAGAGTCATAAAGTCGTAAGTCATAAGAAATTGACCAATCACAGTTGATTATTCTCCTGAACTTCAACTGAGATTGGTCAATTTCTTACGACTTACGACTTTACGACTCTATTGTAAAATTACCTTTATGGACTGAGCATTGCGATAGCCAGGCGAGCGCCTGCTATAGAGAGAGAGATACTACATGGGAGGCCTATTCTGTCTCTTTTGCTAGTATCTCATTGGTAACTTTGCCCATCGAGGCGTATTATATAACATATATATATATATATATATATATATATATATATATAATAACGTAACGTTTTTACAATTTTTGACCGTGCAAGCATATCCATCCATTTTTATTACTTTTTTATTATTTTATATCGCTTATTCATAATCTATTTATAACCTATTCACTAAAATAACATGACATAAATCGACAACGGGTGCTTTCCATCTATATACGTTTGTGTTAGCTTGTGTCAACTTATGTTAACTGGAGTTAGTAACCTTAAATACAATAAATGGAAAGCATTTTATGCGCAAAAGTTGATGCGCACAATTATGTACATCAAACATAAGAGAGCATAAGAGAAAAAATTAATTTCACGTACATATAAAATATTTTGTACATAAAAATTATAATTTCATAATATAAATATATATAAATATATATATAAATAAAAAATATATATATAAATATATATAAATATATAAATATATAAAGATATGTAAATTTATAATCATATTTTATATATTCTACATGTATATATATATATATATATATATATATATACATATATGTAATTAAAATATTTATTTTTGTAAAATCTCTATTTCAATATAATTTAATAATAAATAATATTTTTCAAACTTTCTCATGCGGCCAGACTTTAACCACACTTGACTCACCTCTTAAGCAGAGTCAATGGAAGTTGACTTGTGTCATCGACTAAAAGCGACACAAATGTAATGGAAAGCAGAAATGGTACTTGAAGTCACCTCGTGTCGACTTGTGTTACTAAATGGAAAGCACCCAACGTCGCCATATTGCTGGTTGGATTTTTCGCATGCGCATTATAGTAACTTAGGACCCTGATTTTCGTCTACTGTCGTAACTGATTAAACTGTGGCCATAGTGTCTCTATTTGAAGCGTTTGATTGACCAATCAAAGGTAAAAGAAGTAAAGATTTCTTTAACCTGATTGGTCAATCAAACGCTTCAAAGCATTCTCAGCGTTTCTTTGACCACAGCTATAGGTCCATATTCTGAATCCTTTTTTATTGATAAAAGTGCTCCTAAAAGTGGCTTATAAGCTCTTTGATTGGTTGTAAGCCACTTTTAGAGACACTTTTATCGATAAAAGAGGATTCAGAATATGATCCATAGTCCATGTTTTAGGCTGGGAACATCATCCGAATGCTCTCGGGTATCATTTTATCCTTGTTAAACCGAATGTTAAACAAAAATAAAATGATACCCGAGTACACTCGGATGATATTTCCGAACGCAGCCTTATTATATATGACAATATTTATAATTTAAATGTGTTTAGAAATAAACGCGAGTTTGACTGTAAAAAGAAAGAAGGAAAGAATTGCTTTGATACAATATAATATAATAACGTAGGAAAGACACAATTTATATATGCATATCGTTTATACGAATATAAATTCGCGCGTTATTGTAGAAGAATATATATGCGCTTATTTTCTCCTACATTCATAGATAAAATTCGCGTTATTTCCGAGCTTTTTCTTAGAACTCATTCTAATGAATACGACACAGTGATGAACATATTTCTTTCTCTCCACACACTACATTTCTTTCAGTTTTATGTTATAACTAATTCGTATTTATAGATTGCATGCATTGACACAATGCCCACATTTCCGCGAGATCTTATCAAATACCTTGCTCATGAAAGTAGAGGCGAGAGATATGCAACTCATTTGTTTCCCAACGATGCCAGATCCAGAAAATAAAACCGGGATACATGAAGCTTGGATTCCATCAAATTTTGTTCGAAATTTATAAACAAAAATTTATAAAAAACATTTATAAAAAAAAAACAGCTCGTCAATAATTCTTGAAATAACCAAAATGAAACGGTTTTATGCGTTCGTGAAATATCTATCTGCCAATTATTTTGACGACAGCGTGATCCGCAAAGTACATCAAATATTTTTCGCCGCGGAATACGAAACCATATGACGTCGAAGCAGGCACGTGGATATCGTTAACCATTAAAATATACAGTGCGTATATGTATACATACGCATAAAAAGGCTGAACGAATCAAAACACTTAATAGTAATTATAATTAGAAAGAAGTTAAGAAATATAGAGAAAGAGAGAAAATGCTTGAATTTGAAAAAATGAAGGAATGATCTTTCGTGATGTAATAAAATTGCGATACAGAAGAAATCGCGCTCGCGTAACGTTCGCCTTGAATTGCCGCGCTGTTATATTCGCCTTTTCGCAAATTTTCACGGCGTAGGGGAATGCGCAAAGTGCAGCTCGCGTGCGCAAACACGCTCGCAAGTACATACGTTCACTGTTATTCACTCGTGCTCGTCAGCGCCGAGAGTCGACAGTCGAGAGCATCGTGCATGTCGTCGAGCGCACACGCGAGACTTGTCGGCACGTTTCTTGCCGCAGAGCTGTCAATGGTTCCGACGAAGACCGTCGAGAGGTTCGATAACTAAACAAAGACGCTGGCCTCGCTCGCGCGGTCCGCGCTATCGTTGGTAGAAAAAAAACCGCAACGTAACTGAATAAGGGTCTAGTCTAAAGGTTCTAGTTGAAGACGGAGAGAGAGAGAGAGAGAGAGAGAGAGAGAGAGAGAGGGCGAGAGTGAGAAGGAGTGGCGAGGAGAAAGGAAGACGGAGAGGAAAAGAGAAGCAACGAGAGAGTGAGATTCTCTCGCTAGTTCGGCGTAGCTCGCGATCGAAGGATGAATGCTTTAAACGAAGAATCCTACTAGGCGAGAGACGTT
Source organism: Camponotus fellah (assembly GCA_030586385.1). Classification (NCBI taxonomy): domain Eukaryota; kingdom Metazoa; phylum Arthropoda; class Insecta; order Hymenoptera; family Formicidae; genus Camponotus; species Camponotus fellah. The sequence goes on along the minus strand of JAPIVC010000494.1, from coordinate 60,257 downwards.
TTCAATGGATCATCGTCGCGACGGTAACTTGGTTTAAAAAAAAAGTCGAGAAGCACTTTTGAGGTTATGTGTTGTTGAAAAAACGACGTACTGTCCGCTCTCGCGCGCGATAAAACGACCGTACGAGCGAAACCGGAGGGACCGCATCGTAAGTCTGTGATTGAGATGCGTTTTCGAATCTAATTAAAGATGCCGTATCGATAACGCCACTCGGGGATCATATCGATCCGATAGTAAGAACTGCTTTGCATCTTCTCGATGAGAAGTGCATTTTCGTGCAACAATCTATGAAGTTGTCAAAATTACGCGCGACTGTTATTTTTAACGCAATTATAAGGCGTACAGTGAGAAACAGGAAAAGAGGAAGAAATCATTAAGAATATTCGTTGATGGTTTGTAAAATTAGTCATCTCTAATAATAACGTGATAAGTTTATGGTTATTGAATAATCGGATTGTCTAATCACGCTGATTGTTGATGTAATCAAAATATATCGAACATTTAATACCTTGACAACGAATTCGCTATTTTTGTAACTAAAGTTAATTATTTCTAAGTGATACACGAAAGATAGTGATGTGCGAAAATTGTGTTACGCCGATTTGCATTTCTGTTTATAAGGATGTATGTAATTTGTTTATGTGTTGATAATCACAACTTACTCCTTATTCGAAGAATGTGAATAAATTTTGAGTCGCACCAATTAACATACATTTATCATAATATTGATATTGTTTATAAAACTTGATTAAACGTTTACAACAGAAGTTCACATGAATGGATGATGCTTGGAGGCAATGAACGGCATGGAGAGACATGGTCACGGACATGGACATTCACACGCGCATTCGCATCGTCATCGCCATTCTCATGGCAGTTCTCAGAGTACGCCGCAAAACTCGAGCCAACCGCCTTCAAAACATAGCCACGGTCACGTAACACACACGCAGAAAGATACAGCTGTACCACAAGTGACTCAAAAGCAAAGGAATTACAAATTATTGGTCGATCCATTTTTAGTTAAGGGTGCAACAAAACTGTGTAGATATGATGGAACTGTTCCAGGAGATCCGACGTATCCGCAGGTTCAGCCTCGAGATCCCAGATCGCAATTGACGAGGATCTGGACCAGACTTGAACAACTTGATTTACCTGTACCTAGATTTAAAATTGATTCAAATTATTGTGGAGAACCTCCTCCTCTGGAAGTAACGTTTTGCCATTTAAATGATAATATTGATAAAACATTTTTGACAAACATGGTTCAAAAATTTGGTTCTATAGAGGAACTTATTATTTATTATCATCCAATAACCAATAAACATCTTGGTATAGCAAGAGTAGTGTTTGAATCGACCAAGGCATCGAAGGCATGTGTGGAAAAGTTGAATAATACATCTGTGATGGGAAAAGTGTTGAGGGTTTTTTTGGATCCCTTTGGGGAAGAGTGTAAGAAAATGTTTGAGGAGTTGACTACAGAGAAAAAACCGGAAAAGAAGGTAGAGAAAGAAGTGATAAAGCCTGAGATTGAGCAAGAAAAACATCAAACACCAGTGGACAAGGTTTTACCTGAGGAGAGGGAAGACTTTAGAAGTAATAAAAAAGCTGTTCTAACTGTGGACAAAAACAGAGAGCCATATGTAGAAAATTCAAGGTATAACAAATATAGGGATTATCCTACACCAAGCGGTAGCACAGGTAGTGACTTGGGTTATGGAACAGCGCCCAGTGAACTGAATTATTCTAATAATTATTCTCAAAACTCTACTCCTGCCACAAATTATGATTTTTATTATGGCAATTATCATCATCAACCTCCAAGTAGCTACTTAGCTAGCATACCACAAAATGTATCGCAAAATATACCAGTCCAACAAAATTCAAATGTCTGGTGGAGTAGCAACTCTGGAACAGCGGGGTATACACCTTCAGCATCCGTTTGGCCAATTCAACAGCACGCAACAAATTTGGACAGTGCTAGTTCTAATATAACACAGATTAGTAATAAGACTTCCAATGCAAAACTGCATCATACTCCTAAAAAGGAAAAGGAAAATCAGATTGTGATGAAAAATGCGTCGCGTGATTCTCCTGTTGAAACTCGCAAAACTTTAGATTTAGATACCAGAATTGCTATGTTACTAAAGGATAAAGCAGGTGGAATGGCGCCTCCATTTTTACAATTTGGTAGTGATTCCGAAGATGACAAAAAGTCTTTACAAGATGACAATGAAATGTTATCAGAGCCACCCAGTCCCTTCCTATCACAAGAAATTTATAAGCAATGTTTTGAGAAAATGGTAGAAAGAAATAAGGAACGAAGAAAAGTTCACGAAAATAGCATTAGTCAATTTTCTGTGGATGAAGATTTGGGTAGTGTTATAAGTTCCAGTGAAGATGAGGCGTTGTTAGGAAGTTATAGTCCAGCACCTGATGACAATGAACCAGAACCACCTAAAGAACCACCTCCACCTCCACCACCTGATGATGATAGAATGTCTTTGAGTCCTTTGAGTTCAGGAGATGAAAAGATTGAAGAAGTAAGTTTATTTATATATTACATTAATTACATATATTTCTACATTTTATATATAAATTTTATATATAAATCTCATTTTATATATAAATATCTTCTTATATATAATTTATAGATAATAATAAGTATATAATTTACAGGTAGCACAAACTGAACCTTCAAGTCAATTATATCCAGCAGCTGGTTATCCAGGAAACCTAACTCATTACCCCTCTAATGATGTTTATAATTGGCCACGACCAGCGCAATATCCTTATCCTTATGGAGCAACTTATTTGCAGAGCCATTATCAACCTACTACAGCTTCTTTCTCAGCAACAGTTGGAAATCAAGGGGCAAATTATTATTCTTCTTTTCAATCGCGGTTACATGCAATGGCAAATTATAGCATCACAAAAGATCCACAGGCAAGATTATTGCATTGCATTGATATAAGATTGAAAATCTGTAAATTTCATAGTTTTTTTTTTGTAGAAGCATGTTTTCTAGAAAAATATTTAAGGTATTTCTATTTAGGGTCCTACAATCAATGGAGTACTGAGCAGAGTAGTGAATGAATTGAAACAAATTCTAAAAAAGGACTTTAATAAGAAAATGATAGAAAATACAGCATTCAAATTATTCGAGGTATGGTGGGATGAAAAGAAGTCAGAGAAGAGCCAAACTCACGGTGTTGGCGAGAATGCTATCGTCAATAGTACGACGAAAGAAGATGTAAAAACACAAGGATTATCGTCTTTATTAGAGCAAGCAACACCGTTAGGACTCAATTATGATGGATTTGGTTTGGGTATTAGAGCTAGCATGCCAAAGATGCCTTCGTTTAGGGTAAGATGATTTTATATTTCATATTTTTTATATTTCATTTTCTCTTCTGATTGATTATTACATGTTTATTATTTCTTTTTATCTGTAGCGTAAGATCAAAGCTCCGAGTCCATTACCGCAGGATGAAGATAGCCGACAATCGGGTCATGCTGACATGGAAACGATTGAAAGCGACAGTGATCTGGATGTACCACCAGCACAAAAAACAAAAAAAGCGATAATTTCTCTTCCGAGCGTCTCTTCCTCGACGTCGTCTTCGTCCTCGTCTCTCGAAAGCAGCAGTGAAGAAATCAGTTCTAGTGAATCTTCCGATAGTTCAAATGAAAGTTCTGATGAAGAAGCTTGCTTTGAGGAAGTATGTATAATATATACAAGAGCGGGAAGATTTTAAAAAATAACAATTGCATCAATTAAAATGGATTTATTTTTTTTTAGCAAGATACAGACAGCCGCATGTCTGATCACAGACCTTTGGCTTGTAATAGTGAGGATCCTGATATATTGATGGAATTCGCAATTCAAAAGTCATTAGATTGCCCCACGCCGACTGGTAGAGAAACGCCAATACCAGATATCAAAATTAAAGATCAAAATTCGAACGAATTCCCTCAGATCGATAATGACAATCTCATTACCTCATTATCTTCTCCTGCGGAGAATGAGAATGTCAAAGAAGAAGAAAGAATTTCTGAGAAATTGCCTAATACGCAAGAAAAGCCGTTCGTTGATGTATGTGAAACTTTGGAAGTGAAAGATGTATCGAGAATCACTGAGAAGAAAGAATCACAGGTTGAAGCGAAACCAGCATCGGAAATAACGCCGATAAAGGAAGAAGTACTACCAGATATGCAAAAGATGGAGAATTCGGCTGCGGAAGCCTTGATGACTCTAGCTGGACGAGATAATATCATACGTCATACAAGTCCGGGTTCTATACAACCTAATATTATCAGAACGCTGCAGACAATGTCAGCGAAATACATCAATGACGAACCTATTTTGAAAGAAAACGAAAAAATTGAAATGTTCAGTGAGATTCCTACAACGGATTCAGAAGAAGAAAGTTTAGAAATCAGAAGATTAAGGTCAGTGATCAATTTAACATAAATTTTTAAGTAATAATTTTTTCTTTGTCTATGTAATATAATGTATAATATAATGTATATAATGTTTATTGTAAGATTATCCCTCTGGAATAACGACAAAATATTTTATATAGATATCAAGCAGAGGCGGAGCTTCGATTAAACGGACAACAGACACCAAGTTCACCTGGTTCTCAAGCTTCACAAGTGTATATGGAACATTCATATTCATTGCCACCTGCACAACCAGAACCCGTAGAACCGGTGATACGTGTACCGCCAGCCTCAGTGAAAGTAAAACATCCGAAAATTGTTAAATTATCGAAATCAAAGGACAAGATTCATAAAGTGGAGAAACAAAAATCCAAGAAATATACAAAAGTGCACAGTCATCAGAATCACGAGGGAGAGAAGGAAAATATCCAGAATGATTATATATTCGATAAGTTACCTAAGCAAATTTTGGAATCGAAAGTCACGTACAAAGAAAGAGATCTTATATCAGAAATGGCTATTTTATATGAGTTTTTAACAAGAGGCATAGATGCGGAAGATGCAGAATACTTGAGAAGAAGTTACGAAGCTCTGTTAGCAGATGATACCCAAGGTTACTGGTTGAATGATACGCATTGGGTTGATCATCCACCAACAGATATACCGAGCCCCGCGAAAAAGAGGAAACGAGATGAGCTTCGATTACATGCAAGTGGAAGTGCTAGAACAGAAGGATATTACAAAGTCGATATCAGAGAAAAGGCTAAACACAAAGTAAAAATCCAGATATTTTAATATATATATATATATATATATATATATATATATATATTTTTTTTTTTTTTAAATAAATTTAATAAAAACATTTTTTATTAAATTTAAAATTTTTACATATATTTCAATATATAATATTGTTTTATATTATACAGCTTTCTTTTATTTATAGAAGTTATATAAGTAATCAAATTTATAAATAATCACAATTTGTTCTTGCAGCACCACTATGCTCAAAGTATACAACGCAGTAATGATGTGGAAGACAGTACTAACTCTTATATCGGAGGAGATAGCGTAATGAACGGTCCAAAGAATAATTCTAAAGCATTGACCGGTAAAATGCAAGCGCTGTCACGTGAAGCAAGAAGTAATCAACGACGATTACTGACAGCTTTCGGAATTGATACGGATAGTGATCTTCTTAAATTTAATCAATTAAAGGTAAAATGTAAACATACAGATTGAGGAAAAAGTATAGAACCCTCTATTTTTCATTACATATTCTTGTAGCTTACCTTGAGAGCTTTCCAAAACATTATAATTAAGTTATTTTTCATTAAGTACTTTTCAAGTTATGAGACTTGAAATAATTTCTTAATTTTACATAAAATAATATCTAAGTCATAAAAGCCATAAATATTTAACTATAAAATATCTAAGTAAAATATTCATTTTTCGATTACCTTACCTTAATACTTTTATGTACAAAATAATGAGGAATGAATTGGTGTAAAAATACACATTGTTATTTTTGAGAAAAAATATGTAATTGTTAATTGCAAATTACATATTTTTTTTTTCGAAATAACTATGTATTTTGTTTACATCAATTGATTCCTCTCATTATTTTGTACATAAAAGTATTAGATAAGCTAATCGAAAATGAATATGTTATTAGATATTTTATGATTTATGTAAAATTAAAAAATTATTTCAAGCGCCTGATAACTCGGAAAGTACTTCACGAAAAATAAGGGATCCATTTAAAAAATTCAAAGTGATTTTTATGTAACCTTGACAACACTCTTCAAAGTCATACTGACGTTGCTATGTAATGCATTACTTAAAACCCTACAACTTTTGTCTGAAACATTTGTTTCTAAAATACATTTTCGAAAGACTTAGGAGTTTCCATATTTTTCCTCACCTTGTATATATTCTCAATATCTAAAATTTATATAATTCATTTATTCTAATGTACACATTTTGTGTTTCAGTTTCGCAAAAAACAATTAAAGTTTGCCAAGTCTGGTATTCATGATTGGGGCTTGTTTGCCATGGAACCAATTGCGGCCGATGAAATGGTTATAGAATATGTAGGACAAATGGTTAGACCAGTTGTTGCTGACTTGCGGGAAGCCCAATACGAAGCTACTGGAATTGGTAGTTCTTACCTCTTCCGCATTGATTTAGATACAATTATTGATGCGACAAAATGTGGTAATTTGGCGAGGTTCATAAATCACAGTTGCAATGTGAGTTATTTACGATTATCTATATTTTTATATTCTTGGACGACTTGTGCATTTATTATACAAAAAAGAAATATGGTGAAAAAATTAAAGTATGAGTTGATGACTCGGTCGAAAAAAATGATCAAAATCCAATATTAATTAATCTTAAAGTGAGAGAGGCAAAGTCTGTGACATGTATTTTGTTATAGTTATCAAATTTTATTTCTTTTAGCCAAATTGTTACGCAAAAGTAATCACGATTGAAAGCCAAAAGAAGATTGTAATCTACAGTAAACAACCAATAGGAGTTAATGAAGAAATTACATACGATTATAAATTCCCATTGGAAGATGACAAAATCCCTTGCCTTTGCGGAGCTCCTCAATGTCGGGGTACCCTCAATTAAATTGTTTATTCTTTTTTCCGTCTTCTACACTTCATCGCGCCCTACTCATATTTTTGTAAATACTTTCCCATGTAAACATTTTATAAAATGCAATGGAAAAAAATACTAAATTATGTTAAGATGCGTTCTTTTTACTTTATTATTATGAGAGCCCTTTTATCCAGTGTGTGATTTAAATATTTGGAAAAACATATGAAGACAAATATATGAACCATCACACACATCACTGTGTGTTAAAATTATTTTTCAACATCTTGTTTGTATTTATTGTCCACCACTGTGAACATTAAATGATAAATATTAAAAAAAAAAAGAACAACACTTGTGTTTAGTGTGCAATTATATTTGCCATTATAAACTGTATATATTTTATATGTATCCTGTACATATATAATTATAACAAAATTTTATATATATTTGTATTTTATTGTATATAAGGTATTATACAATTCCCATTCTATAATATTGATATAAAATGAGAATCCAGTTTTAAACAATTTATTTTTGAAAAACAAATATTTTTCATCGAACAATCAATCCAATTTCTCAACATTCTTTTTCTTCTTTAATTTATTTGGCAACGTCCCTTCTAGGCTGCAATCCGGCCATCAACTGGTAATAGAAATGTAAAGTTTGAGTTTATGCTTCCTCTTGTAGAAACATTTGTGTCTGAATCTTCTTTGAGTATAAGAGGAAGCTACTCTTTTTAAGAATTAGTTGCTTGGAATAATGTTGAGATGGTCTGATCTAAGATATGTAATAAACTCAATGACATATATAACTGGACCAAGCATTCAGAGAGGGGTGAAGCCGGAAATTGGCATTTCCCTGAACTTAGCACCCCTATTTTGAGTTTTTTAATTTTTTTTTTAATCATTTGTAATTCGTTTGTAGATGATTGTAAGGTTAATTAGAACGTTTGTGAGATCTCTGTAAATTATAAAAAATTAAAATGACATTAAGTTAGCGCCCTCATTTTTAATTTCAATTCTATTTAAGTTCTACAAAGGATCGATGCGGAATCGTTTGTGAGTCATGAAGATACTAATTAAAACGTTTGTGAGAAAGCCGCTTCTTAAATAAAAGCCAAAAACCATGTCTGAAAATTTCTGGAGAAATGACGAGAAGTTAGCTTTCCCGTTTTTAATTTCAATTTTATTTAAATTCTGCAGAGGATGAATCAACGCGAAATCATTTGTGAGTCACGAATATACTAATTAAAACGTTTGTGAGATCGTCGTTTCTTCTTCTTCTTCTTCTTCTTTAATTTGGTTGGCCACGTCCCTAGAAGGGTGTACTCCGGCCATAAACAGGTATACTTAGTAAAGATTGGAAACTTGTTTTCTTTGTGGTTAATAAGTAGATGTCCTCAGAAGAGAAATCTGGCTGTCTGAGAAGATATTTGAATTGAACTGATTGGAGTAATATTTAATGGACTAGGATTGTTAAGAAGTTAGATGAGAGATAAGTGTAATAAGGGGAAATGAGAGAACTATAAGAGGAAAAAGTGAACGATGATCAATGAAGAAGATTGTGAGCTAAATTTGAATGCCAATTTTCTTGATAAAGGAAAATATGGAATTTACGACTCCGAGGGTAGGTTTCCACAAGATTTCTTGTATTTCTTGAAACGGGGGTTGAATTTTATTCTTGTAAAGTTGATTAATTAAGGCGTCTCTAGCTCCAGTAAAGAGAGGACATTGCCAAAAAATGTGATCCACATCCTGGAGAAGATGACCACAATGACACGATGGATCATGTATGATATTACATCTGTGCAAACTTGCATTGAGGGAGTAATGATTGCTTCTAATTCTATTGCAAGTAACGATGGCTTCTCGGTCTGCATCCATGGAGTAGAACCAAGGTTTGGATTGTAATTCAACGAATTGTTGAAAATACTTTTTACCCTTATGAAGAGCTTGATTTTTTAGAATTTTAGTAGATTTTTCCTGGTATATTCTTCTGGCCATGGAGTAGAAATCAGAGTGAGGGATCGGGTCGTTGATAATTGTGCCTCTCGTGATAGCATTTTTAGTTAGGCGATCTGCTGTTTCATTGCCAAGAATACTACAATGAGAAGGAATCCAGATAAGGGTTGTTGTATAGTTGAGTCTATTAATTTCTAATAATTTCTGTCTAATAATATATATGATATAGTTGCATGAATGTCCAAAATTATATGAATTTATAGTATTTAGGACGCTTTTAGAGTCTGAAAAGATCACCGCTTTGGGAATGTGATGATTTAAAATATAGTTTAAGGTAAATAAAATAGCTAAAGCCTCGGCAGAATAAATAGAAAACTGAGAAGGAGCTCTAAACATGAGCTGGACATTAATGGATGGGGAAAAGATTGAGATACCCACAGGAAAATCAGTGTTTATCTTAGAAGCGTCGGTATAGAAAACAATTCTGTCTGATATAGATTGATGATGTATATTCAGAAAGGTAATGGTGGGATACGAAGAGTTCTTTATTTCCTCTGACTGGTTAGAGGAGGTATAGAGAACTTCAGGATTGTGGATAAGTGCTTCGTATAAAACTGAGTACGGAGAGGGGTAATCGAAGTCGGCTATTTGTCTTTTGTATTTAAGCATGTGTCTAAATGAATCAAATAAAAGGAAAGTTTGGCCAGGATCTTTTTTCCTTTTTTTCCTGGTAGAGTACCAGTGTAATTCAGAAAGCTTGTTGAGCAGTATGATGATGAAGGGAGAAGATTTTGAGAATATATCTTGCTGACAGTAGTCTAAACCTCTCTGTCAATGGACCCTCCGCGGATTCAGCCAAGATTACATTGGTGGGAGTAGTTCTCCGAAGACCCAGGCAAAATCTTAAGGATTTGAATTGTATGCTATTCAGTTTGGACATTAAGGAGGAATTGTTATATGGAAAGAGGGAGCATCCATATTCCATAGACCCTCTAATTAAACCCTTGTATATGCACAAAAGAGAGCGGGGTTCACCTCCCCCACCAGGTGCCCCTCAAGGATGAAATAGCGTTAATAAGATTAGAACAACGTTTATGGATGTGTGTGACATGATCTTTTCCAGAAAGTCTATAATCCAAAATGATCCCCAAAAAACGACACGCTGGAGAGGAATATATGGTCGAATTATTTAGTGAGATCGAATAAGTAGACGGGTTAATGTGTTTCCTCGTGAAAAGAATGAGTGAAGATTTAGAAGGAGAGACAGAAAGTCCCTTGGACGAAAGAAACTTAGACGCTTTATTGGCTGAAGTTTCAAGATTAGAAAGAGCTTTAGTAATATCAACAGAGCTAGAGAAAATGGCTATATCGTCTGCAAATTGAATTAGTTCGCAGTCCTCTCCTATGTGATTTTTTAAGTTGGCAACATAAATGTTGAATAAGGTAGGGCTAAGAATAGAGCCTTGGGGAACCCCTTTACAGGTATAATATTCTTGTGAAAGCTTTCCGTTAATTGAAAATTGTATGGTTCTCAAATGGATAAGTTTGTAAATAAATTTGCATAGATTGATAGGAAGTCCCATTTGAATAAGGTCTTCAAAGAGGATATAAGGTATGACGTCGTCGAAAGCACTAGTCAGATCCAAGAACAGACATGCCGTGACATCTCCTCTAAGGAAGCTGATGTGAATTTCAGAGGTGAGTACGGAAAGATTATCCAAACACGAACGCGATTTTCTAAAACCGTACTGAGAATTAGGGAGTTTGGTATATCTTTCGAGCCACCAATCCAATCTCAGAAGTATGAGCCTTTCTAGAGTTTTTAATACACAAGATGTGAGAGAAATTGGTCTATATTTTCCAGGAACTGATTTGGGAATTAAAAAAACTAAGGAATGATTCCAAGAGTCAGGGAGGTTTCCAGTTGTGAAGATCTCGTTAAATATGTCGAGAAGAAAAGGGAGATAAGTTGCAGGAATATGACCGATCATAGAGTAAGTTATTTGATCTAGACCTGGGAGGTCTTCTTTCTTTTCATAGAGTTGAGAACATAGTGGAGTTCGGGAATCGAGAACGGGGTATCAAAAACTGATGCTTGTGGGCGAATGTCGGTATAGAGCAAAAAATCTGGAGGGGGGGCGGCACAAGAGAAGGGACATAAGGCGGAAATGGTGTTGTGCATGCCCGTAGACATGTCGTAATTGGTTGAAATAGAGGGAGAGGAAGAAGAAATGAGATATCTGTTCTTGTATGACTTGACCAACTTCCAGAGTGTATTTAATTGAGTAAAGGAAGAGATGTCTTTACAAAAGGATCTCCAGCTTTTACGCTTCTCAAAACGTAAAGTTTTTCTGGTGGAGGCTTCTTGTCTCTTGAGAATCATGAAGTTTTCCTGAGATGGATGTTTTTTGAAAGTACGAAAAGCTTGTTTCCTAAGGTCAACTGCCTCGGAGCATGTAACGTTCCACTAGGGAGCTGGAGGGGAAGAGCGTTTTTGTGAGAAGAAGTTTTGTTTTGAGTAAGAATTGTGTGATTGATTCAGCTGTTTCTGTGGGATGAGAGTAAACTGTATCTTTAATGGAGTTGATTAAAATTTCATATTTTTCTAGATGAGATTTATTTGAATCTTGAAATTGAGGTAGGAGGTCAGAAGATAAGGAAATCAGTGTAGATTGATAAGTCTTCCAATCAAGCCCAGAAAGGCTAAGTTTGTGAGAGTAAGTAGAAATCTTTTTTACTAATAGATTGATACGGATGATAGATGGGATGTGGTCACTGCCCAAGGCATCCTCAAATGATTCCCAAGAGGCGAAAGGAGTTGTCATTGAGGAGACAAAAAGTTAGATCAATGACTGACGGTAGGTGCGAGGATGAGCAAGGCGAGTGGGAGTGCCATCATTAATGGGAAAAAAGTGATGTTCTTGAGAAGCTTCAATTAGGAGTTTGCCTGAGCTGTCCGAATGAAGACATCCCCAAGAGGTATGGTGGGCATTAAAATCGCCGGTAATAATAATATGTGACGAAGAAAAGCAGGTAAAGGAAGAGAAAAAGTTTTCCATAGAGAAGGATCAGTGAAGCCTGGGTGTTTGTAGACAGAAACAATGATGAGGGATTTAGGGGAGGCTGGAACTTCAACGCCAATTGTTTCTAGAATGCCAGGAAGGGAGGGAATGGAATCGATTTTGCGAAATGCAATATTTCTTCTGATGGCTATTAACACCCCACCTGAATGGTTAGAGATACCATCTTGTCTAATAATGTGATAGTTTTTAATAAAAAGTTTACGTTTTGGAGTGAGCCAAGTTTCAGAAAAAGCAAAGATGTCAAAATGCTCATAGTGGTTTGTCAAAGCTTCTTTCTTATTAAGGAATCCACGACAATTCCATTGAAAAATGGAGAGATCATTAAGCAGTGGACGGTTCGTCATCTTGAGAGGATGGTGAATAGGAGTTTAATGATTGAAAAAAGCCTTCAATAAATGAAATTGTCTTATCTAATAATTCCGTAGGGAGGTCAGAAGTCATAATAAAGTTGGAAAATTTTTTAATGAGATTATGTGTATCGATTTCAAATGGAGGTATAGTGTAATTCGCATTGTTTAAAGAAGTTAGAGAGGAATAATCGATATTGGAATTGTTTGACTTACTATGACTGAGGCTGCTTTGAGGTTTGTGTGAAGGGATGGAGAAGGTAACAGAGGGAGAGGATGAAGAGGATCTAGGACTAGAACGTGAGATGGAAGATTGTGGAGATAGGTTGTTGTGAAAAATATTTTGATGTTTGTGGGTAAGTAACGGGAGAGAAATTGATTTAATTAACGGAGAAGCAGAAAGTCTATCTGAAGAGTTACGGGAAAGAGATTTAGCATATGAGCGAGTAGAAAAACGTGAAATAGGCAAGCTGTCGACAGACTTATTGTAAGAGAAAGAATGTGTCTTTCGAGAGGGGAGGGAAATCGTCTGAGGAGGAAGAAAAGGAGGGCGGTGATCTTTTACCTCTAACGATGTGGTTAGCGTCAGCGATGGAAATGTCCTATAAGCGGCATATTCCCTGATGTCCTTTTGTATTTGAAGTTCAGGGCAATTGGGGTCAGTAACACGATGTCCTCCTTTACAGTTGGCACATACAGGTGGTTTTTTGCCAGTGAGGACATTCATCCATATTGGCTAGGTGACCTTTCTCACCACAGTGAGGACATCTTGGAGATCCTTTACAGGAAGCTTTGATGTGTCCAAATCTATAACAAGCATGGCACATTGAAACTCTGGAGACATAAGGTGTAACAGGATGATTTACATAGTAGAGAGTAGCATAGGTGGGTAGTTTCTGGCCTTCAAATGTAATTTCTACCGTGTATGAAGGGGTAAGAATATCTTCCGAGGACGATTGAGAAGAGGTTGAATGTTGATCCGAATGAAGTTTATGATGATTGACAATTCTGCGATTCAACCTTCTGACTGAAAGAATTTTAATGGGGCTCTTGATGCCTTCCATAATTTGATCTTCTGTTAAATCTAAGGGGACATCTCTAATAATGCCCTTTCTGGAAGTACGAAATGGAGGAATGAAGGCGACTAGGTCGTTTTCTTTGAGGCGTGGGTCTTCTACAAGTGAATTCGCTACTTTTCCTGTCTGTAAAAAAACTGAAACTTTAGAGTAGCCAGCTTTTTTGATTTCCATAATTCCTTCTATTTTGAGCCTGATAAATAATCTGCCGATCGTGATAGGGTGAAGAGGTGCAGAAGGATTACTAATCCGTTGAACGTGGATATCGAAAGGGCCGTGATTATTATCAGAGTATCTATTTTTTAAAATAGAGTCATTAATAGTAATTAATGAGCCTGATATAGGTGAAGAGTGTGTCGTAGGAGGAGAATTAATGTCAGTAATTTGTATTTTGTTAGAGGTAAGAGTGTCATTAAATTTCGTTTCATCATTATTTAAAGGTCGTTTGCGTTGGTCCTTGCTCAATGTAGAAATTTTTGTGTTAAAATTCTTGCGACTTACTTGTTCATTCAGTCCAGATTCGATTATAAGTGAGTTGAGTGATTGATTCATAAGTGAGTCTTCCTCGTAATCCATCTCTGCATCATCAGGTGGATGATTCCTACCCTCGGAGGTCATGATGAGAGAGGAAAATTGAAAGGATGATAGATATCGGAAGGAAATACTGTGAGAGATAAAAAGCGAGGAGGAGAACAAAGGCCCAAGATGGCCGTTCTCAAAAGAAACCGTGCTAACGGTCGCGCGTCCAGAGAAATTTGTCTATTATATAGCAAAAAATCGAACAGTGCCCAAAACCCACAATTACAGCGGTAGCACTCACAAAAAAGAATAACCTTCTTGAGAAAGTACTATAAGTTAGCCCAGAAATGGGCTGTTTAATGCACAAAACGCAGGGCTCGCACAAAATCACGTGTAGTTAACTTTGATGCAAAGATGGCGCTCCTGTTTTTATCGTCGTTTCTTAAATAAAAGCTAATAACGTACATACAAGCTGGCCTAAGGATGCCGTCCCATGGACATCAGACATCGACATATATAATGGACTGAGCATTGCGATAGCCAGGCGAGCGCCCGCTATAGAGAGATACTACATGGGAGGCCTATGTCTGTCTCTTTGCTAGTATCTCATTGGTAAGTTTGTTTCCCGCCTCGATGGGCGGGAACCAAAGTTACCAATGGAAATGCAAAGAGCAGAATAGCTCCCATGTAGTATCTCTCTCTATAGCGCGCCCCTGCTATCGATGCTCAGTCCATTATATATATCGATGACATCGGAATAATCGGAAAAGTGGAATGGTGGGGAGCTAACCAATCGGCATCATTCCGTTCCGCTTTTTCACAGCTGGGCTTCCCATGGTGATTATTTTTCGGAACAGACTTCGGCGTAATGTGCGTAAATTCAAATATCTAACTATCACTTAAGAGAGAGTGTTGTGATAAAGTTGCCGTTTTATATATTTTGATTATATTTGATTAAAAAAGGGGAATGTGATGTCGTCTGTAAGTATTATAATTATGTATCCTGAGTTATGTTTGATTATAATGTTAATTTAATAATAGAAAGAGTCATACATTTCTAACTAACATTCCATATAAAATATGCTTATAGTAGTTAAAATTCAATTACTTTACTTATTTGTATGATGCCATTTATTTATTATTATTAGACAACAAAATATGGCTATTGCGGATGGATGTTGAAAATGAATGTTCTTTATCAACATTCCTATTTTGCCAATTACAACGATGTATGTTATGTTCTAAGTGTTGATGAGGCTGGAAAATTCTTATGATAAGTATGAAAATGTACATAATATTTTAGTATAGTATTTTTAATTATATATAGTTATACTCAATATTGAGCATAACGAAATTTTTTCTTGTTCATATTGTATATAAAAATACTATTGCTAATATACTATATATAATTAAAAATACTATACTAAAATATATATATTACAATTTTTCATACTTAGGGTGCCGTCCCATGGACATCAAAATAATTGGAAAATGGAATCGGAAAGGTGGAATGGTGGGGAACCAATCGGCATCATTCCGTTCCGTTTTTTTCACAGCTGGGCTTCCCATGGTGATTATTTTTCGGAACAGACTTCGGCGTAATGTGCGTAAATTCAAATATCTAACTGTTACTTAAGAGAGAGTGTTGTGATAAAGTTGCCGTTTTACATATTTTGATTAAAAAAGAGGAATGTGATGTCATGTGTAAGTATTGTAATTATGATATGTATGCTGAGTTATGTTAGATTATAATGTTAATTTAATAATAGAAAGAGTCATACATTTCTAACTAACATTCCATATAAAATATGCTCATAATAGTTAAAATTCAATAAATAAATATAAAAAAACATACAATAAATGTATGTGCAAATTTTAAGCATAATAACAATAACAAGGCTTGAACAAAGGGAAACAAGGAAATGTAAACAATAGGTGTACATTTTTTGAAGTGCGGTAGACTCCTTGAATTATTATTATTAAATTAGAGTAAAAAAAAAATAAAATCACAAACCATTATTGTCATATGTCTTCCATCTATTGCTCCGATACAATTAGGAAAATTCCATTGCCTTTCAAATTCGTTGGCCTTTTCTTTCCAAAGATCTTCATTGATTTCGGGAAATATTTTCTCTTTCAATACATCCCAAATAGCTTCACAAGTTTCTGAGACAATCTTTGAAACTGTATTAAGTCCACTCGAAAGCAAACGAAATTGATGCCATATTATCTCCTGATGCTAAATATCGGAGGCATATTTCTAGACGTGTATGAGCAGATATTGGAGATCTTATTACATGTTGTTTTTCGATCTTCGGCCCAATGAGATGTAATAGTTCGTCAAATGTTGAGATGTCCATACGAAGATATTGAATATATTTTTCCATATCAATATATTGCATTTCTCTTATTAAATTAGCACTTGCTCCCTGCAAGCGCCTTTGTTCTTCGTTAAATATTGAGCGTACCCAAAATCGTCGTTGGTTCTTCTGTTTTTCTTTTTTTCATTATTTTATAGATACTGGAAGCTTTCAACAGCTGTCTTCTTTGAAATTCTCGTTGCCAAAATAACTGTGGAGTGCTTTTGCCACTTCATTATCATTTTTGTAAAAAGTAATTTTCGTGTTTTTGCTTTCATTTTTTATTTTTATAATCAAATAAATCTATAAACAAAATGTAATGTATTATTTTTATTATAAAATACTACTATTACAAAATATACTTATAAAATATTATGTACTAATATTATTGTATTATTGTTATGTACTAATATTACTTTCATTATTTTATTATATTAATTACCCACCTATAAAATAAGATTTCACTTCTTCTTTTGTGGCAAGGAACAGATTGTCTTGATTATTCAGATTTTCTTAGATTTTGTGTAATATTTTTGCAGAAATTGAAAACACACAAAACATAACCTATCCGTTTGAATTTACGCACACGCCGAAGTCTGTTCCGAAAAATAAAAGTAAAGTAAAGTAAAGTAAAGTAATTGAATTTTAACTACTATAAGCATATTGTATATGGAATGTTAGTTAGAAATGTATGACTCTTTCTATTATTAAAACATTATAATCAAAAATAAAACTCAGCATACATATCATAATTACAATACATATCATAATTACAATACTTACAGACGACATCACATTCCCCTTTTTTAATCAATAAAATATATAAAACGGCAACTTTATCACAACACTCTCTCTTAAGACAGTTAGATATTTGAATTTGCGCACACACCGAAGTCCGTTCCGAAAAATAATCACCATGGGAAGCCCAGGTATGAAAAAGCTGAACGGAATGATGCTGATTGGTTAGCTTCCCACCACTCCACTTTTCCGATTCCGTTTTCCGATTATTCTGATGTCCATGAGACGGCACCCTAACATTCCGTTTTCCGTAAAAATCACTCCATGGGGAGCGAGGCTATCGAAAAATCGGATTGGAAAAAAATTCTGATTGATTGATCACCACTCTAGTACTTTTCCGTTTTCCGAAATTCCGACTACCATGTGACAGCCCTAAAAGATTACGTTCGAAAATTTACTCCTTAGCATAAAATAGACCGCCCAATCAGAACAATGAAATTTATATTTTTTTTGACTTAAATGGTCAGTCAAAAACACTATTCTATTCCAAGGAGTAAGGCCGACGTCCCATAGCGCGGAAATCCTCAGCGGAACGGAACGAACGGAACCAGCGACCAATCACAACCATTCTGCTTTCTTTTCTACGCTTTTTCTGTTTTCCTTATGTCCCATGGAGCGGAATACGCTGAAGCGGAACACGCGGCGTAATATAAAATTAGACTTTTTATATTATTTACAATATTTATAATAGTTGGAATAGTCTTGTAATACATATACAATAATATATATAATAAACTAGTGAACAATAGAATGTTTTTGTAATATAAATTTTTGACGTAAATGTAAATCTATTTCACGATTGGCTGAAATTTGATTCCGCTACCGCGTTTACTGCTTAATGGGACATAAAGAGAAATACATCAGCGGAAACATAACCGCGTCTTTACATGCTTCTGCATGTGTCTTTCTACATACACAGTATTGATTAATTATGAACGGAGTAAGTATATAAAGTAAATAAAATGTTAATAATTTGATAGTTATAGTGGCACTTATAATGCAAGAATTGCGGTTAGAATAAATTATTCGTTCATTCCGCAGATTTCAGCGGTAAAATTATAGCGGAATGATTAAAAAAGAAACGGAATGGCTATGATTGGTTCCGCTCGTTCCGTTCCGCTGAGGATTTCCGCGCTATGGGACGTCGGCCTAAGGATGCAGCGTACGCGCGTACTGCTGCATACCTTGCGTATTCTAGTAATATGCCAGAACTTACGCCATTTAAAAATGCCCGTTCACATGAAGCGTATTTTGTTAAATTTTGCGTAAAGCGTAACAAATTTAACCAATAAAGATTAGACTTTCTGTTGTAGAACACAGCTAAAATTGATTTTTTATTGGTTATTATTATTTAGATTTATTGCTAAATCAGAGAGAAGACTGAGAGGTGTCATGGCCCGCTTTTAGGTGATCCCTGAAAGCAATACACCCTCTGATCCTCGGACCTAAAAAACGTGCACCTAAACTATGCCAAGGTGCACGAATGTTCTCAGAGAGTAACATATAAGGTACACATATATATAGTACTTCTATATTGCCAATTCTGTAGGAGGAGTGAGCGAAAACATCACGGTACAGACGATAGCCTTCTCTTGCTTCTTTTTATGCGACGATTTCATTTTTGCGCATGCGTCAAATATATATATACATGCCCCCATCGACATAGAGCGTGGACTGCGCCATCCGTATGAAAAAGTGGTCCTCGAAAATGAAAAGGATAGGACGTGAAGACGGCCAATCTCTGTCCTTTTTCTAACAACACTGTAATACTGGTTTTCCGGGCCTCGAGCTTAAAAAAATTTTTGTTAATAAGGATTGTAAAAGGATTTCAGAAAACAAAAATTAGAACATTTTATAATTATCTAAAACTTTTCATGAACCTAACCTAACCTTTTAATTACTGTTATACTTACTTATGAAATGATCTTCGAGGTTCTTTATTTCCTCGCCACTTGCATATACAACACGTATACACCATTATTTTTTTAATAATAGCGGACTCTGTATTAATCATAAACTTGCACAAATAATTATCATCTGATCAAGCCCAAGCATGGTCATATACCGCATCCTCTATAACACTAAAAAAGGGTAACCGATTGCTTAAACATTCCTGTACTATCAGGGAAGGAACCAATCGTAATCTTAGAAAGAGAGAGAGATTGGCCATCTTGTAGGGGTTCGCTAGTTTATTGTCTGGAATGCGCGTGATTGGATAGGTATATTAAGAAAGAACGCTCGTTTTTTTCCTTTGGTTTGTAGCAAAAATATATTCTCTGACTACTAATAATATACATGTATCTTCCACGGGAACTAGAACAGAATGTCCGTCGGAAAATCAGTCTTTGGTAAACTCGCCTCTAGAGGCTTCAGTCTTTGTAATATTGCCTCTAGAGGCTTTGCCTTGGCGGCTCATGTTGTCCACATCCAGCGTTTGGATTGGTGGAGGGCGCGCTACGGCACCACGGATCCCCCTAGTGCCATTACTGAGACCCTTTTATCAGTGTGTGATTTAAATATTTGGAAAAACATATGAAGACAAATATATGAACCTTTTACATCACTGTGTGTTAAAATTATTTTTCAACATCTTGTTTGTATTATTGTCCACCACTGTGAACATTAAATGATAAATATTAAAAAAAGAGCAACACTTGTGTTTAGTATAATTATATTATGCATTATAAACTGTATATATTTTATATGTATCCTGTACATATATAATTATAACAAAATTTTATATATATTTGTATTTTATTGTATATAGTATTATACTAATTCCCATTCTATAATATTGATATAAAAATGAGAATCAGTTTTAAACAATTTTATTTTTGAAAAACAAATATTTTTCATCAGACAATCAATCAATTTCTCAACATTCTTTTCTTCTTTAATTTATTTGGCAACGTCCCTTCTAGGCTGCAATCCGGCCATGGTAATAAATGTAAAGTTTGAGTTTATGCTTCCTCTTGTAGAAACATTTGTGTCTGAATCTTCTTTGAGTATAGAGAGCTACTCTTTTAAGTGGTGCTTGAATGTGTTAGAGATGGTCTGATCTAAGATATGTAATAAACGACATATATAAACTGGACCAAGCATTCAGAGAGGTGAAATAGAGTGGCATTTCCTGAACTTAGCACCCCTATTTTGAGTTTTTTGTTTTTTTTTAATCATTTGTAATTCGTTTGTAGATGATTGTAAGGTTAATTAGAACGTTTGTGAGATCTCTGTAAATTATAAAAAATTGAAATGACATTAAGTTGGCGCCCTCATTTTTAATTTCAATTCTATTTAAGTTCTACAAAGGATCGATGCGGAATCGTTTGTGAGTCATGAAGATACTAATTAAAACGTTTGTGAGAAAACGCTTCTTAAATAAAGCCAACCATGTCTAAAATTCTGGAGAAATGACGAGAAGTTATTTCCCGTTTTAATTTCAATTTTATTTAAATTCTGCAGAGGATGAATCAACGCGAAATCGTGAGTCACAGATATACTAATTAAAACGTTTGTGAGATCGTCGTTTCTTCTTCTTCTTCTTCTTCTTTAATTTGGTTGGCCACGTCCCTAGAAGGGTGTACTCCGGCCATAAACAGGTATACTTAGTAAAGATTGGAAACTTGTTTTCTTTGTGGTTAATAAGTAGATGTCCTCAGAAGAGAAATCTGGCTGTCTGAGAAGATATTTGAATTGAACTGATTGGGTAATATTTAATGGACTAGGATTGTTAAGAAGTTAGATGAGAGATAAGTGTAATAAGGGGGAAATGAAGAGAGAGAACTATAAGAGGAAAAAGTGAACGATGATCAATGAAGAAGATTGAGCTAAATTTGAATGCCAATTTTCTTGATAAAGGAAAATATGGAATTTACGACTCCGGAGTAGGTTTCCACAAGATTTCTTGTATTTCTTGAAACGGGGTTGAATTTTATTCTTGTAAGTTGATTAATTAAGGCGTCTCTAGCTCCGTGAGGACATTGCCAAAAAATGTGATCCACATCCTGGAAGATGACCACAATGAGCTGATGGATCATGTATGATAATACATCTGTGCAAACTTGCGTGAGGAGTAATGATTGCTTCTAATTCTATTGCAAGTAACATTGGCTTCTCGGTCTGCATCCATGAGTAGAACCAAGGTTTGGATTGTAATTCAATTGTTGAAAATACTTTTTACCCTTATGAAGAAACTGATTTTTAGAATTTTAGTAGATTTTCATAATTCTTCTGGCCATGGGTAGGAAATCAGAGTGAGGATCAGGGTGGTGATAATTGTGCCTCTCGTGATAGCATTTTTAGCTAGGCGATCTGCTGTTTCATTGCCAAGAATACTACAATGAGAGGAATCCAGATAAAGTTTGTTGTATAATTGAGTCTATTAATTTCTAATAATTTCTGTCTAATAATATATATGATATGGTGCATGAATGTCCAAAAATTATATATGAATTTATAGTATTTAGGACGCTTTTAGAGTCTGAAAAGATCCACCGCTTTGGGAATGTGATGATTTAAAATATAGTTTAAGGTAAATAAAATAGCTAAAGCACTCGGCAGAATAAATGAAAACTGAGAAGGAGCTCTAAGCAAAGGCTGGACATTAATGGATGGGAAAAGATTGAAGATACCCACAGGAAAATCAGTGTTTATCTTAGAAGCGTCGGTATAGAAAACAATTCTGTCTGATATAGATTGATGATGTATATTCAGAAGGTAATGGTGGGATACGAAAGAGTTCTTTATTTCCTCTGACTGGTTAGAGGAGGTATAGAAAGAACTTCAGGATTGTGGATAAATTCTTCGTATAAAACTGGTACGGAGAGGGGTAATCGAAGTCGGCTATTTGTCTTTTGTATTTAAGCATGTGTCTAAATGAATCAAATAAAAGGAAAGTTTGTAGGATCTTTTTCCTTTTTTTCTGGTAGAATACCAGTGTAATTCAAGCTTGTTGAGAGCAGTATGATGATGAAGGAGAAGATTTTGAGAATATATCTTGCTGACAGTAGTCTAAACCTCTCTGTCAATATTAAGGACCCTCCATAGTTCAGCCAGATTACATTGGTGGGAGTAGTTCTCCGAAGACCCAGGCAAAATCTTAAGGATTTGAATTATGCTATTCAGTTTGGACATTAAGGAGGAATTGTTATATGGAAAGAGGAGCATCCATATTCCATAGACCCTCTAATTAAACCCTTGTATATGCAAAGGCAGGGTTCACCTCCCACCAGAGTGCCCCTCAAGGATGAAATAGCGTTAATAAGATTAGAACAACGTTTATGGATGTGTGTGACATGATCTTTTCCAGAAAAAGTCTATAATCAAAATGATCCCCCAAAAAACGACACGCTGGAGAGGAATATATGATCAATTATTTAGTGAGATCGAATAAGTAGACGAGTTAATGTGTTTCCTCGTGAAAGAATGAGTGAAGATTTGAAAGGAGAGACAGAAGTCCCTTGGACGAAAGAAACTAGACGCTTTATTGGCTGAAGTTTCAAGATTGAAAGAGCTTTAGTAATATCAACAGAGCTAGAGAAAATGGCTATATCGTCTGCAAATTGAATTAGTTCGCAGTCCTCTCCTATGTGATTTTTAAGTTGTAGCATAAATGTTGAATAAGGCGGAGCTAAGAATAGAGGCAGGAACCCCTTTACAGGTATAATATTCTTGTGAAAGCTTTCCCGTTAATTGAAAATTGTATGGATTCTCAAATGGATAAGTTTGTAAATAAATTTGCATAGATTGATGAGTCCCATTTGAATAAGGTCTTCAAAGAGGATATAGGTATGACGTCGTCGAAGCACTAGTCAGATCCAAGAACAGACATGCCGTGACATCTCTCTGAGCTGATGTGAATTTCAGAACAGTACGGAAAGATTATCCAAACACGAACGCGATTTTCTAAAACCGTACTGAATTAGGGAGTTTGGTATATCTTTCGAGCCACCAATCAATCTCAGAAGTATGAGCCTTTCTAGAGTTTTTAATACACAAGATGTGAGAGAAATTGGTCTATATTTTCCAGGAACTGATTTTGAATTAAAAAACTAAGGAATGATTCCAAGAGTCAGGGGTTTCCAGTTGTGAAGATCTCGTTAAATATGTCGAGAAGAAAAGGGAGATAAAGTTATGAATATGACCGATCATAGAGTAAGTTATTTGATCTAGACCTGGGAGGTCTTCTTTCTTTTCATAGAGTTGAGAACATAGTGGGTTGATCGAGAGCAGGGTATCAAAAACTTGTGCTTGTGGGCGAATGTCGGTATAGAGCAAAAAATCTGGAGGAGCGGCACAAGAAAGGGACATAAGAGCGGAAATGGTGTTGTGCATGCCCGTAGACATGTCGTAATTAGTTGAAATAGAGGGAGAGGAAAGAAGAAATGAGATATCTGTTCTTGTATGACGACCAACTTCCAGAGTGTATTTAATTGAGTAAAGGAAGAGATGTCTTTACAAAGGATCTCCAGCTTTTACGCTTCTCAAAACGTAAAGTTTTCTGGTGGAGGCTTCTTGTCTCTTGAAGTCATGAAGTTTTCCTGAGATGGATGTTTTTGAAAGTACGAAAAAGCTTGTTTCTAAGGTCAACTGCCCCGAACATGTAACGTTCCACTAGGGAGCTGGAGGAAGAAGCGTTTTGTGAGAAGAAGTTTGTTTTGGTAAGAATTGTGTGATTGATTCAGCTGTTTCTGTGGGATGAGAGTAAACTGTATCTTTAATGGAGTTGATTAAAATTTCATATTTTCTAGATGAGATTTATTTGAATCTTGAAATTGAGGTAGGAGGTCAGAAGATAAGGGAAATCAGTGTAGATTGATAAGTCTTCCAATCAAGCCCAGAAGGCTAAGTTTGTGAGTAAGTAGAAATCTTTTACTAATAGATTGATACGGTTGATAGATGGGATGTGGTCACTGCCCAAGGCATCCTCAAATGATTCCCAAGAAGGCGAAGGAGTTGTCGAGGAGACAAAAAGTTAGATCAATGACTGACGGTAGATTGCGAGGATGAGCAGGCGAGTGGGAGTGCCATCATTAATGGGAGAAAAAAGTGATGTTCTTGAAGCTTCAATTAGGAGTTTGCGCACAGGCTGTCCAGTGAAGACATCCCAAGAAGGTATGGTGGGCATTAAAATCGCCGGTAATAATAATATGTGACGAAGAAAGAAAGCAGGTAAAGGAAAGAAAAAGTTTTCCATAGAGAAGGATCAGTGAAGCCTGGGTGTTTGTAGACAGAAACAATGATGAGAGTTTAGGGGCTGGAGCTTCAGCATAATTGTTTCTAGAATGCCAGGAAGGGAGGGGAATGGAATCGATTTTGCGAAATGCAATATTTCTTCTGATGGCTATTAACACCCCACCTGAATGGTTAGAATACCATCTTGTCTAATAATGTGATAGTTTTTAATAAAAAGTTTACGTTTTGGAGGTGAGCCAAGTTTCAGAAAAGCAAAAGATGTCAAAATGCTCATAGTGGTTTGTCAAAGCTTCTTTCTTATTAAGGAATCCCACGACAATTCCATTGAAAAATGGAGAGATCATTAAGCAGTGGACGGTTCGTCATCTTGAGAGGATGGTGAATAGGAGTTTAATGATTGAAAAAGCCTTCAATAAAATGAAATTGTCTTATCTAATTCCGTAGGGAGGTCAGAAGTATAATAAAGTTGGAAGAATTTTTAATGAGATTATGTGTATCGATTTCAAATGGAGGTATAGTGTAATTCATTGTTTAAAAGTTAGAGAGAATAATCGATATTGGAATTGTTGACTTATGACTGAAGTCTGCTTTGAGGTTTGTGTGAAGGAATGGAAGGTAACAGAGGGAGAGGATGAAGGATCTAGGACTAGAACGTGAGATGGAAGATTGTGGAATGGAGGTTGTTGTGAAAAATATTTTGATGTTTGTGGGTACTTAGTAACGGGAGAGAAATTGATTTAATTAACGGAGGAAGCAGAAAGTCTATCTGAAGAGGATTACGGGAAAGAGATTTAGCATATGAGCGAAGTAGAAAAACGTGAAATAGGCAAAGCTGTCGACAGACTTATTGTAGAAGAAGAGTGTGTACTTTCGAGAGGGAGGGGAGAATCGTCTGAGGAGGGAAAAGAGGGCGGTGATCTTTGCAGGTGGTTAGCGTCAGCGATGAATTCCTATATAGCGGCATACTCCCTGATGTCTTTTTGTATTTGAAGTTCGGGAGCAATTGGGGGTCAATTACGATGTCCTCCTACAGTTGGCACATACAGGTGGTTTTTTTGCCAGTGAGGACATTCATCCATATTGGCTAGGTGACCTTTCTCACCACAGTGAGGACATCTTGGAGGATCCTTTTACAGGAGGCTTTGATGTGTCCAAATCTACTAACAAGCATGGCACATTGAAACTCTGGAGACATAAGGTGTAACAGGATGATTTACATAGTAGAGTAGCCAGGAGGAGTAGTTTCTGGCGCTAAATGTATTTTTCTACCGTGTATGAAGGGAAGATGGGAAGAAGGGATATCTTCCGAGGACGATTGAAGGGATGATGTGATTCGATTGAAGTTTGTGAAGATGTGACAATTCTACGGATTCAACCTTCTGACTGAAAGAATTTAAATGGGGCTCTTGATACCTTCCAATAATTTGATCTTCTGTTAAATCTAAGGGGACATCTCTAATAATGCCCTTTCTGGAGTACAAATGGAGGAATGAAGGCGACTAGGTCCGTTTTCTTTGAGGAGCGTGGGTCTTCTACAAGAGTGAATTCCGCTACTTTCGTCTGTAAAAAAACTGAGACTTTAGAGTAGCCACTTTTTGATTTCCATAATTCGCTTCTATTTTGAGCCTGATAAACCAATCTGCCGATCGTGATAGGGTGAAGAGGTGCAGAGAGGAAAAGTTTTTAAATCCGTTGAACGTGGACATCGAAAGGGCCGTGATTATTATCAGAGTATCTATTTTTTAAAATAGAGTCATTAATAGTAATTAATGAGCCTGATATGAGTGAAAAGAGTGTTCGTAGGAGGAGAATTAATGTCAGTAATTTGTATTGTTTTGTTAGAGATAAAGTGTCATTAAATTTCGTTTCATCATTATTTAAGGTCGTTTGCGTTGGTCCTTGCTCAATGTAGAAATTTTGTGTTAAAATTCTTGCGACTTACTTGTTCATTCAGTCCAGATTCGATTATAAGTGAGGTTGAGTGATTGATTCATAGAGTGAGTCTTCCTCGTAATCATCTCTGCATCATCAGGTGGATGATTCCTACCCTCGGAGGTCATGATGAGAGAGGAAAATTGAAAGGATGATAGATATCGGAAGGAAATACTGTGAGAGATAAAAAGCGAGGGGAGGAAACAAAGGCCCAAGATGGCCGTTCTCAAAAGAAACCGTGCTAACGGTCGCGCGTCAGAAATTTGTCTATTATATAGCAAAAAAATGAGACAGTGGCCAAAATCACAATTACAGCGGTAGCACTCACAAAAAAGAACAACCATCTAGAAGAAGGTACTATAAGTTAGCCCAGAAATGGGCTGTTTAATGCACAAAACGCAGGGCTCGCACAAAATCACGTGTAGTTAGACTTTGATGCAAAGATGGCGAAAACCTGTGTTTTTATCGTCATTTCTAGATAAAAGCTAATAGCGTACATACAAGCTGGCGACCTAAGGATGCCGTCCCATGGACATCAGACATCGACATATATAATGGACTGAACATTTCGAAATGCCAGGCGAGCGCCCGCTATAGGGTAGAGAATGCCATGGAGGCCCTATGTCTGTCTCTTTAGTATCTCATTGGTAGGGTTTGTTTCCCGCCTCGATGGGCGGGAACAAGAGATTACCAATGGTACTAAGGGCTGAAATAAGCCTCCCATGCAATATCCCTTCTCTATAGCGAGGCTTGCTACTACAACTGCAATGCTCGTCCATTATATATATCGATTGACATCGGAATAATCGGAAAAGATGGAATGGTGGGGAGCTAACCAATCGGCATCATTCCGTTCCGCTTTTTCACAGCTGGGCTTCCCATGGTGATTATTTTTCGGAACAGACTTCGGCGTAATGCGCGTAAATTCAAATATCTAACTATCACTAAGGAGAGTGTTGTGATAAAGTTGCCGTTTTATATATTTTGATTATATTTGATTAAAAAAGGGGAATGTGATGTCGTCTGTAAGTATTATAATTATGTATCCTGAGTTATGTTAGATTATAATGTTAATTTAATAATAGAAAGTCATACATTTCTAACTAACATTCCATATAAAATATGCTTATAGTAGTTAAAATTCAATTACTTTACTTATTTGTATGATGCCATTTATTTATTATTATTAGACAACAAAATATGGCTATTGCGGATGGATGTTGAAAATGAATGTTCTTTATCAACATTCCTATTTTGCCAATTACAACGATGTATGTTATGTTCTAAGTGTTGATGAGGCTGGAAAAATTCTTATGATAAGTATGAAAAATTGTACATAATATTTTAGTATAGTATTTTTAATTATATATAGTTATACTCAATATTGAGCATAACGAAATTTTTTCTTGTTCATATTGTATATAAAAATACTATTGCTAATATACTATATATAATTAAAAATACTATACTAAAATATATATATTACAATTTTTCATACTTAGGGTGCCGTCCCATGGACATCAAAATAATTGGAAAATGGAATCGGAAAGGTGGAATGGTGGGGAACCAATCGGCATCATTCCGTTCCGTTTTTTCACAGCTGGGCTTCCCATGGTGATTATTTTTCGGAACAGACTTCGGCGTAATGTGCGTAAATTCAAATATCTAACTGTTACTTAAGAGAGAGTGTTGTGATAAAGTTGCCGTTTTACATATTTTGATTAAAAAAGAGGAATGTGATGTCATGTGTAAGTATTGTAATTATGATATGTATGCTGAGTTATGTTAGATTATAATGTTAATTTAATAATAGAAAGAGTCATACATTTCTAACTAACATTCCATATAAAATATGCTCATAATAGTTAAAATTCAATAAATAAATTTAAAAAAACATACAATAAATGTATGTGCAAATTTTAAGCATAATATCTAATAACAAGGCTTGAACAAGGGGAAACAAGGAAATGTAAACAATAGGTGTGACATTTTTTGAAGTGCGGTAGACTCCTTGAATTATTATTATTAAATTAGAGTAAAAAAAAAATAAAATCACAAACCATTATTGTCATATGTCTTCCATCTATTGCTCGATACAATTAGGAAAATTCCATTGCCTTTCAAATTCGTTGGCCTTTTCTTTCCAAAGATCTTCATTGATTTCGGGAAATATTTTCTCTTTCAATACATCCCAAATAGCTTCACAAGTTTCTGAGACAATCTTTGAAACTGTATTAAGTCCCACTCGAAAAGCAAACGAAATTGATGCCATATTATCTCCTGATGCTAAATATCGGAGGCATATTTCTAGACGTGTATGAGCAGATATTGGAGATCTTATTACATGTTGTTTTCGATCTTCGGCCCAATGAGATGTAATAGTTCGTCAAATGTTGAGATGTCCATACGAAGATATTGAATATATTTTTCCATATCAATATATTGCATTTCTCTTATTAAATTAGCACTTGCTCCCTGCAAGCGCCTTTGTTCTTCGTTAAATATTGAGCGTACCCAAAATCGTCGTTGGTTCTTCTGTTTTTCTTTTTTTTTCATTATTTTATAGATACTGGAAGCTTTCAACAGCTGTCTTCTTTGAAATTCTCGTTGCCAAAATAACTGTGGAGTGCTTTGCCACTTCATTATCATTTTTGTAAAAAGTAATTTTGTGTTTTTTGCATTATTTTTTATTTTTATAATCAAATAAATCTATAAACAAAATGTAATGTATTATTTTTATTATAAAATACTACTATTACAAAATATACTTATAAAATATTATGTACTAATATTATTGTATTATTGTTATGTACTAATATTACTTTCTTATTTTATTATATTAATTACCCACCTATAAAATAAGATTTCACTTCTTCTTTTTGTGGCAAGGAACAGATTGTCTTGATTATTCAGATTTTCTTAGATTTTGTGTAATATTTTTGCAGAAATTGAAAACACACAAAACATAACCTATCCGTTTGAATTTACGCACACGCGAAGTCTGTTCCGAAAAATAAAAGTAAAGTAAAGTAAAGTAAAAGTAATTGAATTTTAACTACTATAAGCATTTGTATATGGAATGTTAGTTAGAAATGTATGACTCTTTCTATTATTAAAACATTATAATCAAAAATAAAACTCAGCATACATATCATAATTACAATACATATCATAATTACAATACTTACAGACGACATCACATTCCCCTTTTTTAATCAATAAAATATATAAAACGGCAACTTTATCACAACACTCTCTCTTAAGACAGTTAGATATTTGAATTTGCGCACACACCGAAGTCCGTTCCGAAAAATAATCACCATGGGAAGCCCAGGTATGAAAAAGCTGAACGGAATGATGCTGATTGGTTAGCTTCCCACCCTCCACTTTTCCGATTCCGTTTTCCGATTATTCTGATGTCCATGGGACGGCACCTAACATTCCGTTTTCCGTAAAAATCACTCCATGGGGAGCGAGGCTATCGAAAAATCGGATTGGAAAAATTCTGATTGATTGATCACCACTCTAGTACTTTTCCGTTTTCCGAAATTCCGACTACCATGTGACAGCCTAAAAAGATTACGTTCGAAATTACTCCTAGCATAAAATAGACCGCCCAATCAGAACAATGAAATTTATATTTTTTTGACTTAAATGGTCAGTCAAAAACACTATTCTATTCAAGGAGTAAGGCCGACGCTCCCATAGCGCGGAAATTCTCAGCGGAACGGAACGAACGGAACCAGCGACCAATCACAACCATTCTGCTTTTTTCTTTTCTACGCTTTTTCTGTTTTCCTTATGTCCCATGGAGCGGAATACGCTGAAGCGGAACACGCGGCGTAATATAAAATTAGACTTTTTATATTATTTACAATATTTATAATAGTTGGAATAGTCTTGTAATACATATACAATAATATATATAATAAACTAGTGAACAATAGAATGTTTTTGTAATATAAATTTTTGACGTAAATGTAAATCTATTTCACGATTGGCTGAAATTTGATTCCGCTACCGCGTTTACTGCTTAATGGGACATAAAGAGAAATACATCAGCGGAAACATAACCGCGTCTTTACATGCTTCTGCATGTGTCTTTCTACATACACAGTATTGATTAATTATGAACGGAGTAAGTATATAAAGTAAATAAAATGTTAATAATTTGATAGTTATAGTGGCACTTATAATGCAAGAATTGCGGTTAGAATAAATTATTCGTTCATTCCGCAGATTTCAGCGGTAAAATTATAGCGGAATGATTAAAAAAGAAACGGAATGGCTATGATTGGTTCCGCTCGTTCCGTTCCGCTGAGGATTTCCGCGCTATGGGACGTCGGCCTAAGGATGCTTTCCCATGCAGCGTACGCGCGTACTGCTGCATACCTTGCGTATTCTAGTAATATGCCAGAACTTACGCCATTTAAAAAATGCCCGTTCACATGAAGCGTATTTTGTTAAATTTTGCGTAAAGCGTAACAAATTTAACCAATAAAGATTAGACTTTCTGTTGTAGAACACAGCTAAAATTGATTTTTTATTGGTTATTATTATTTAGATTTATTGCTAAATCAGAGAGAAGACTGAGAGGTGTCATGGCCCGCTTTTAGGTGATCCCTGAAAGCAATACACCCTCTGATCCTCGGACCTAAAAAACGTGCACCTAAACTATGCCAAGGTGCACGAATGTTCTCAGAGAGTAACATATAAGGTACACATATATATAGTACTTCTATATTGCCAATTCTGTAGGAGGAGTGAGCGAAAACATCACGGTACAGACGATAGCCTTCTTTTATGCGACGATTTCATTTTGCGCATGCGTCAAATATATATATACATGCCCCCATCGACATAGAGCGTGGACTGCGCCATCCGTATGAAAAAGTGGTCCTCGAAAATGAAAAGGATAGGACGTGAAGACGGCCAATCTCTGTCCTTTTCTAACAACACTGTAATACTGGTTTTCCGGGCCTCGAGCTTAAAAATATTTTTGTTAAATAAGGATTGTAAAAAGGATTTCAGAAAACAAAAAATTAGAAACATTTTATAATTATCTAAAACTTTTCATGAACCTAACCTAACCTTTTAATTACTGTTATACTTACTTATGAAATGATCTTCGAGGTTCTTTATTTCCTCGCCACTTGCATATACAACACGTATACACCATTATTTTTAATAATAGCGGACTCTGTATTAATCATAAACTTGCACAAATAATTATCATCTGATCAAGCCCAAGCATGGTCATATACCGCATCCTCTATAACACTAAAAAAAGGGTAACCGATTGCTTAATACATTCCTGTACTATCAAGAAGGAACCAATCATAATCTTAGAAAGAGAGAGAGATTGGCCATCTTGTAGGGGTTCGCTAGTTTATTGTCTGGAATGCGCGTGATTGGATAGGTATATTAAGAAAGAACGCTCGCTTTTTTTTCCTTTGGTTTGTAGCAAAAATATATTCTCTGACTACTAATAATATACATGTATCTTCCACGGGGAACTAGAACAGAATGTCCGTCGGAAAAATCAGTCTTTGGTAAACTCGCCTCTAGAGAGGCTTCAGTCTTTGGTAATATTGCCTCTAGAGAGGCTTTTGCCTTGGCGGCTCATGTTGTCCACATCCAGCGTTTGGATTGGTGGAGGGCGCGCATGCGCACCCACGGATCCCCTAGTGCCATTACTGAGACGCCAAAGTGCTCCCTCCTATTTTTCCAGGAACGTGACCCGCTATCTCGCAGCTTAGGCGTTTGATCTAAACTCAACGCCAATGTGGACGATGTCTCGCCTCGTGCTGCGTCGCCCTCCCCTTCTCCAGATGGCAAATATGGCTGGTTTTAGCCTCTCTGTGGATATGTTGCACGACCTGCCATTGACTAGGAGTGTATACAGTCTGTCGTTGACTCGCGCCAAGATCTCGTAAGGTCCCATATAAGGAGGTTGTAACGGTCGCCGCACGGTATCGTCCCTTAAGAAAGCGTGGGTAGCCTGCTGTAACTCTCTGTGAACAAATGAAGTTTTTTTACCATGATGGGCTGTTGGTTTTGCTCGAATTTTTCTCATCCGGTTTCGTAGATCCTGTAGGAATATTTCTGGCATGGGTGAATGATCGGCGTCCTCAAAGAATTCGCCCGGAACTCTAAGGCTGGTTCCGTACAAAAGCTCTGCCGTGGAACACTTAATATCTTCTTTATACGCGGTCCGTAATCCGAGTAGCACTGTTGGTAACGATTTGATCCAGTTGCTGTCCTGTTGGAGTTGACACATGAGCGCTGCTTTTAGAGTTCTGTGCCATCGCTCATACCGTTAGATGACGGATGGTACGGTGATGTCCTCGTACGACTGCAACCCAGTAAGTTGATTAATCTTTTAAAAAATTCTGCCTCGAATTGCGTCCCTTGGTCGGTTGTTATTGTCTTCGGAGCGCCAAATCTTGCAACCCACGTCGAATAGAATGCCGTAGCAACTGCCTGAGTCGTTATTTCCGTGAGGGGTATTGCCTCTGGCCACCTTGTGTAACGATCTATTATAGTCAGACAGTATCTGTGGCCTCCAGAAATAGGTAACGATCCGATGATGTCTAAATGCACTTGCTGGAATCTCTCATCAGGAACAGCAATCTTCTCAGATATTAATCTTGTGTGTCTGCTTATTTTAGCCCGCTGGCACGGTAGGGAAGTCCTTGCCCAGTAGACTATATCTTTGTTCATACTTGGCCAAATAAACTTTTGCTGTATTTGCTGGCGAGTTGCTCTTCCGCTGAGATGTGCTAATCCATGCATCGAAAATCTTCGTAGATTCTTTGGTATGTAGGGCTTGATAGCTTCTTCGGTGACTTCACAATACAATGGACGTGATGAGCCAGTGAGAGTGAAAAGTCTAAGCTTGATGGATGTCTTTCCGGTATGTATGTAGTTCTTCATCCTTTTGTTGTTCTTCTGCTAACTCTTCTGTGCTGATGATGACTGGACAATCGATTGCTGCAATGCGTGATAGAGCATCTGCAACTATGTTTTTCTGACCGCTTACGTGAATAATTTCTGTAGAAAATTGACTGATGAAGTCTAATTGTCAGGCTTGCCTCGGTGTTGCTTTCTTCTTTCTGAAAAGCGAAGGTAAGTGGTTTATGGTCCGTCCTGATTACTGTCCAATTAACTGTCTTCCTTCTACACAGTCTCTGTTGTATTTTATTGCCTCATATATCGCCAGGAGTTCTCGGTCGTATGTCGTATGTGTATAATTTCGTTGAGCACTGCTGAGTTTTTTTGAAAAGAATGATAATGTTTGCATCTCTCCGTTTACCTTTTGTTCTAGAACTGCTCCGACTGCAACATCTGATGCGTCTGTTGTAAGAATTAGAGGTACTGCTTCACAAGGATGAGCTAGTAAGGTAGCGTCCGCTAGGCTATTTAGGCATTTAGCAAAAGCTTCGTCAGCTTCAGTTGTCCATTGAATCGGTCTTTTATCGTTCTTTTTGCTATCCTTCAGATATTCATTCAGCACCGCTTGGCTATGTGCAGCGTTCTTAATGCATCTTCTGTAGTAGTTGACCATCCCTAGAAACCTGCGTAACTCAATAATTGTCTTTGGCTTAGGGAATTCTAGAATGGCTTTTACCTTATCCGGCAAGGGCTGTATGCCTTGTCCCGAGACAAGATATCCGAGGAATTCGATTTGTTCAACTCCAAAATTGCACTTTGATGTGTTGATGGTAACGCCTGCTGCAAGTAACCTCTGGAAGACTGTGCGAAGATGTTCCAAATGTTGTTCTGGGGTTTCTGATGCCACCAAAATGTCGATGTAACAGTATACATAGTTTAGATCTTGAAAAATGGAGTTCATGAACCTCTGGAAGGTTTGCGCTGCGTTCTTCAAGCCAAACGGCATTGCCAAGAATTCAAATAATCCGAAAGGAGTTGTAACGGCTGTCTTAGGTATATCCTCATCTGCTACTGGAATATGATAATACGCTCTCTCCAGATCAATTGATAAGAAAATGTGTTTTCCGTTGCAATTCATGCGTGAAATCGTGGATGTGCGGTAACGGATAACGATCTGGTTCCGTACCGCATTCAGTCTCCTGTAATCTCCACAAGGTCTCCAAACGCCGGGTTTTTTCTTTGGCACCATGTGCAAGGGAGAGGTCCATTGACTGCTTGATGGCCTGCATATTCCGGTCTCGATTAGGTATGTAAATTTGGCTTTTGCCACTCGTAATTTCTCTGGGGTTAGCCGTCGAAACTCTTGCGCTACCGGTGGTCCTTTCGTTTGAATATGATGCCAAACGCCATGCGGTCTTAAGCCGGGTGGCTGTGATGGCCTGGTTAGACCTGGAAACTCAGAAAGCAGTTTATAGTGGAGCGAATCAGGTTTCACAGTATGAATCGATATGTGGGACTTCGAGGTTAATTGTCCTTCTGACTCTATTCCTGTTTGATTATCGTGTAAACGCCGTCGTCGCAAATTTACTGACAAGTTGAATTTATATAAAAAATCAGCTCTTATGATCGGTGTCGAAACATCGGCGACGCAAAATGTCCATTTGAATGGTCTTCTTAACCCTAAATCCAGAACAAATAGTCTCTCTCCATATGTTTTAATTGGCACATTATTCGCTGCGAATAACTGCATTGGCGAATTTTTTACTGCCTTATCTATACGCCTCCTGGGTACGAGGGATATATCCGCGCCAGTATCTATTAAAAATCTTAATCCGCTTCTCTTGTCAGTGATATGGAGCCTGCATTGTTGATGTTCGCCGTCAGCTACTGCTCCAACTGCTGACGGTCGTTGGAGTTTTCCCGTTTCGCTAGAGGTTGTTCCGACTTACATGGCTGAAGACATTTCCATGCCTTTTCTTTGAAGCGCCTGTGGTAGTAGCAAATTCCAGAGTGAAGATCTGTTCCTGCTTCTTGATCTCGTTCGATCACTGCGTGATTTAGATCTGCCTCGCGATCTGCCGATTGCTGCGACTGCTTTTGTCAGCTCCTCTACCTGCTTTTTTATTTCTTGAATAGGATCACATGGTGACTTACTTACTATAGCTACTGCCGTGCTGCTTGACCCTCTTTTCGCGGCTTTGTCTGCGCAAGCCGCTTGTCGAGGCTGACGTCGTCGAGCACCGATAAGAGTTCCTGTATTCTCGTGGGCAGTCTTTGCAATGTACGCAACATGCTATCTGTTACGTTCGCTCCCGCTAAGGTCCACATCTCTCTCAGCAATACGGAAGGCGTCTTGTCTTCTAGTTCCATTCCGTCTAATAATTTCCTCAGCTGTTTCTCGAGGGAGTCTGAAAACCTCTCAATTAATGTGAATTTAAGCTTTTCGTATTTACCTGAGCTTGGTGGCTGTTCTAAAATGTCGGCAACGGCGAGCATGGTTTGCTCGTCAAGATGGCGGACCACGGCACTGAATTTGATGTCATCCGAGCGCACGCGGTACGCCGTGAACTCGCTTTCTAGGGATGTGAACCACAATTTCGGCCGATTCCGCCAGAACGTCGTTAGCTTTACGTTCCTGAACTCATTGGATTGGATCTCCCTGAGGGATGTTGCATATTCCGTTGGATGTTCTTCTCGGTTGGCGCTAACCGACATTTTACCGCTCTCTTGCATTCTCTCTGGATCGTCTTTCTCATCGGAACATGTTAGGCGCGATGGCGAATGATCAACTGGCATCGCGCACGTTGTTTTCTAACCGTCGTATTTTTTTAACGCCCGTCGGAGTCACCAGTTTTGTGTAAGGGTTCGCTAGTTTATTGTCTGGAACGCGCGTGATTGGATAGGTATATTGAGAAAGAACGCTCGCTTTTTTTTCCTTTGGTTTGTAGCAAAAATATATTCTCTGACTACTAATAATATACATGTATCTTCCACGGGGAACTAGAACAGAATGTCCGTCGGAAAAATCAGTCTTTGGCACGGTCTTACATACAGGTGGAAACTCAGGCCTTTTTTAGTGGTGGGGGAGGTCTCACTTAGTGTGTCCGTTGTCGGGAGTTCACGACTTGCCTGCTAGGTTCGCTGCGATCTAAAAGTTGCAATGCGAGACGTATGTTAGAGAGAGACCGACTATTGCCTTTTATCTCTGTCTCTCTCGCACGTATGCGACTTCTAGATCGCAGCGAACCTAGCAGGCAAGCCATGAACTCTCGAAAAACGGACACACTAAGCACGGTCTTACATACAGGTCTGGAAACTCCGGTGGTGGGGGAGGTCTCACTTAGTGTGTCCGTTTCTGGAGTTCACGCTTTGCCCGCTAGGTTCGCTGCGATCTAGAAGTGGCAATGCGAGCGAGAGAAATAGAGATAGACGGCAGTAATCATTTAAAAAATTTTTTTTATATTAATATTAATAATATATGTAGAATATATATTGATAATATGTAATAATATATAGATAATATATATAATATAGAAGATAATATATTTTATACTTATATCAATAAGGATTTTTCCATCAGAATCTCGTTTCACAAGACTTCGCACGATGCATTCTTCTTCAAAATGCTTTTCACATACGTGCTGGTTCGATTGTAACCTCGCGATACCGGGAATTGCGGCCTCCCACATCTCGCGCAAAACTTCAGACTGAGGAACTCTGAAGAGCGAACACTTTGCCTTGACATTTTGTCTCATTTTCCGACAATTTCTAACTACACACAAATTCGGCATCATGAAAAAAAAATGTTATCTTTGATACGACCGCGATTCGTTCAATGTACATAAACAGAGACGACTACTGCAGACTGTCTCTGTCTCTCTCGCTCGCATTGCCTCTTCTAGATCGCAGCGAATCTAGCGGGCAAAGCGTGAACTTCAGAAACGGACACACTAAGTGAGACCTCCCCCACCATTAAAAAAGGCCTGAGTTTCCAGACCTGTATGTAAGACCGTGACACTAAGTGAGACCTCCCCCACCACCGGAGTTTCCAGACCTGTATGTAAGACCGTGGTCTTTGGTAAACTCGCCTCTAGAGAGGCTTCAGTCTTTGGTAATATTGCCTCTAGAGAGGCTTTTGCCTTGGCGGCTCGTGTTGTCCACATACAGCGTCTGGATTGGTGGAGGGCGTGCATGCGCACCCACGGATCCCCTAGCGCCATTACTGAGACGCCAAAATCTTCACGCTCCATCTCTTTCTATTTTCGCGACCATATTTCATACACTGCTTGTATACGAATGGCGCAGTTCATGCTATATGTCGATGCATGCCCCGTATATAGCGTTTAACCTATATACAGAGCGTTTAACATATATACAGGGCATGTATGTATATATATATATTTGACGCATGCGCAAAGTGAAATCGTCGCATAAAAGAAGCGAGAGAAGGCTATCGTCTGCACCGTGATGTTTTCGCTCACTCCTCCTACAGAACTGGCAATATAGGAGTATAGGATAGGAGGACTATATACATCTCTTTCATTCGTTCACTCGCCTGTAATTTTTTTTTTACGAGAGGGGAAAATGCATTTTATGCAGACAGACAGACAGATAGAGAATGTATGTGTTCGCATGTGTATTTGTATGTGCAGCGACCAGCTGATCGCAGCAGGCGCCCCGCGTAAGCGCCCGCGTCTGACGGTGAATCGCGTCGCCCCTGCTTGCCTCTTGTATCCGACCCGTCATGCGTTAACTACTTTCTTTAATAATTCGAAAACTAAGCTTCGGACGAAATTTCGCAAAAGGAAAAATCGTCTTAGAATTGACTCAATAATATGTCATTTCAGGGACACAGGGGTTAGTTTGAATCACTCTGTATATGAAGATACACAATTTCTGGTTTTGTTCCGTGCTATGTGCACAAAATGGCGGTAGCACCAGTGCTGTACAAGATGCTTATGTATATAAATTAATAATGTATATAAATGTAATAATGTTATGTATATAAATTAAATAAATTTTTAATAACTTTTGTATGACCTCTCTCTCTCTCTCTCTCTCTCTCTCTTAACAATCGAAAAGAGTAATAATAATGTGAGAAAATGTAGAATTAGTTATTTATATTTTATTTAATTTTTATTTATTTTTATTAATAAATTGGAAAACTGGATAATTATTATAATGGATAACGGGATAATTATTATAAAAATGAATTATAAAATGTAATTTATATTATAAAATGTTATGTAAAAGATACATAGATATATAGATATTATTAGATATTAATAGATATTATAATAGATATATAGTATTAATAGATATATAGATATTAATAATATTATAATAGATATATAGATATTAATAGATACATAGATTAATTGTAGAAGATGTAAGTATTTCTTCCTCGCCCTCTCCGCCTCTTCCATCTCGACGGGACTTTCCTCTTCCACCTCGACGGGCCTTTCCTCTTTCACCTCCTCCTCTTCCTCTTCCTCTTCCTCGTCCTCGTTTTCGTCCCCGTGTAGAATAATTTTTTATAGCAATCGCTATAATATTTTGTAGCTGTTCAGCCTGAAACATAAACATTAAAATACATTAATATTTTGAACAATAAAAATATTAACAAACAACAAAATTAATATACGCCTTAAATATTCAATTATATAATTGTTTTTTCTTCAATCCATCCTTTCTCAGAGTCTAGATGTCACAACAATGAATTATCCGCAGATATATTGCAAAATTAAAACTTTTATTAATTTTAGGCTTGGTTGCATACTTCCCTGGCAAAAATGAGACGTTTCATGAACATTTGTTTGGCGTTTACATGAACGTTTGTGAAAGTTCGTCGAGAGTTTAAAAACGATTAGTAAAGAGTTTGTAGAACAAAAATTGCAACACTGGAGCGTTTGAAAGACGTTTGTACAAAGCGTTTTTGAGAGTTTGCATAGCGTTTACATGACGTATGCAAAGAGTTTTTTAAAACGTTTATAGATCTTTTATTAAGTGTTTATTTTCATCTTTAGAAACTGCGCGCATCCTCTATTAAGCGATTAATGAGCGTTTACTCTTGTCGTTAAAAGATTGTGTAAAAATTGTTTGCTATAGATTTGTGAACGGTCAGTAATTGTTAGGGCCATTTCAGAATACGTTGCAAATGTCCTGTCAGTTGTTAAACCATTGCGATCCGATTAGCATTCGATGCTAATTGGATCGCAATAATTTGGCAATTAACAACGGGACATTTGAATGTATTCTGGAATGACCCTAACAATTACTGAACGTTCACATGTCCATAGCAAACGCTCTTTACACTATTTTCTAAAAGAGGAAAAAATATAATAAAATAGAAGACAAAGATAAAATCATTATATTGACAAAAAAATCATTTATTATATTAAAATATTATAAATACATATACTATTATTACTATTATTAAAATACTGTAATAATAATATTATTATATTGAAATACTTATATTAGATCACAATTAAATACAAAACAAAATGCAATACAATATGCTGGAAAACAAAGATTCATACAATATGAATGTATTAAACATTAAAAGTTTTCAAATAATTTAACAAAATGTGCAGTTAACATAACGCTTTACAATTTGCTGCATTGGAAGAGCGTTTGCTACATGAAGAAAACAAACACTCGTGTTACAGCGTCGAAAAAACGTTTCTTAGGCGTTTCCAAGTCGTTTGTGTAAACGCCGTACAATTCGCCGCATTGAAAAAGTATTTGATGAAAGTGAAAAAACGGTATTGGAAAAAGCGTTTGTTAAACGTTTGAAAAGTCTGATAGTAAACTCTGTACACGAAGATGTATCAACGTTTATTGAACGTACTCTGAAAAATGTTACCTCAGTATTGCAAAACTTTCATGCAACATTATATACAACGTTTGGTAATCGTTCAGAAAGCATTTAAAACCCAAAAGCGTTATGTAAGTGCTCTTACAAAGTTTGAAAGCATATAAACTTTCAGAAAACCCTCACTCAACGGTTGTTAACGCTTTATAAAGTTTCTTATTTTCGCCAGGATTAAATCTTAGCTTAGCTCACTCTTTGTCTCTTTCTAAGGAAGTAATTAAAAAGAGACGAAGAGTGAGCAAAGTTAATGTTAAAATTACAACCGGGCTTTAATTGAAATGTCAAGACCGATCTAATATTGATGAAAATTCATAAATGCAAATCGCGGTTAATGATAATCCCCTCTGCACTATTCCTAATTATATTCTCAATAATAATATTTAGTTTTATACTTATTACTATTTAATGTAATTACTAGTTAATGTAAAGATGGCGTTTTCCGTTGCTGACGTCGCCGATGTCGTCGCCGTCGTCGCCGTCGTCGCCGTCAGCGTCGACATCGTCGCCATCGGCGTCGACATCGTTGCCGTCGCTATTGTTGCCAGCATTATCGTCGTTGTCGTCGGCGTCGACGTTGTTATCGTTGCCGTCGCTGCCACCGCTGCCGTCGTCGTCGATGTCAATCGTTTACAAACTGAAAAAATTAGAAAAATAATATTAAAAATTATAATCCACATATAAAAATATTATTTAAATGCTGTCTATATTACGCACACGTATAAAAAAGATTTAAATACAAATGTCCTAAATATTCAGCTTATATGTGTGAATGATTATTTATATGGAAGACAACAGAGTCAATTTTAATATTAAATTTATTTGTCTTCTCATTGAATATATTAAAAGAGAATGATTCTCGTGCTCATGCTGGAAAATTACAGTAAATTACCTTATTCATGTGTGTATAGATAATAAGGATAGGAATTACAATATTTTAGAGTTCCTATTTTTATTATCTGTACACATATGAATAAGATATGGTCATTTCTCATTATGAGCACGAGAACCATTCTCTTTTAATACATTCAATGAGAAGAGATATTAATTTCTGTTGATTCTCTTGTCTTTCTTATAAATATTCATTCACACATATAATATAAGCCGAATATGTATGATACTTGTGTTTAAATCTTTTTTATATATGTGTTTATATAGAAATTTTATATAAAATTGTGTACTTACATATAAATGCTCACGTGCCACGTCAACAGCTTGGCGAGTTAAAGCGAACTAATGCTAAGGCTCGTGGCTCACCGCGGTCCTGTCGCTATCGCATGGCCCCCTCTTCTTCTTCTCCTGTCCTCAATACTGACAAGGAGACTTACGGAAGTGTAACTCACCGATTTTAATGAAACTTTGCACACTTGTAGAACATCGAAAAATAACCGACACGTATTTTTTTATTTCGGCAATGGTGCGGGTTTAAGGGTAGAAACCATCCTTTGAACGTTAGGGGTGGTCTCCAAGCATAGACAGAAAACAATCATTTAATTTAGAAGAAAAAATACTTCTAGGGAGGTTTTAGTACAGCTGATTCCGAATCTGACGTTAAAATTACAAAATTTAAAATGGCGGATCCAATATGGCGATTCTCTCAGCATCTCATGACAAAAGGGTGGTTTTTAAAATAGAAATAAGAAAATATTACATAAATAAATTAATAGAAAAAATGCTTTGAAAGCTTCTCATCTGTAAAATTTTTTCTAAATAACAACGTATGAAAGTTATTAGTGGGTAATTGAATATTTAATCATTTTTCTTTTTTTATATGCATTTATATGAATGTAAATTAAATCGGTCGTTTTCATAATTGAAGTTTGACAGTTTGGCAATATATATAGTTATTAGGTCTTTAGATACTTGTGCGTTGAGCTTGATTGCCAAAGGCAGCGATAAAATTATTTTAGTTAATATTTTATGATATATTTTTCCAGATATTTTTGGGATGTTTTTTTATAAGAGTTTATATACATACATTATATAGAAGTAATTTTATTTATTTTAACCTATTAATTTTGCCAGTTGTTTACTTGAATTATATTTATGTGAAACACGAATTCTACACATTTTATTCAATTAATTTTAGAGTGCAACATTGTCTAATGCATTTTTATTTGAATCATTAGATGAATCTATCCAAAATTAAGTGTCATACTTTTTGTTACACAAAATATTTTTATACCGATTGTCATTAGATATAAATCTTCCCGCTTCTTATCCTTGTTCCCTACTAGCGTTGATCGAAGTTGATAGTAATAACTGTGAGAGCTGCATTCAGCAATCCAATCCTCGTTCTTCAAGTACTTAAATTTAAAAGTTTTATAAACTACTCGCTGCGAAATTTAATTTCGGTAGATATTTTTCTCGTAAAAACATCATATTTTTTCATCATTATATCAAACATCACATTATATTTTTTGTTTTTTTGATTTCTTTCTTTTGTTTGTACAATATGTTAATAAATCCTAAAAATATTTTAAAACTTTTGGCAGTAGCTTTTGAACAACCCGAATATAATTTAGAATCTTCTATAAATGATGATGAGAGAGCGTTTAGTTCATAGCTTGAAATTTTGATTAAGGATTCAATTGACAATTCCTTATTTATAGAAACTCATGATACTTTACAATTTGAAGAAGATCATTTGATTATACAATCAGAACCATGTGCAATTGAAAACAGCGATGACAATATATTTGAAATAGAAACAAACTCAAAATTTCAATTACACGAATGTGAAGACAAGGAAATTGATAAAGAATATAAGCAAAAGGCTGAGTATTACAAATCGGGGAAAAAACGTAAATTAAAATTTGAAACAGTTAAAATAAGGTTTAAACGACTTCAAAATGTCAATTATATAGGTGGGAAGAACAGATCGCACGTGGCGGAAATCGATTGGAGAAGCTAGAAAAAATTTCTGAAATTGTTTTAGATCAATTTAAAAAAGCTGTAAAAAAATCTACAATCACAATTACACTATTAGTAACAATACACAATTCAGACATTCGTAAGTGGGCTCTGCAAGCACAGATGAAGTTTCTTTGTCATCAAATTTATTTACAGCTTCTGTAAAGTGGATGAACGAATTCAAACACAGACATGACATTGTTTCCAGGAAAATTAACAAATACGCAGAAATCTATAGCTGATAAAAATCAGTTGGAAGCCAGTGCCAATGAATTTGTAGAGAATGTGAAGCAACAAATTTTGTTAGTTGAAAAAGAAAATATTTTTAACTCTGATCAATCAGGGTTTAATTTGGAAATGTACACGGGACGTACTTTAGCGTTTAAAGGGACACAAACAGTAGAAAGTTTGGCACAGTCAATAAATTCT
The DNA here is from genome assembly GCA_030586385.1 of Camponotus fellah. Taxonomy (NCBI): domain Eukaryota; kingdom Metazoa; phylum Arthropoda; class Insecta; order Hymenoptera; family Formicidae; genus Camponotus; species Camponotus fellah. Next base: position 16,827 of record JAPIVC010000494.1, on the reverse strand, counting down.
ATGACTCATAGCTACATCATACAGCCTTTAATTTCTGCAAATGGTGTTTTTGTTATCATCTTTGTTAATTGTTTTGCAGGAAAAGAATGGAACATTTGATCCTATAGTCCAAAACAATCTCTTTAAATCTGAAAATGTCCTTGTGAAAGCATCAAATTCGGGAAAATTAACATCAAGTCTTGTGAGATCATGGTTTCAAGAAGTTTTTCTTCCAGCGTCTAATGAAAAGTCCATTTTGTTATTAGATTCGTGGAGTGGTCAAAATTCATCACTTTTGAACCTATTTTAAGAACAAAAGAGTACCTCAAAATAAAAACCATTCCTGCAGGAACAACTGGTAGGATTCAGCCTCTTGATGTGTTCTTCTTTAGGCCGTGGAAAAACTTCTTGAGACATTTTTTTGACATTGTCATTCTCTATAACTATAATATAAATTTACATCTCCGTAATAATATAATTAAGATCCAATCACTGATTTATAATCAGTTTTCTTCTCCCAGATTTTCAAATCTTATTAGTTATGCGTGGTACAAAAGTGGTTATTTGGAAGAAAAACCACCTGAGTTTGAAAATCCCGTAAAATTTTGTTTCAAAAATTGTGCAGCATTTTGCGATTTATGCACAGTTATTGCCGTAATAAGGTGCGCGTGGTGTAAGAAATTTTTATGCATCACACACTTTTTTACGAAATATCATTACTGTAAAAATTATTCTCAATAAATTAATAATTTAAAAAATTGAGGATACATAAATTTCTGAAATAGTGAGAGGCGAGGGGACTCACTTTAATCAAGCACCTCGAATAGTGAGAGGCGAGGGGACTCACATTAATCAAGCATCCCGAATAGTGAGAAGGGACTCACTTTAATCAAGCACCCCGAATAGTGAGAGGCGAGGGGACTTACTATAAATAAGCACTCCGAATAGTGAGAGGTGAAGAGACTCTCTTTAATCAAGCATCCTGTTTAAATAAGTACAGAAAGGGGTTTAAAATCGGTCTGCAATCTTCTCGCAGTAAACCCTGAAAACTATAATTTTTATTGACTAACTGCAGAGCATTTCAAACCAAGAAGAATTTTTGTAATTTTAATCGTCATATTGGATCCGCCATTTTGAATTTTGTAAATTTGACGTCAGATTCGGAATCAGCTGTACTAAAATCTCCCTAGAAGTATTTTTTCTTCTAAATTAAATGATTGTTTTCTGTCTATGCTTGGAGACCACCCCTAACATTCAAAGGATGGTTTCTACCCTTAAACCCGCACCATTGCCGAAATAAAAAAATACGTGTCGATTATTTTTCGATGTTCTATAAGTGTGCAAAGTTTCATTAAAATCGGTGAGTTACACTTCCGTAAGTCTCCTTGTGAGTGACACGCGATAGTGAACGCTATTTGGTAAAAGAAGATAAACGTTAGGCTCCTCCCATCGATCGCAGCATAAGCTTGATCGCCGTATTTATAATCACATTTACGGATTTATATCTGTGTTTACCTTTTATTTCTTACCTCGTATTTTTTTCTCTGCTTTTCTTTTGTTAATGCGATAAGATAGAGCAGTTAAAGAAATCTTTCCACTCGAGGTATTTAAAAAGTTTATATTGATTTGTTGTAATCGGTGTACTTTATATTGTGCTATGTGAAAATATGAAAATATGAAATAGTTTATTCTTCTGATTCTTATGAAAAACGCATGTTTCAATTTAAGTAACATCAAGTCGTGTTACTTTATATAATTGATAAGTTTACATTCATTTTGTGCATTAATACACACAATAACTTAACTTTTTTTATTATTTCTTAAGCGTGGTATTATTTTTTTTTTATTGTTATTATTACCACATATTTTATTTCTATTCTAATTTTATTGTTTTGCTTATTTATTTTTAAGCGTGGTATTATTTCTTCTTTTGTTATTATTACCACAGATTTTATTTATTTAATTTTATTTTTTTGCTTATTTACTTTTAAGCATGATATTATTTTTTCTTTTGTTATTATTACCACAGATTTTATTTCTTTAATTTTATTTTTTTGCTTATTTATTTTTGCACGTTTTATTATAAAATTAAAATGAATAATCAGTGTTATCCAGAACATGTTTATGATAAGTGCGCATATAAAAATTGTCGCAATGGTCAATATTCAACGGGATCACATTTATTTCAATTCCCATCGAGTACGGATACAAGACACAAAATATGGATACGCAATAACGGTAAGTGCTTTCTTGGATTTATATTTATATATTCTTCGACTTATGTTTTCACGCACGCACGCACGCACGCACGCACGCATAGACACACGCATACACACACATACACATGATGTATTAGAAATATATTAGAAATATGTATTATATATTAGAAATACTAGAATTATACAGAGTGTTAAAAAAGTCTGGAAACGGTCAAATATCTCGAAAACGAAACGTTTCTAAGAAAAATGTTTTAGATAAAAGTTGTATGAAGAGGGACATAAGATGGTAGCATTAATTTGACCTTAAAGAGTCACCTGAAGATCACATGAAGGTCACCTCCACCTTTTTAAATAGGACACCCTATATATTTTTGCATGTTCTTGTAGCTTGCCTCAAGAGCTTTCCAAAACGCTATAATAAAGTATTTTTTCATCGAGTACTTTTCGAGTTATGAGGCTTGAAATATCGAATTTTTTAATTTTATATAAACCGTAAAATATCTTATAAAATATTCATTTTTCGATTATCTTACCTTAATACATTTATGCACAAAGTAATGAGAGGAATTGATTAGTGTAAAGGAAACATATTGTTTCGGAGAAATAATATGTAATTATTAATTGCAAATTACTGTATTAAGGTAAGATAATCGAAAAATGAATATTTTATAAGATATTTTACGGTTTATGTAAAATTAAAAAATTCGATATTTCAAGCCTCATAACTCGAAAAGTACTCGATGAAAAAATGCTTTATTATAACGCTTTGGAAAGCTCTTGAGGCAAGCTACAAGAACATACAAAAGTATTTAGGGTGTCCTATTTAAAAAGTTGGAGGTGACCTTCACGTGATCTTCAAGTGACTCTTCAAGGTCAAATTAATACTACCATCTTATGTCCCCCTTTAAGCTATACAACTTTTATCTAAATCATTTTTCTCAGAAACGTTTCGTTTTCGAGATATTTGACCGTTTCCAGACTTTTCTAATACCCTATATGTATACAGGGTGATTCAGAATAACCCCTGTGTCCCTGAAATGACATATTATTGAGTCAATTCTAAGACGATTTTTTCTTTTGCAAAATTTCATCCGAAGCTTAGTTTTCGAATTATTAAAGAAAGTAGTTAACGCATGACGGGTCGGATACAAGAGGCAGACAGGGGGGTGGCACGATTCACCGTCAGACGCGGGTGCTTACGCGGGGCGCCTGCTGCGATCAGCTGATCGTTATGCACATACAGACACACTTGCGATCACATACATTCTCTGTCCGTCTGTCCGTCTGTCTGTCTGTCTCTCTCTCTCTCTCTCTCTCTCTCATTCGCTCACTCACTTTTTTTTACGAGAGAAGGGAAAATGCATTTTATGCATACCCACCGGTCGATCCAGTGAGTTATGTGGGACTCGAGTACCAAGTCGAATTATCAACTCGGTACTTCCACTAAAAACCCCTCTCTTTTTATGAATTTTCTTTGACACACTGTCTCTCTGTCCTTCCCGAGATCTGTTTTCACATAACGTCAAAAAATAGTTATCTTGTTCGATGACTTTTAATGTATTGCTGTAATTGCTTGAAGGAGAAATGAATTTTCCGATAGATCGTACTCAAATTCGTTCTCAAATTTAACGTAGATATCACTTTGCACAAAACAGAAATTTACACTAAATTATTAACTGAAAGTTTTTCTTCTCCCATGAACTGCATTTTTTTATAAACTTTAACTTTAATCAAATTTATTTATTCACTCGACGAGACGAGAAATTTACTAATGACTCTATCACTAATCACTATTAATCACTGTCGAATAATAACTTTTGGCGATTAAAAATCACTCGATAAAAGAAACACGCGCGGACACGTTACTACACGACGGGACGACGCGACAATGCGGCGATAATTACTCGGCGACTGCAAGCTGTTTTTTGTCATGGGTAGGTTAAGGTACTACTGGCGCTATCGAACGCGATCATGTGTTCGATTGAAGAATGCAGTAAACATAATAAACATTTAACATATTAATATTATTACTACCGCAACCTACTATGACAAAAATCTGCTTGCAATCGCCGAGTAATTATCGTCGCATTGTCGCGTCGTCGCGTCGCGTAGTAACGTGTCCGCGCATGTTTCTTTTATCGAGTGATTTTTAATCGCCAAAAATTATTATTCGACAGTGATTAATAGTGATTAGTGATAGAGTCATTAGTAAATTTCTCGTCTCGTCGAGTGAGTAAATAAATGTGATTACGTTAAAGTTTATAAAAGAATGCAGTTCATGGGAGAAGAAAAACTTTCAGTTAATAATTTAGTGTAAATTTCTGTTTTGTGCAACATGATACGTTAAATTTGAGAACGTACGATCTATCAGAAAATTCATTTCTCTTTCAAGCAATTACAGCAATACATTAAAAGTCATCGAACAAGATAATAATAACTATTTTTTGACGTTATGTGAAAACAGATTTCGGATAGGACAGAAAGACAGTGTGTCAAAGAAAATTCATAAAAAGAGAGGGGTTTTTAGTGGGTAGGGAGTACCGAGTTGGTAATTCGACTTGGTACTCGAGTCCCACATAACTCATTCGATCGACCGGTGGGTATAAAATGCATTTTCCTCTCTCTCGTAAAAAAAATACAGGTGAATGAGCGAATGAAAGAGAGAGAGAGAAAGAGAGAGAGAGAAAGAGAGATAGAGAGATAGAGAGATAGAGAGAGAGAGAGAGAGAGAGAGAGAGAAAGAGAGAGAGAGAGAGAGAGAGAGAGAGAGAGAGAGAGAGAGACAGATAGACAGACAGACAGAGAATGTACGTGTTCGCATGTGTGTCTGTATGTGCATAGCGACCAGCTGATCGCAGTAGGCGCGTAAGCACCCGCGTCTGACGGTGAATCGCGCCATCCCTGTCTGCCTCTTATATCCGACCCGTCATGCGTTAACTACTTTCTTTAATAATTCGAAAACTAAGCTTCGGACGAAATTTTGCAAAAGGAAAAATCGTTTTAGAATTGACTCAATAATATGTCATTTCAGGGACACAGGGGTTATTTTGAATCACCCTGTATATCCCGTGCAACAGAGTCACTTTAAATTTTTTATTGAAAGATCTATAATAACGAAGCAATGTATTTTATTAATATATTTAATAAGGAGATTTTACCGAGGGGTATCTCACTGTCGCAATACATGTACATTTTTTCTGGAATTACTTACGCATTACTTTGCATTATGTTATATCTCGCATTATCCATATTACTGTGCTTTGACACATTTTTACAAGTTATATAAGAAAATAATAATCCGAACAAGATTGAATCGTTTTAAAAAATAAAAATTATGTATTGTAACATGTTTAGAGAGTCTTTTAGATGCGCGTGAGTAAATGCGAAAGGAAGAAGAAAGCACATTATCGTTTAATAATTATCGTTTAATAATTAATATATTAATATTATATGTGTATGTGTAATTAAATTATATGTGTATGTGTGTGTGTGTGTATATATATATATATATATATGTGTGTGTGTGTGTGTGTGTGTGTGTGTGTGTGTGTGTGTGTGTGTGTATGCATACACTGAAAAAATTGTATTCTCAACTTAGGAATATGCCACTTATCTTTAGTATATATTAAAGATAAGTGGCATATTCTTAAGTTAAGAATACAATTTTTTCAGTATAATTAATAGTGCTTTTTTCTTAAGAAATTTTCTGAAAGATTTATTTTAATAATCTTTTGCGTTGATTCTATTTCAAGAAATACTCAATTAGAAAAATAGTCTGCCAGTTCTATCCGTCGTGCCGGTTTGTGTGCAGATCATTTTGATGAAAATTCTTTCAAGGGAGAAGGTAAGAAATCATTAAAACGTGGTTCAATACCTATTTGTTTTTTAAATATTGTTTCAAAAGAAAACAATAATGACATAAACATGGAGAGTATGCCTATTGCGATAGAAGTGACCGATACAGAAAATAAATTAAATGTATAGGAACAAATAAAAAACGGAAGCATGAAAATACTATAAGGCCAAGAACATTAGAAAATGGAACATTGAAAACGGTGAAATGCTAGAACGATCATTTCAATTGCCACCATTACAAACTTATCGGTCACTGCGATTACATTTCGATGACATCGGAAGAAGAAGATGTCATGGAATGGATACATTTGGAACCACCAATGTAATCCATAAAAAATAAAGAAATACAAAATAAAGAGTTCAATTTCATGTAGAAGATCGCAATCACAGTTGAAATGACTGCATAAATCATTGACCAGCAGGTCTTATCACGGAATAAATAATCTAAATGTGATCATGCTACGAAATTGTGAAATCATGCATTTTCTTGTTATTAATGATGCTTAATAAGATAAGCAAATTGCAATAAAAATTTAAGGAAGTATCTTAACTTTTTTATATTATTAGTTAACTTAACAACAATCATATGAAATATTGCCACACGGTATTCTTGTTAAAAGATAAAATACACATGTATCATATACATATATACATAACATACACACAGAATTTAATTTACAAATAAGATTGATTTTTATCATTCGCAACAATAGACGTCCATAAATATAAGTCGAACATAAATATAATAATAAAAATAAATAATAATAAAAAATTAAAATAAAATAATAAAAAGGACGTCACAAAAACATACTGATATTTTCAGTTTAAGGAATCTACATCATGTAGATTTCCTCGTGATAAGACCTGTTAGTTCAAGATTTATGCAATTGTTTCAACTGTGATTGCGATCTTTATGTCATGCTCAATAATGATAATACAAATAGAAATATAACTTTTAAAAATTCATTTTTATTTTGCATTCTTTATAAAACGTTTTCTACAAATGCGTTCTATGTTTAAAATTATAGTTCCGCTAATTATAAATATAACAAAGTTTCTAGCAATAGATTTTCACTTTAAAAAAAATTAATTTATATATCTAAAAAAAAATTAATTTATATATTAATTTATATATCACTTGTATAATATAAAGTTTAAAAATTTGTAAAGATAAAAAAAATATTGAATAAAGTTCTTTTCAGAAAATTTAAAATGAGACTAATACCTGACTTCGCAAATAAAACAAGTTATTTTTCAATGTTGTTATTATTTGGCAGAATAATTAATGAGTCATTATTCGCCAGACTGGGTATTTGTATTATTATTTCAGAATCTGACTTATATCCTATTTATATCCTTCTATATCTATATCCAATTGACTTCTCTTTTTAATTATTGTAATACTTTGATTGTGATATTAAGATAATTGTATATATATTTGTGATATTAAGATAATTTGTATATACTTGTATAATTTGTATGTACTTATGTATATGCAGTGAAACAAATTATTATTATCGTTATTATAGATATTTCAATAAAAAATTGAAGGCGACTCTTTCTTGCACGGATATATACATATAATTCTAATATACATACACACATATATGTATATATATATATATATATATATATATATATATATACAGGGTGTCCCATTTTAAATAATCCAGTCAAATATTTCGAAAACAAAGCCCGGAAGGGAAAAATGTTTCAGACAAAAGTTGTTTGGTTTCGAGGGGGACATAAGATGATGCCATTGCTTTGACTTTGAATAATCATTTGTAGATGGCGCAAAGGTCACCTTAAATTTTTTAAATTGGATACTCTATATTTTATTACATATTCTTGTAGCTGATCTCGAAAGCTTTCCAAAACACTATAATTAAATGATTTTCCGTTAAGTACTTTTCGAGTTATAAGGCTTGAAATAATATCTTAATTTTACATAAATGATAAAATATCTAGTAAAATATTGATTTTTCGATTATCTTACCTTAATACTTTTATGTACAAAATAATGAGAGGAATCAATTGGTGTAAAGAAAAAACATAGTTGTTTCGAAGAAGAAATATGTAATTTGCAATTAACAATTCCATATTTTTTTACGCGAGACGCCTCGGTAATAGGGCCTCGGCAGCCACAAATTCCGATGAAATTAATTATTAATTATTTGTGCCGCGATGATAGTTCGATTATTGACATCCGTCTGTTACAAATCGAAGATATTAAATAAGGACGGTAGATAAATTTGTCAAATCTAAGATAGAGAAAATCGATTCTAATAAACGTGAGTCAGATAAAGATAAATTTTGAGCGATAATACAAGCATAACTGACTGAATAATTACACAGTATAAAAGATCGGACGCAAACGCGAACGATTAACGGTAATAGAATCTCAAAAGTACGAACGATAAATCATAACAAAATATCGGAAGATTCACGCCGCGGGGATACGCGAGTCGATGCCGCAACGCAATCGTTGGCTATCGAATATCGCAATCGCCTTTGTGTGTGAGTTCGCAAATCGAAAAGTTACGTAAAACGGAATTTCTAAACATCACAATAATCGTAACAAAAATACAAAAATGACTGTCGGCGCTTAATCGGGAGAAAGGGCACATAATATTATCGTAGCTTGAACAAAGTATGTCGGCCGACCATCGCACTCTACTACGCAATTATCAAAAACGCGAATATGAATTTCAAGACGACAGCAATTCGGCACTGACTCTGTTCGGGCTAATTCTACCTGATACTCTAATAAATGGCCTGAAGAGGTCGACGTTCGTCTCACCGATGACTCCTGGATATCCTCGACACTCTCGGCATTCGTACACGGAATCGATGATTTTGGGTCGTCGTGCTCTGGTCCGCCAAACAGTGACGAGCGGAAGGCCCGTCGGAATCGCGCCGGCAATTAATTTATAAGTAGGCCACTTGGGGCGCTTCCACAACCCTCGGGATCGTCGCGGGTCTCAATTGTTCCTGCGGCCTTCACGGCCGTATTTGCGCCTGTCGCACCCCGTTTTCTCTCGGAATTTTCTTAATTCGCTGCAGCTTAGTGTGAGGTTTCCTTCCGATAGCTGCTCGCCGATATTTTTCTGATCTCTCGGTAGCGCTGAATTCGACCGAGCTCTGTTTTCGGGATCCCCGCTATTATTCTTCGTACCTGCTGGTCATATGGAGATTTACAGGGGCGGCAGCGACAGTTTGAAATAGATGTTGCAAATTTTATAGGGCGGATAAGAATACTTAGGCGTTCTCTTCCTAATTGGCGCCTCCGCTCGTCCCGAATTTCCTCTAGCTTGGTCTTTTACGCCGGGTCGAGTCACCGGATGAGATCCCGTCAGTGTCCGTCCTCACAATCGCTAAATTCTACTCTAATAAATTTCGCAAATACAATTTTACGCACGGGAGGCGAGCCTACCCTCGCCTCCAACATTCGCTCTCTCTTCCTAAATCATGAGAGAACGAGGGCCCAAAAGTATTTCCGGTCGGATCTCGCGACCCTTGTGACGGACCGCCAAGCGTCACGTCACAATATATATATATACATATGTCTATGTGTGTGTATTCATAACATTATTCTATTGGGGGAGTTTTTAATGGGTATTCCGAGACTCATATATAGGGCTTTCGAAAAGTAACGGACCTCCCCCTATCTCAGAATCTATGTATCATAGGGCAAAATGACCCGAACAAAAGTTTTATGGTTCATAAAGTTCTGTTTTTTTGTGATCTCAAATTTGACCTTGATCTTGACCTTGAAGGTTTTTTGAAGATTAATTTGCGTTTTTTAAATGGGAATTGCTATTTTTGACCCCGGATTTGGAAAGAGCGGGAAATTTTACGTTCAGATATGTAATCTTGTGATGGTAAAAATGACATCTAAATCCTACTTTTATCCTACTTTTAGCGCTATCCAGGAACAACGACGTGGACGTAGTAGAATTCTGTTCCCTTTGGAGTGTTTGGTTAACGTGAGTCCCCTCTCCCCTCACGTATGGAATAATGAGGATCTTCGATGAATGACTGAAGACACTTAATTTTTTTATCATTCGTTGCTGACTTAGATCTACCAGATTTTTCACGATCTTTAACACTACCAGTTTCCTGAAAACGTTGAATTGTACGTACAACAGTACTTTTGGAGATAGGATTTTCCTCTACTCTGAAAGTTTCATTAAATTGTCGCAATATATCTGTCAAGGTCAAGCCTGTTGTCCTTTATGGCCTGTGTGCCATGTTTGAGTTAATTACCTACTCATCTTTGACTCGTGCGTCCAACTTCCGAGATTTGGGCGATTTCTAATTCCTCCGCACTTGTATCGTAATGTACTAGGTATTTACCCATATCTTACATGATATCTCGAGGATTTTTTAATGATTGATTGAATTGTCGCAATTATTTAGTTAACTATTGAAACTGAGCATAACTTCTCTGTTCACTTATACGTTCATTTTCTGAGTTCAAATAGGTAATTAACTCAAACATGGCACACCTCACTGAACGAGAACGAATATCTCTGTTAATGATGCGAGGGTGGGGTGATCTGCAAAGAGGGTATAAGCAGGTATTGCGACTATTTAATGAAACTTTCAGAGTAGATGAAAATCCTATCTCCAAAAGTACTATTGTACGTACAATTCAACGTTTTCAGGAAACTGGTAGTATTAAAGATCGTGAAAAACCTGGTAGATCTAAGTCAGCAACGAATGATGAAAAAATGTTAAGTGTCTTACAGTCATTCGTCGAAGATCCTCATTATTCCATACCTCGCGTTTCACAAGAGCATGAAATTGGGATTGGATCTGTACATAAAATTCTAAGGCTCAACAAATGGCATCCATATAAAATCCGTTTGGTTCAGGAACTATCTGAAGATGACTTTGACAGACGAGTGGAGTTTTGTGAAATTATGATTGACGCAGATGATTAACGATGATCCTTTACTCCTCAACAACATTATCTTCTCCGATGAGGCCATATTTCAGTTAAATAGACAAGTAAATAGACAAAATAGCAGATATTGGAGTGATGATAATCTTCATTGGATGAGAGAAGCTCGCACCCAACATCCGCAAAAAGTTAATGTGTGGGCTGGTATTTTCAACGGTAGACCAATTGGGCCATTTTTCATCGAGGGTAATTTAACAGCTCAGATGTATGAAAACATGCTTCGAGAACAAATTATACCAGTCATACGGAATTTAGCAGATGGTAATTTTGATGACATTTACTTTCAACAGGATGGGGCTCCTCCACATTATGGAGTTAACGTTCGTCGATATTTGGACGAAACATTTCCTGACAGATGGATCGGGCGTAGGGGTGCCATTGAATGGTCAGCTAGATCTCCAGACCTGAATCCTCTAGATTATTTCTTTTGGGGGTACTTAAAAGGGAAAGTCTACACTACGAAGCCTGAAGAGTTAGATGATTTGCGCAATAGGATAACCCGTGAAATAGACGCCATACCAGAGAAAACTTACAGGAATTCGGTTTCAGGGTTTTATCATAGATTAGCACATTGTCAAGCAGTTCAAGGGCAACAATTCGAACATTTGTTGTAAGATGTTTTAATCAATCTAAATAATGAGTCGCGAGAAGCACCCCAAATCGTGAGAGGCAAGGGGACTCACGTTAATCAAGCACCCCGATTCATGAGAGGCGAGGGGACTCACGTTAATCAAGCACCCCGATTCGTGAGAGGCGGGGGACTCACGTTAATCAAGCACCCCGATTCGTGAGAGGCGAGGGGACTCACGTTAACCAAACACCCCAAAGGGAACAGAATTCTACTACGTCCACGTCGTTGTTCCTGGATAGCGCTAAAAGTAGGATAAAAGTAGGATTTGGATGTCATTTTTACCATCACAAGATATCTGAACGTAAAATTTCCCGCTCTTTCCAAATCCGGGGTCAAAAATAGCAATTTCCATTTAAAAAACGCAAATTAACCTTCAAAAAGTCTTCAAGGTCAAAATCAAGGTCAAATTTGAGGTCACAAAAAAACAGAACTTTATGAACCATAAAACTTTTGTTCGGGTCATTTTGCCCTATGATACATAGATTCTGAGATAGGGGGGGGGTCCGTTACTTTTCGAAAGCCCTGTATATATCATCCCAGGAGTCCCACATATCCCTCTAGACCGAACTAGAGGGAATGCGTAAACGCATTTTCTCCTCCCTTTCGATAGGTAAAAAAAAAAGAAAAAAAAATTATATAGTTTTATTATGTTCCGTGCTATGTACACCCCAGGTCGCAAGATGACGTCTAAAGACATCTTAAAGACGACTTAAAGACGTCTATGACGTAATTAAGACTTTATTTAGATAGATTATTAGAAGACGTCATCTTGCTACCTGGGACGAAATATCCGTAACACGAATGTGATGAAATTTTTAAAGCAAGATGTTTATAAATCTAAAAATTCTCATTATTCTATTAAAATTTCAAATGAATAAAAAATTTATTTTATTTTTTGACATATATTCATGAATATTATAAATGAAGTCTCATGTAAGAAACTTCGGAATCTGCGACATCGGGAATTTTTCATTATTTATAATAATATACGACTTTAAATTGCCTTAAAATAAAAACTAAAGCTTTGATATATTATTTGTTCTTTTTGATTAAAAGGGGTTAATAAAATTTTTGAAATTGAAAATTATTGTAATAAAATTGTGTTTAATGTGATTTTAATCATAAAAATTAAATTAATTCTAAAGTTATGTTCAATAAGAATTAAGTAAAGTACAGTGCAACATTTTATACAATGTAGTCTTATTTTCACAATTATAGTTTAAATTAGAGACTATTAATTTATTAAAATAAAACTATAAAACTATAATTATGAGAAATTAAGAGTTTTATTATATACATGTATACAATGATTTTTACGAACCGGGCCCAAGAATCGAGAGCGAGCAAAACAGCAACAAGAATGAGCGAGATAATAATAGGAGGGAGCGAGACAGTAATAGGAGGGAGCGAACGAGAGGAAAATAATAGCGCGCAAGAAAAATCCGATTCTCGAGCTCGAGTCCTCGTTGCTCTCTCTTATTTCTCTCTCGCTTGCTCCTATTACTATCTTGCTTACTCTTATTATTATCTCGCTCGCTCCTATTACTATCTCGCTCGCTTTTGTTATTATTTCACTCTTACATAATCATATACTGTTCATCTCGTTATCAAGTCTGTCGCTGGCAAGCGGCCGACAATCTAATGACAAAGTAATGAAAATTTTGCGATTAAAATGACATCAAACACGGTATCAATTGGATAAATGTAGTTAAATATATATAATCAAAATTTTTATTATCAGACTAATTAAAAATTATTCGATTTACGTCGTGTTTGATATCATTTTAAACGCAAAAATCTCAATAATTCATTAAAATTACTTTCATATCGATAAAATAAAAAATAAAAGTTTCAATTTTTTATTTTATAATCTCGTAAATTGCGAATGGATAGAGAAAGTGAAGAAGCCGATTGTAAGAGACTTCGGAATTCTTTGATTATAGGTCATCTCGCTCGCTCTCGACTCGCGGTTTCGCTGTCGCTCTTGCACTCGACAGGTCGTAAAGATAAGCGGACTCCGCTTCCTCGCGATTGATGTAAACATCTTATAAAATAAAAACTGAAACTCTTATTTTTTATTTTATCCATTTGAAAATAATTTTAATGAATTATTGAGATTCTTGCGATTAAAATGATATCAAACACGGTATCAATCGGATAAATGTAGTTAAATATATAATCAAAATTTTTATTATCAGACCAATTAAAAATTATCCGATTTACGTCGTGATGAAAAAGTTTGATTATATATATTTAACTACATTTATCCGATTGATACCGTATTTGATGTTATTTTAATCGCAAAATTTTCATTAGTTTGTCATTAGGTTGTTGGCCGTTGGCCAGCGACAGACTTGATAACGAGATGAACAGTATATGAATATGTAAGAGTGAAATAAGAAGCGAGCGAGATAGTAATAGGAGTAAGCGAGATAGTAATAGGAGCGAGCGAGAGAGAAATAGTATGCCAGGCTGCAAGAAAGACTCGATTTTCGAGTTGCTCGTTCTATTCCTATCTCGCTCGCTCTTACTGCCGCTTCGCTCCCTCTTATTATCTTTTCGCTTGCTCACATAACTCCCGCGTACACTATACAGGGTGTCCGGAAATTTTTGACCTTAACGAAGTAAGGAGGTAGATTGACTCAAATTAAGAAGGAACGATCTGTATTGTTTTGTGATTGTCGCAATAATTAACGAAAAATTAAATAAAGAAGATCGATCAATGCGTGAGCCTTCGCCACGCGCTTATACACTCATCGCTCCTCCCCTCTCCAATCAGCGCTTCGCCGCGCGCCGCCATTATGTTACGGTCAGACAGCCTTCGCCGTCGTGTGCTTCTAGCCACGCGCATTGGCCGATCTTCTTTATTTAATTTTTCGTTAATTATTGCGATAATCACAAAACAATAGAGGTCTTTTCTTCTTAATTTGAACCAATTTACCTCCTTACTTTTAAGGTCAAAAATTTCCTGATACCCTGTATATATGTACACACACACACACACACACACACACACACACACACACACACACACACACACACACACTTCCGTGCTATGTGCACGAAATATCCGTAACACGAATTCTGTAAGGTGTTTATGTATATTAAATATATTTCTATGATATATAAATTTTATTATCTCTCTCTCTCTCTCTCTCTCTTATATATATATATATATAGACATAAAACATATATATATATATATATATATATATATGTTTATTCAAATTCGTAATTTCTCATTTATATTAATAATTTATTTGATATACGTAAGCATCTTGCTATACAGCACTGGTGCTACCGCCCTTTTGTGCACATAGCACGGAACAGAACCAGAAATTGTGCACCTTATATGTTACCCTCTGAGGACATTCGTGCACCTTGGCTTCGTAGTTTAGGTGCACGTTTTTTAATCCACAGAGGGCGTATCGCTTTCAGGGATAACCTAAAAGCGGGCCATGACACCTCTCAGTCTTCTCTCTGGCTAAATACGCGCCATGTGAATTAGGTACCTGGTACTTATCGTAAAATGTGCGTAATTATACGGTTAGATTATAGAGTATAATGTACGGGGAAGTAAATGAATGAAGTGCAGCGTGTATAAATAAAAAGTATATAAATAATAAATAATAATAAATAAATTAAATAAATAAATAAATAAAAATAATATCTTAACAGGTTTCACACAAATAGTTCCGCGATTAAATACTCAGGCCGACGTCCCATAGCGCGGAAATCCTCAGCGGAACGGAACGAACGGAACCAGCGCGACCAATCACAACCATTCCGCTTTCTTTTCTACGCTTTTTCTATTTTCCTTATGTCCCATGGAGCGGAATACGCGGAAGCGGAATACGCGGCGTAATATAAAATTAGACTTTTTATATTATTTACAATATTTATAATAGTTGGAATAATCTTGTAATACATATACAATAATATATATAATAAACTAGTGAACAATAGAATTTGTTTTTGTAATATAAATTTTTGACGTAAATGTAAATCTATTTCACGATTGGCTGAAATTTGATTCCGCTACCGCGTTTACCGCTTAATGGGACATAAGGAGAAATGTATCAGCGGAATGATAAACACATACAATAATAAAAAACATAACTTTGTGTATCTTTTGTATTGTCGAAAAAAATCGAAACGAGAAAAATAAAATCTGTAAATATGGAAGCACAGGACATTCTACATGACATTTGTCGATTGTGGATCTTATTTCGAAATAGATCTTATTCTGCAATTCAAAAGCAAATCATTCGGAAACGAATGTTTAAATTATATTTATTATATATAATAATTAAAAGACGTAATAGAGAGAAAAAGAGAAATAAACGTCGATATTGGGTACGACCAATTTTCTCAGAAGAAAGAAGATTAATGCAAGGAGCAAGCGACAATCTGGTTCGTGAAATGGAAGTAATTGATAAAGAAAAATATTTTAATTATTTTCGGATGCCATTAGAAACATTTGAAAAATTGCTAAGTATTATTGAACCCTATATTACAAAAGAAACCGTTATCCGCACACCAATACCTGCGCGCAACTGACTTTGCGATATTTAGCTTCTAGGGATAGCATGACCTCAATATCGTTTGCTTTTCGTATTGCGCATAATACTGTTTCCAAAATTGTCTCCGAAACTTGCGATGTTATTTGGAATTCTCTTAAAGACGAAGTATTTCTACAATCGAGTACAGTTAACTGGCAAAACATCGCAGAAAACTTTGAAAATATTTGTCAGTTCAACAACTGTATTGAGGCTCTTGATGAAAAACATGTTATACAGGTAAAAACTATTTTATTTTAGTATATTTAATGTGTAAATTGCACTAATTTTTTCATTATAATATATATTTATATTTTTTGCAGGCACCACCAAATAGTGGTTCTACATATTATAATTATAAAGGACAACACAGCCTCGTTCTTCTTGGAATAAGCGATGCTCACAACTATTTTACTGTTGTGGATATTGGTAGCGCAGGAAGACAATATGATAGTACAATTTTTCAAAATAGTGAGTTGGATAAGCGATTCTACGATGAATCGCTTCAATTACCTTTGGCAAAATGTGTTATGAATAGTAACATAGAATTGCCATATGTATTAGTCGCAGATGAAGCATTCCCGTTAACTACATTTATGATGAAAGCGGCGCACGAAA